>OX155959.1:31823972-32281202 GCA_944548615.1 Micropterix aruncella | reverse complement strand
ACAGTGGGGAGCTTATACCACGAAGCTAACTAGCTAGCTAACTACCACGAATATCCAATTCAATCAGGGTCGCTCATACGTACGGGTAAACACCAATCCCGCGGCCTCCACGCAGATGGGACAGCCAGGGTAGGACGCTGGCCTGCGGGCCAGTCTCCCCTAGGAGTCAACCTTCTGGCGCTTCTGGACGGTTTGCGCACCGTGCGACATCAGCCAATCGATTGTGCACTCCATCTAACAGCCGGGGGAGTCTGGAAACATGTTTCCTATAGAGGCGGGGGTAGTTAATAACCTTAAAGCAACTGCTCTTGAAACGACTATTCGGCTGCCGGATCCCGTGTGAATAAGCTTTACAAAAGATGCCGTGGTCCGCAATATATTCGGTAAACACCGTATCACCGCTTCATAAGGGAGAATACCGCGCATGCGACCTCGATCCAGCAACCAGGTGACGGGTTCGCCCGTTGTAGTTGACAGCTTTAGTTATCACACAGTAATTCGATTTAGAATAGTAGGCGTTCTTTTGATTAGCAAGGCGTTACGGGGTTAGGGTGGGAGAGAAGTGAGAAGAGGGATGCTTTATTGCAAAGGCATGTATTCGGCGTTACGCGCGGTCTCAGTATACCGAGAGAACAGTAGACGCACTCTCTAACGACAGAGGATTGCGGGGATAGGGTGAGAGGAAAGTGAGCATAGGGGTACGTCTCGACGAACGCCTTTGGTTAGCGTGACACGCGTGCGAAGGTTGGCGAATTTCTCACGTTTGAACATTTGTGTTGGCGGAGGAAGAGACAGGTAACGGCCATATGCGAGCCCTTGGACTCCTGACGTAACTCGCTTCGTTTTTAATTTTGTACTGAAAGACTATACTGTCTGGTATGCTGCGGCGCGGGGGAGGGTTGTCAGATTTCTCGTATATTTAAATATTTGCATCGGTGGAGTGGCAGCCATAAGTCTAATGATCTTATTACCTTTTGTGATAGCCCTGAGGACTCATGACGTCGCTCGCTTCGATTTCAATTTTGTTCTATAGCAGGCTTCTGTCTGTATACTGTGACTATCAACAGGCAAACAACACGGGAATCAGCGTCTGGAGCAAAGCGCTGACGAGAGAGTCAGGAAAGAAAGCGGATGACAAAAATATCTACTTGAATGAAAGATCTTTATTTTCCCCCATTCAATGCACATACGTTGAGGAGTGACAATTACCACAGGCAAACCCATCACCCCAGGGATTTATAATAACATCGTACCATTCTCTCTCCCATGGAGTGAACGTAAAGACTTAATGGACAACACATTTAATAGTCACGCCAATAGCCTAATGTATTGTTGCGAACCACATAAAAAGCCAATCAGCGAGCCATTCTCGCGCCCTTACTAGCAGATTTAGGCGAATTTCTCCGTTCTCCAGTCTGGACACACATTCGAGCTCGCTTGCGCGGCCTCTACCTGACTTTAGCAGTGATTCGAATTCGAATTTCAAACTCACAACAGATCAGGTGGCCAACATGTCATTGTCGTTTCTTATGATAGATGACGCTAGGTCAACAACTACCCCTGCTACATAAAAAACGTACTTTTTCGCATTGCACAAACGATTGGCTGACACCGCACGGCGCACAAACTGCCCAGTTCCGCCTGAGGTGTTTCCCCGAATCAGACAGTCCGATCCCAACTATCTTCGACTGCAGGTAATAGAGTTCATAGCGCCATTCCAGGTTAATTCCTCTTTGAGGAGGCTACCGGATGGGAGCTGAATATTAAGTTGAACGTTCGATATAAAAATCTAATTATTTTGTAGTCCTTAAAAACCACACGTGAAAAAAAACCGTAGAAACCACTTACGTGAATTGTCACAAAATGAATAAATCAATTTATAGGTCTGGTGTCTTACAATGAATTCTAAGTCAAGAAAAAGTCTAACCCAATACGTTGAACCCTTGTTATTACCACAAATAACCCTTACGAGTTTTTCCCGCTTTATAAAATCACACTAGTGAGACATTAATGTCACCGGAACCCGCCCTCTGGAGAAAAAAGGCAATGGATAATATACGGAGGGTTCAACAATTTATTGCTCGTAGATAAAATGTTACGAGACATCGGTCACAATCGCTACTACCATAGTAAAAGAAGAACAGTATAACATCTCTATAGTACGCACCGATTTCGCACTCATACAAGCGCCCGTTGTTCCTACGCTACCACTACAGATTCTCCAGCGCCTCGGTGCCAGCCAGTCAGGGCTGTCGCGCGACAGCTTAGTATACAAACGTGGAATGTTTTCTGTACAGGCTGTAATGCAACCTATAGGAAATTACATTTCCAATTTTTTACATTTACGTTACGAAATTACATTTACGAGGTAACGCTTATTGTTCATTTGCGTAGGTAAGTATGTGTCTAGGTAAGTAGGTGCATAGGTATGTAAGTGCGTGGGTAGGTAGGTGCGTATTTGTTAAGTACCTACTCTAACTCACTAAAATGGAAGTATTTTGAACACAGGCAACAAGTGATAAATGCTGTCACACAAAGTCAGCACGAACTCATATGTTCTGTTACAGTACAATTTTGGGAACCGACTCTTGATCTATAAACCAAAAATACATAAACGTACATAATAATTATAAAGCATTGCAATTCTGCTTTAACAGGATCACAAATTGTCAATTGTGATCCTGATATTTGTTGTGGCAACCCTTGCCACAACAAATACACAATTGACAAAAAAATGTGCCTAAGTGCGGCACTTCATAAATAACTAGTCAATATAATGAAATTATAATAAAACACACTCACCGATTACATTGTTGGAGTAATCGCGGCTGAAAGTTTAAAGCCTGAATGTCTAAAGCAATGAGCAACTTTTTTGAGTACACATTTTAAATGGGTCCCTTATCGATGGATTCACTTAGCAACTTTTTTAAATTATTGCTTATATTTTTCAAAAAACTCATAAGACTGAAATTCTTCAGATATGGTCGTTCCCAGGTATAATGTCGCCTTAACAACTCGATTTCAAATTCTACGCGAAGCGAAGCCGCGGGCAACAGCTAGAGTATAATAAAAGGCAACTCTGAAAAATAATTATGCATAGCAAGGTATTTAAAAATCCAATGACATAGCCGACCGAAAACGAGCATGCTACTATAATATTCACCGATGGATATAATAATAGCTTTAGTGAGAATGTTTGCTAGGAGTGGTGTTACGATGACTATCTATTCAGATAATTAATACAAATAGAGTTGTCCGCAAAAAAGGCTATAGTAGACCCACAGCGTCATAAATGAAAGTAAGGAAATTGCCGGTTTTGCCGGGAAATTCATCCAGACCGTCATTTTCGCATTTTTCCTCAAACGCTTTAAAACATCTTCATTCCTGAATCTAAAGTCAACCTTCATGCGGAGTATAAAGTCCGTAAGCTTTTCTAATATGTGTATTTTGTCGATTCTTTGGGATTTCTCTCTACTCTCATATAAAATTTTCAATCTATACTAATATTAAAAAGAGGTAAAGTTTGTGACGTTGTAGGAAGTAATCTCTGGATCTACTGAACCTATTTTGAAAATTCTTTTACCGATAGAAAGCCACGTTATTTGTGAGTAGTGAGTAGGCTATATATTAATACGAAAAATAAAAAGACTTTATCGTGGTAGTCGAATTTCCAAAGTAAGTCGCAAAAAACGGTCGAACGAAAACGTTTCTAACGAACGCTGCCTTAACGATGAGAGATATATGATTAAGTTCTAGAGAAAAGTTGTAGAGCTTGATAATGCCTACAAAAAAGTCAGCGACGGCATATGTCTAACTTTTATATTTAAGTAACAAAACGTAGTTTTTTATATTAAAAAAATAATTTAAATCGTTAATTCATGTTTATTGGTCATATTATCAACAATTATAAATTCATATCAAAATAAGTAAATTTATCGTCTCAATTGTTACAAACAAAAGACTTTTGCCTTTTACTGCATATCATTTCACTTTACTGCATAAATGGTTAAAGAGATAAGACACTCACAAGAAGACACTCACAAATAACGGTAATGTAGTCAAATTGGCATGCAAATACATACATACATCAGTAAAAATATAACCCTTCTTTTGGCAGTCAGGAAATAAATCATAGCACACAGTACTATCCAAACCACACTCATAATTTCATCACAAGTAAATTGTTTTACCGCCCAACGAAGTGGGCACGGGTCAGCTCAAAATCCAAAAAACCAGCCCTCAAAATCAGATCAAAAGTTTATGTTATTCGCTTTTATTAAGACCCATCTCTCTATGTCGCCCTTCTACTTTCCACTCCCGCCCTTCGATTTTGAAATGAATATTTAATAAAGCGAATCGTATTTCATTTCCCTTTTGTTTCAATTTCCACGGCGGATCGTCAACGCCCGGTGATATAGCAATTTCGAGTCACTTTGTACGCAAATTGAACACTGCTCCAGCGATTTTCACCAATTTCGTAAATATGATAATAGGAAAAAATAATCCTAATTTCTGTGTGCAGATTCCATATTTTTCGGGGATTTATTAGCCATACGGAGTGGAATATTTTGTGAAATAGATAAACATTTTTATTGATAATATCTTTATTATATACCTATATAATATCTTTATAATATCTTATAATATCTTATAATATCTTTATTATATAATATCTATATAATATCTATATATTATCTATATTATATACACGTATGCTGTCGAACAAATAAACGTGGCCTCAGAAATACTCTCAAAGGTTACGTAGAGGGGCTTTCTCACTTCAACATTAGAGACTTAAAAACACGTAGGACTATAACTGATATAACGTGTCTCCATAAGCTTTTGCACAATCGACTAGACAGCCCAACTAGTCTAGAAAAAGTTTAATTTCGTGTGCCACCGCGACTAACGAGGAGCTCTCAAACATTTTCGGTTGTCGCTTGTAATAACAACATCGGGTCGAATAGACCCCTTACCAGAATGTGTTGCGTTTTTGATAAATCGTGTAAAGGATTAGATATATAATATGATTCCATTAATTTAATAAAAGACTCTATCATACTTAGCCTATCTCCTACTTCTTAAAATTTCACTAACTGCCATCCTAATGTATTATATGATTATTATATTATAACATACTATTGTGTTATATCATTATGTATAATAAATATTATTATCCAATTACTTATACTTCAATTTTGCTCTAACCAAATAACCTTATTAACAACTTATTTAATTATTACTTTTCTAACCCTTATATTATTATTAGCTTATTATATTTTTTTTCTACTATCAACGTGTTCATATTTCTGTTAATTTGTAATGCAAGCATTGCAAACTATTCATAGGATAGTAAATTTGTTTCGTTTAAAGATGTTTTTAAAATACTAGTATCATATAAATAGGATAAAAAACGAATTTACCGCGTGAAATTTGTAGGACCCGACGTTTCGGTGACGTTGCAGCCGCCGTTGTCTAGGGTAGACTGTCTACCCAGACAACGACGGCTGCAACGTCACCGAAACGTCGGGTCCTACAAATTTCACGCGGTAAATTCGTTTTCTATCCTATTTATAATGTCAAACAACCGCGATAGTCTTTGATTTTATAGTATCATATATTTACTATCTGTAAGTTTGCTATAAAATAAAATAAATAAATAAATAAATACCTATCCAATAGTAATATAATCTCTTGTAAAATAATTTAATTTAAATAAAGTACATGTTTACATAATTTTTAGGTTAATTTATACTTAGAAAACTACTTTTATAGGAAAAAAATATCCGCATGATTAATTATATACTCGATATAATAACGCCAGTTGTGAACCCCTGAAAATCGTCAATCTGTAAAGACTTCGGGTCGGATACGTAATTATTTGCCTACTTTCATATGTTGGCAATATTTATTGATTGATTTATTTATTTATTTATTTTTAGGAAAACCAACAGCTAATTATAATTTTAAAAAAAGAGGACTAGGATAAAAGAGAGCCAATTAAAGGTTTTCACGTTTGCAATAATAAAAACGAAGTTCGTAGGAATGCGCGCACGGCAGCCGTCGGAACGGCAAAAATGCGGTATCGCATATGTTTGATATGATCTGCGGTTAAAATTATTTGGTAATATATACGAAATTTAATTTGTTTTTTTTCTGACACAACCGTGGCACTCCAATAAGACTCAGGAAGTGAGCTCGCCTTATCACAGGATTGCCTAGCAAGGCGGGCTCGGTTTCACTTTAGTTGGCACATTAGGAATACAAACTTTAACATATAATTTATGCACAATTTGGCCTGGGCACAGACAGATGTATGCCTAAATTCAGAAGCATATAGCAGTATTTTCTGGGTTGTACATTATATTTCTTTTGTGCTATTGCGTTTGAATATATGTGTAACGAATAAATAAATAAATAAATAAAATTAAATTTAAATACACAGAAATCTTTATTGATAACACAATTTACAAGTAATAATATTAATATATACAATTTCAATTTTAATGCATTCTTAGTAAAAAATATTGTACATAAAAGCACAAATAAAATTTCACCACGATAATTCTACATTCTGTTTTTTTTCAATATTTCCACATACACAGAAATACTCAATATGGATAATCATAGACAATCGCATATAATTAACTCCAGAAGAATATTATTGGTTCTCTGGGACTTTCCAAACGTTGTATCGTCTTGAATGATCACTATCATTTTGGATTAAATTATTTTCAATTAGCATAAATAATTACCTGATTATATAACAATGAAAATATCGATCAAGTTAGCTATTTCACTAACATATTTCTGTTTGAAATTAAGTTTGAAATATTTAATACTATTTTTTAACCTTCAAATTTTGTCTCTTTCTTGTCAATTATATTGATATGCAACCGATGTCCAGAAATATCTGTAAATGTATCCACAGGGTGAGTTTTTTAATTAGTGACATCCTTGTAGTGGGTGACTCAGTAATTTGTTTGTTTATACTCTTTGTTGTGAAATGTCACAATGGGCGGGTTTATTGTCATATGACAATCTCTTACAACCAACCCTACTATGACGTGTTATATGTATGTGTGCGTGTAACATGTCTGTAAGTGTGTGTCTTGTTATTGCATTCGATCGACATAATTGAAAATGCAATTACGTTAATTTGATCCCATTCCGAAAATAGTGACCCAGCCGGGAATCGAACCCGGGACCTTACAATGTAAGATCAGGCGACCCAACCACTATGCCACCTGGCCGTGTTCAAGGTAAGCAAGTTTTTATTAAAAAAATGATAAAAAAACAAACTTTTTTTGTTCTCCTTCTTGTTTTTTTTCTGAAAATTTGAAAAAATGTTTTTTAGAAAAATAGTATAAAAAGTTACGAGCACGATGCTCTATCTAGCGGTAGGTAATTTAAATGTAATAATATTTATAAGCTATATTTTACCTACCGCTGAATAGCGCAGCGCGCTCAATGCTTCTAAAAACTTTTCCTCAGTCAATGATTTACAAATTTAACAAAAAAAGAAAAAAAAAACATATTTTTTTGTTTTTTCTAAAAAATATTATCAAAAGTTGCTTACTACGTCGCACTGATTGACCCACTGCAAAGATCTCACTAATTAAAAACTAACCCTGTATAGTTACAAGGGATTGTTGTCTTATATGAAACAGCTGTTACTGTCCTTCGAAGTAATCCCCATTGATGGTAATGCACATCTGGATCTAATGCACAGACGGTGGATTGTTTTGTCCCCAAGTCTTCTGCGCTCACTTCCAGGGAGATAGAACGACTAATCGTTAAAACTTCTTGAGGTGACGGGCTCGCCCGCTGTAGTCGACAACCCAAGTTGTTAGTCCAGAGTGCACAGTCGATTGGCTCACGCCGGACGGTGCGCAGACCGTCCAGCAGCGCCAGAAGGTTGATTTCCAGAGGAAACTGACCATAAGGCCAGAGTCCTAAGGCCAGTAGTCGACAACCTAAGTTGCCATGCTTGGGGTTTCCGCTTGGTCCGTTGCAGCAGACGTTTCGGTATTGCCACGCGAGTAACGAAAATTAACTTGATACACTTGGAATTTACTTATGCGAAGTTTGGAAACAGAACAGTATTTTCGTACTGTGATCTATTTTGAGTTTCGACCGCACGCACAACACTTAAGGAGCAAACATATTATCGGACGCGTCCGTCGCGGCTTACGGACGCAACTGGTAGTATGCACAGTCGTTTGGGACGCGGCTTGCGGATCTCTATCGGACGTCCGAAGCCTCAAGGTCACGTCCGCGACTGACATCCGATAATGTGCACGGCTCAATAGACTTTCATTATACAGATACCTTTAAGTCGCGTTCGTAAGCCGCGGTTGATGGACGCGTCCAATAAGTATGATCACCCCTTAACACTACAATGAGCTGTTTCTACATGATAATCGAACCCGAAGCACCGCCTCTCACGAAATGGTTCAGACAATTCTCGATCTGCACGGCGATGAGCACTATGACGTCATTCACCGAACTTTCCAGATAGAGGTTTTGTATTGGAGTCAAAAAGAATGTTATTCCTCCTAAGCTAACCAATGTAAAGCTTAAATATCAACTACATGGAAATAAGAGGCCAGAAAGAAGTAGCCTGTCCTAGTACTAATTTATTACGAGCTCGACGTGATAATCGGATTGGCACATTCAGTCATTAGTCGTAATAGGTTTCCGTTAATAAATCTGTCTTGGCATATTAAAACGATTCCCCAGTGAACGTAAATTATTCAACGCAGGCGACGACACAGATGTTACCGACCGCTCCCTTCGACACTACCAGAATAGAGGCATACTAAGTAGAGGTTGTTAAGGAGGGGTAGAACCTAATAATACTGAAACGCACTTAAGTAAGATTCGTTTTTGAGTCGAGTGGACGCGATTTATTGAGTAAGGGACTAAAAAATGACACATTTGAGTAATAGAAATTATTATTTCAATGTAATAAAAAATCTCTTTATTACATGATTAAAATATTTAACGTACAATGGCTGGAAATATTACTTAAACAATATTTTCCAGTCGACCGACGTATAGATGCGAAAAAAATAGAGTAATATAGGATACGATAAAAGGTTAAATGAAATTTTAAATCATAAAAAAAAACATTTTATAAGGATCTACAGCAAAATGTAGTAGTACGGAGTGGGGGCAGTAGCAAAACGGAGTGGGGGGCTTGTTTCCAACCCGTGATGTCACCTGGATTTATAAGGTCTTTTGTAACTACCCAATTTGTGGTTGGGTCAGTGGTCAGCTAGTAGCCCAGTACTGCGTACCAGTCCAAACAGATCACTGACCTTCAAGTTGGGCAGATCGGTGGGTTCGAGAAAGGCTCGTTCCAGTAAACTGTGTCTTTTTGCGGCGAAGCCTAGGCAGCGACCAACGATGTGTATGCTGTCTTCAGGTTCTTCACCGCATATTCGGGAGTCCTTGCTCTCGGTCAAGCCAAGCTTGAATATATGTGCTCTAAGGGTCGTGTGTACGGTGAGGAGACCGATAGTGGTTCTAAGGTTCTTCTTGCTCATGTCAGGTAGGGACTTGTCATGGCTTTTGCCTGGCGACATCCCTGGTTCTGTTAGCAGGATGCCCAATGTTCCTGCTCCAAGTAGTCTCTGATGATTTACTTACCTGTAGCGAAGGGGACCCAACAACTGCTCCACCGGGCATTCCAGTGTTCCCAGTTTTGTCAATCTGTCGGCCTCTTCGTTGTCGCGTTTGCCTTGATGACCCGGTATACATATAAGGGTGATTTTCTTGGCTTTTCCCAATTTGTTGAGATCTTGCATGCAGTCCCAGACCATAGAAGACTCTGTGGTGGCTTTAGCCAGAGCGTCCAGTGCTGCTCTGCTCTCAGAGCAGTTGAGGATTTTTTTTATTTTTTACCTCAAGTCGACTTTGGAGTTTTACGCATTCCAATATGGAGTTTTACGCATTCCAACACCTCGGCTTGGAAAACCGTGGTATATTGTCCAAGGGAGATGCTGATTCCGTGGTTGGTTTTGGGTCCGTACACGCCTGCCCCAAAAACTCCATTTGTTCCTGATCCGTCGGTGAACAAGGGGCCTGCGTGGTGGCTTTGGAGCCACTGCGGATTCTTCAAGTCTTCCCTGGTGGGGATTAGTATTTTATAGGACTTCTCTACCAAATTTTTTTTAGTAGTCGATCCTGGGTCAGAGTGAATGGGTTTTTGTGGAGGAGGTTTATCTCAGGATGTTTGTGACCTCCTCGCTTCCACTCGCTCAAACACTTCAGTCTGTATGCTGTAAGTCTGGCGGAGTGAATTATGATCTTGTCCAGAGGCGGGCAGAATGTAAATAAAAAAATAATATTCGAATAGGACATGAATTTATATATTCATGCATATATTAATATAAAAATAATTAATTTGACAGTAAATGTTAAGGAATAAGGATGGGTTACAATTTATGGCTTATTTTTGTTATGAAAAGAAGTAATTTATCAATGATTGCTTAAAGGTACAAAGCGATCTAGCCCCTCTAACAGCTGGAGGAAGCTGATTCCGTAGCCGAACTGCATGAGGCATAAAATCGGCCTAGTACAGAAACTCGAAAAGAGGATGATGGGCCAAAAAAATGACCGCTGCAAAATTGCGTTGAAGCATTGCGTTGCTTCATTTAACCAAAAATAAAATAAAGGATGTTATATGATAAACGTAAGCGTCCATTGCAGTAGTTAAATGCAGAAGATGTAGATAGACAATATCCAAAACGTATGTAAGATCAGCCAGAAGAATCTCATGGTGACAGTCTTTTGGTCCTGGGCCGGTGTTATATGCCGGTGTTATACGGCATCTTGCGCTCTTGCACTACAGTTAACGCCAATGTATACTGTCAGTAAGAATTATGGAGGAGCTCGCGGTTTAACTACCGAGCTTTGGCAATCACTCTTCAAAACTGCTTCTACACAACAACTTACAACCACACATTTCATTAGAAGAGTAAGGACATAAAAAAAGCCCTAATAAAACATGAGAGGCCGACATATTTAGGCAGTCTCTACCGCGGCTTTCCTAATAGGAACTCTGATATAAATCTAGCCATCAAGTTTGCCGTTTAAGAAATTTAAAGTTGTGGTTAAATTTATAGCAATACTGCTGCCTACCATCCAAGAATATGGAAAATTATTATAGCAGCAAAAGAAGTTCAGATTTACATTACCAAGCTAAAAGATACAATTATATACCGTTTGCCTAGTATAGAATTTTCATGATCTTTCGTCGATGTAGTTGACGTATTTCTAGAAAATAAAAAGTGTCCTCTCAATTGAAAACCAAGTTTCACTTAGTATAATTATACATTCTACGTGTAAACAGTTTAAATAAAGTTGCATACTGAGAAAAATGTAACGCTGTAATACACGGAAATACGCATATTTCAAAAGGGATTACGTATATAACATGTATTGTGGTTTTAAATATATATATAATCAGGTATATATATATATATATATATATATATATATATATATATATATATATATATATATATATATATATATATATATATATATATATATATATATATATATATATATATATATATATATATATATATGTATATATATATATATATATATCGATGGCTTACAGGCAATACCTCGTAACCCACGGAGACCAAATTTTACAGGAGAGAGTAAAAACTGTTTTATTTCACACAAAATTAAATAAATGTAAATGTTTTGTGGTTGTTGTTTCTGTTTCATTTTTTAAATATATATATAATCAGGTATATATATATATATATATATATATATATATATATATATATATATATATATATATATATATATATATATATATATATATATATATATATATATATATATATATATATATATATATATATATATATATATATATATATATATATATATATATATATATATATATATATATATATATATATATATATATATATATATATATATATATATATATATATATATATATATATATATATATATATATATATATATATATATATATATATATATATATATATGATATATATATATACGGAAATACGCATATTTCAAAAGGGATTACGTATATAACATGTATTGTGGTTTTAAATATATATAATCAGGTATACATATATATATATATATATATATATATATATATATATATATATATATATATATATATATATATATATATATATATATATATATATATATATATATATATATATATATATATATATATATATATATATATATATATATATATATATATATATATATATATATATATATATATATATATATATATATATATATATATATATATATATATATATATATAAATTATTATTTTTTCAAATTGAAATTATGTTTATCACTAAATAAATGAAATGATAAAATAATGAAAGGGCACTTATCTGGTCTGTGGTGACCAGGAGTGACTCCACGCCTTCTTCTTCTCCTCCCTCAGTGTTTGCTGGTGCTTCCTGCTGTGGCACTAGAATCCGATTAAAATGGCCTCACACAGCGGCAACACAACAATGCGAAAGACGAGAATGAATGCTGGAAAATAATAGGCGATTAGTGTTTCTTAAATATTAATGATTTTTATAAAATGTATATCAATATTTCGGCTCAGCCGTCGTCAAGATATGTGACATTTCTGAAATCGAACAATTCGTTGAAAATTTAAATTCAAGGAATCGAACAAAAAGAAATGGATTAATAATATTTTACACGATTTAGTTAAGGTACCATAACCAACCGTGCAAAACGTTATTTTAAAATGAATGATTATAAATTAAAAGAAAAAGCATTTGATGATTATGATAATACGATAAACCTTATTAATTTTGCCTATTGAGACCGGAACCTTTGCAAGCGCCTAAAATATAAATATAAGCCAATTCCCAAGATTTGACGTCCCTTTCTTTTGCATTATCCCCAAGGCATTTTATTATTTTAACTTTAAAACATTGATCAAAAGATAAATTATGCGCCCTGGCATGCAAAGATATTGGGAGTTGGCTTTCATTTCCTACACTAGCCCTATGATTATTTAGTCTAATATTAAGTGGTGTTGTTGTTTCACCGATATAAAAGGCATCACAAGTCTTGCACAGAAGTTGATATACTATATTTTTTGAAATACAACTGCAATGAAAGGGAACCCTGTAACTATTAGTAGTATTTGGACTGGTAAAAAAAGGACTCAGATCTAACAGAGGACAAGTTTTACAACGTGGACGACCACAAGGTTGAAGCCCAAAATTATTATTACCAATAGAGAAATTTTGATTATTTTTGTTTTGTTTAATATTGATCTAATATTAGGTGGTCTGCGGAAAGATAAAATTGGCGGTGAATCTAAGAGATCCTTAGTGGATGCATCATTAGAAATGATGGGGAATAAATCAGATAATATATCTCGCAGTTTCTCAGCACCAGGAAAATAAGTGGTGCTAAGAAAGATTTTATTATTATTATTATTTTTATTTGAAGAAATTTTAGGTTTTGGTATATATTTTACTTCAGAGTTTAGAATATGTTTATCCAATAGAGGAGCAGGGTATTTTCTTTCAAGAAGAGATTGCTTTAGATTATTGAGATATTTATCTAAATTTTCTTTGTTGTTAACTAAACGGTGTCCGCGAATGGACATTGAATAGGAATGGATCTCTTGGTGTGAAATGGATGACAGCTATCAAAGTGTAAATACTGTTCTTTATTTGTAGGTTTTATATGAATCGCGGTTTTAATTTTACCTTCGGAAATTGTTAAATCAACATCTAAGAAAGTAATTTGTGATTTAGAAATGGTATGAGTGAAATTCAAAGGGCCAAAATTATTTAGGTCGTCAAGAAAGGTTGTTAGAGTAGTTTGTCCGTGTGGCCAAATCATTACTATGTCGTCAATAAATCTATACCATAATATGGGTTTTAAATTTTGCGTTTGAAGAAAATTTTGCTCGAATAATCCCATGAAAAGGTTGGCATACGAAGGTGCCATTCGCGTGCCCATAGCAGTCCCTTTAATTTGAAGATAAAATACATCTTCAAAGGAGAAAGCATTACACGTTAAGACAAACTCGGCTAATTTGCAAAGAAAATCCGTAGAAGGTATTTGAGGATGAGGTCTCTCATCAAGAAAATAAGAAATGGCTTCCAATCCTAAATTATGAGGAATATTGGTATACAGGGATATGGCGTCAATAGTAACAAATAATAGGTCGTCTGACTTTGGAATTACAGTATTCTTTAAAATATCAATAAAATGATAGCTGTCTTTGATATGAGAATTTAGATTTTTCACAAAAGGTTGTAAAAAATAATCTACAAAAGCCGAAATTCTTTCTGTCGGAGAGTTAAAGCTTGCGACTATTGGTCGTCCAGGATTATTAGGCTTGTGAATTTTAGGTAATAGGTAAAAATTTGGAGTTCTGATAGGATCAGGAATTAAAGTTTTAACATCTTCGTCTGATAATTTTTCATTTGATTTATTTTGTTCAATATATTTTTTTATTTTCACTGCAAAATTTTTGTTTGGATCTCTAGATAGTTTTTTATAGAAAGTTTCATCTCTAAGTTGTCTCAAGCCTTCAGTAACATAGTCAGTTTTGTTAAGTATGACAGTAGTGGAACCTTTATCAGCCGGCAAAATAACGATGCTGGTATCCTTGCTAAGACTCTCAAGAGCTGCACGTTCATCTACTGACAAGTTTGATGTTGGCTTGAGGCTATTTAGAAAAGATGGCTGTGTTACTTTGTTTAATAAAATAGTAATAAAATTTTCTACCGGATAATTTTTTGGTAATGGAGGGGGTTCTTTATTGGAGTGTGGACGAAATTGAGCTAGTGCATTGTGTAATTTAATATTATTATTGTTATTCTTTTGATTTGAATGCCAAAATTCGCGCCATCTTAAATTACGACAAAATTTAACAACATCATTACCAAAACTAAAATGGTTCACATTTTGAGTCGGTGTGAAATTTAGACCTTTAGCTAATACTAAATATTCATTGTGGTTAATTACTTTGGATGACAAGTTTTTAACAGCATTTTTTTCTCTAGGAGATGGACCTTGTATATTATTAGAATATGATACTGATGGTGTTATACTGTTATTAATTTGGTTTACTAATGTGGCACGTATTGGTACGGAATCTGATACTAATGGAAATATATTGTTAGTAATTTGGTTTACTGATAGGGTGTGCATCGGAGAGGAAAGAGTACCTTGGTGAACTGCTGGGATAACATTTCGAAGTGAATTTGAATTCCTTGTTTTGTTAACATTGGAATGACTGTAATTTGAAATGGAAACTGGATTCAAAATGTTTCGTGTATTGTTACTTGGGATAATGCAAATTTTCTGAAAGTTCTTTAGTAAATTAAGGAACTTTTTATCGTGTTTTAATCTAATATTTCGTAAATCTGTTACAGAATTGTTAACTATTTTATGAGCTTCTTGAAATAAGAAAGGAGAATGTGTTGTTATCATGTTAACATAAAAACACAGTGAGTTTAAATGTTTATCAACTAAAATTTGATATTCATTTCGCAAAACAGACGTAATTTCCATTGAATACCTTAAACGGATTGCGGTGAAATCATATTGAATTTCTGTACTAATTGCTGCGAAAGGAAATTTTGGTAATAACCCTTTAGGGCAAATGTTGTTTTCTAAACATTTAGAAAGAAATTCAACGTGTCCCGTGAATTTAGCTGTCTTAAGTGAATGGTAATTTATTTGGTTTAACCAATGAGTGTACATAATGGATGTGATTGCAACATAATTAAAATTAGGTAATATTTTAATATTTGATTGTAAATGTGTAAATTATTATTTTTTCAAATTGAAATTATGTTTATCACTAAATAAATGAAATGATAAAATAATGAAAGGGCACTTATCTGGTCTGTGGTGACCAGGAGTGACTCCACGCCTTCTTCTTCTCCTCCCTCAGTGTTTGCTGGTGCTTCCTGCTGTGGCACTAGAATCCGATTAAAATGGCCTCACACAGCGGCAACACAACAATGCGAAAGACGAGAATGAATGCTGGAAAATAATAGGCGATTAGTGTTTCTTAAATATTAATGATTTTTATAAAATGTATATCAATATTTCGGCTCAGCCGTCGTCAAGATATGTGACATTTCTGAAATCGAACAATTCGTTGAAAATTTAAATTCAAGGAATCGAACAAAAAGAAATGGATTAATAATATTTTACACGATTTAGTTAAGGTACCATAACCAACCGTGCAAAACGTTATTTTAAAATGAATGATTATAAATTAAAAGAAAAAGCATTTGATGATTATGATAATATGATAAACCTTATTAATTTTGCCTATTGAGACCGGAACCTTTGCAAGCGCCTAAAATATAAATATAAGCCAATTCCCAAGATTTGACGTCCCTTTCTTTTGCATTATCCCCAAGGCATTTTATTATTTTAACTTTAAAACATTGATCAAAAGATAAATTATGCGCCCTGGCATGCAAAGATATTGGGAGTTGGCTTTCATTTCCTACACTAGCCCTATGATTATTTAGTCTAATATTAAGTGGTGTTGTTGTTTCACCGATATAAAAGGCATCACAAGTCCTGCACAGAAGTTGATATACTATATTTTTTGAAATACAACTATATATATATATATATATATATATATATATATATATATATATATATATATATATATATATATATATATATATATATATATATATATATATATATATATATATATATATATATATATATATATATATATATATATATATATATATATATATATATATATATATATATATATATATATATATATATATATATATATATATATATATATATATATATATATATATATATATATATATATATATATATATATATATATATATATATATATATATATATATATATATATATATATATATATATATATATATATATATATATATATATATATATATATATATATATATATATATATATATATATATATATATATATATATATATATATATATATATCGCGAAAAGTTATAATTTATTTTACTTATATTTAAAATCAATAAAGTCAATAAATTGCGGTTTAATTATTTTTGGAATATACACAGCTATTTTTTGTGGAATCCTATTCGACACAATGTTCCATTCTTATCAATACTATGTTATTATTAGTTATGTTATTTTTAAATATGTATATAATAATGAATGCAATTATAATATCTGTCGATGATTTTTAACGGTGTAGCCTGTTAAAAGCATTTTATCTTTCTAGGAAAAATGAAATATATTTTTTTTTTTTAATAAAATCTTTGAAATAAATTTTGATGTACATTCTAGAATTTTACTCAATAGAATAAAGAATAAAGTTCGTATTCCGCATGACGTCGTAGTCCTCGTTTTTCCGAGATCTAGGCTACTTAGAGCTGCTCCAGACTAGGTTAGTCGTAACCCATTAAAACAAGATTATATGGCTAAATTCTTTGGTTAACACTATCCTTCGCCTCCTGGGTCCATTTTCTTATCTTAAACCGAACAAATGTATGCTACTGCAGCCGTTATTGGATACTTTATCCCAAGATGCTGCATGCATACGACGTGTTACGCTCTGATAAAATTTACATTCTTCCAACGATGTTTATTATGAAACTAACAGCGTGTCTGAGCCAGCGTGAACCACAAACAAATGGAATATATCCTCTGAGAGAAATTACATTTTCAACATGCGGTTTGTTTTAAGAACATTTATTTGAAAATATGGTTTGAAAATGTACTTCAAATAATATACCTGCACAAGAAATTAGGGTAACCCATAGGTTACCTTAATAATTATCCCATAGGATAAAGGAGAGTCGTGCCAAAAAACCTTGCAAACCTAATGCTCAAAAAATATGTTTAGAACAATCCGTCAACCACTGGAACAACAAGCCAGGTATCAATCATTCCAAAGCGCTAATTAAGACTGCCCGTGAGGCCTTATCGCTAAATAGGAACAGTCTACGCATACTGACGAGGGCGCTCACGGGGCATTGTGGTCTGAACAAACACATGTATAACCTCAAGCTCCGGGACACGAAAATGTGTAGGTTCTGCCAAGAGGCAGAGGAAACTCCCCTGCACCTCATGTACGAGTGTGGCCCGCTAATTCTTAAAAGATACACCCACATGAATGGTCATTACCTCCATCCTGTGCAGGTAAAACAATCTGGCGCCAAAAGCGTGTTGCGATGACACAAGGCTTAGTGCAGAACTATAGCAGGGGTGACCACAATAGATTAGCAATGGTCCCAGTGTTACAAAGCTCAAAAGACCTTAGAAAAGCCCCAATCAACAAATAAAATAAAATAAGGACAGTCGTAATAAGGTAGTCGGTATTAAAAATAGTCGAGAAAGCCTATAATAAGTTTTTTAATTAGTGTCAAAATGAAGATGTCTAAAGAATATCAAACGATTCCACTCATTGTTTGTATAGAAACAATGCAAAGTGTTGAATCGCTAATTTTACAATTATAAATTTATAAATGTATTTTTTTAAAGTTTATTTATTTGGTGATTTACAATTATCTAGAGTAATTGAACATATACAATTACAATGTCACAGCCGAGAATCCAGTAGCAAAAAACTGCTAACATGTTATGCTAGAAACTGTTGCCAGTGATCCTATTTCAATGTCGCCTGCCGGCAATAGCCTGTTCTAAGGCGGATATGTAAATTGTTGTAAATATTATTATTATTTATTCCGTAGCCGGCAATTGGGGAGGGGGTCGCCCTCGCAGCCAATACGCTGCTGCCGGTTCCGCTGAATCTCGTACTCCATTCACGATTCGCTTCCAAATTTTTTGCCACGTGTCGACCATCCCTAGCTGATAATCGTTGATTTTTAAGGTCGTCTTTGATGTTATTTAGACAGGTTTTCTTCGGTGCCGATCGCTGAATTCTCCATTCTGTCGGACGGTCTCGCCAAAGAAGTTTACGTGGCAAGCGATTATCGTTCATTCGGCAAACATGGCCGAACCATCGTAGTCGACGTTTTTGTACTTCTTCTTCGATTGTTGTTACTAGATCGCATCTTTCTCTAATGGTCTCGTTTCGAATTCGGTCGCGGAGTGCGACACCGAGAATCTGCCTCAAGCATCGCATGTGGAAGATTCCGAACTTTTTTTTTTATAAATATATTATAAACCAATATAAAAAAAACTAAGTAATGAAGAATATACAAATTTGGGGAATTTATACACTAAGACCTATTATTAATAATTATTACGAGCTAGAAAATTTAATATAAAATTCATAATATAAAAGTGAAATCGATAATATAAAATTGTTAACATAATCATAAAAAAGATGCACAACTAGGTAGTATTTAGATAATCATAATTGCTTAAAAAGAGTGAGATAGTCAAACCTAATTATAAAAAATAAAAAAATAGTAAAAATAAAATAAAATGGTAATTAAAATACAAGATGAGATGAAAGATATGAAATTGTTAACTATAGCCTAATCATAATAAAAAAGATGTACAAATAAAAAGTGTGTAAATTAAAAAGTTTACATTAGTTAAAAATATAGTAATATAACCAAACCCAATTATAGAAATTAAAATTAAGAAAAAAAAAGAGATTTAAATAATATTTCAGAGCTTTCCTTGTAATAAAAGAAAGTTTTGCAACGCTGAAAGCTATAATAAAAATCAATAATTCGATAAAAATATAAATATAATGAAACCGGTTTGTTTACAAAATTTAATTCAATAACCATTACATACATACATACAATTCCTTACATTCAGACATTTATACTCAATGCTCTATCTATGTATATTAATCCTCCCTTCATTCATCAACCAAAACGTAACAGATTTTGAAAATTTTGTAATTGTTGATTGATTCAGGAAGGTGATTATAAATCCTGGGAGCGATAAATGAGTAGTGGTGCTGTCCGTACGAGTTTTTTCTGCCTGGTATCAGCATATCTCCTGAAGGCGCTGCTTTCTTATATCATCAAACCCTCGTTAAAATTTGGTTGACTTTTAAACCGTTCATGCATAAGGCCGATTTAATGTACAGCTTTCAGATGTTCAGGACATTGTAATTATTAAAAAGTTCATTGGTGGGTTATCGATACGGCTTACGCGCTATAATTTTCAAGATACATTTTTGAACCACTTCTTATGGACGGAGGATAGTCGTCGCACAACCTCCCCATCATGTTATTCAATAACAAAGAATAGACTGAACTAATGAGTAGTGTGTAGTTTTTAGCATTCCCAGATCTAAATTATTCCTCATCTCTCGGAACATGTATGCTAGTTTCCGTATTTTAATTGCCAGTAGGTATATCAATATGGGTCTGCCAGCGGAGCCTATTATTGATTGTGATTCACAAATATTGGATTCCCAATTGTTCTTTCCACTATTGGACAACTACATTGCTTTGTATTATTACATGTTTGAATTTTCAAGTTGTGGTATGCCTGCGGTTGCCCTTTGGCATTATTGCTGAAAGTGAGGTATTTTGTTTTTCCTATTTTTAAATTTAGAAGAGAATCTAACCATTCTCGTACTTTATTAATACCTATGTTTGCCTCATTGAATGCTTTAGTCCAGTTGTGACCCTCAACAATAATGACGGTATCGTAAGCAAATGTAGTTACCTGGCCTACTAGGTTACAGAGGTTGTTTATGTAGATAAGAAATAGAATAGGTCCGAGAACACTACCCTGGGGAGCACCGAATGGCAAGTATTATGGGATACTTTAAGGGATACTTTTACTCTATTTTAAACCATCTATGACTACTACATGGTTCCTATCCGTCAAATAGCTCGAAAACCAAGAAAGAGTGACATGCTCGAGTGCCACCCCCACCAATCTTTGAAGTAGCTTATCGTGCTAGACCGTATCGAAGGCCTTTGCAAGGTCCAAGAAGACCGCCAGACACTTTCTACCCTTATCAACATAGCAAATAATTGAAGTAGTAAATTTCACTTTTGGATCAGTAGTGCCCATTCCCTGCCTAAAACCAAATTGTTATCTGTCAAATACTTGACGAGCCTTTTTTCTACCACCTTTTCTATGACTTTAGATAACGTACTAAGTAGGGAGATTATTATTTGTTGTGTGGGGCTTTTCTAAGGTCTTTATGAGCCTTGTAACACTGCGACCATTGCTGATCTATTGTGTTCGCCACCTACTATAGTTCTGCGCTAAGCCTCGTGTCATTTAAGAACCGCAACAGGCTTTTGGCGCCAGATTATTTTACCTCCTCAGGTTGGAGGTTATGACTACCCAAGTGGATGTATCTTTTACGCATCAGCGGGCCACATTAGCACATGAGGTGCAGAGAAGTTTTCCTTGCCCCTTGGCAGAACCTGCACATTTTTGTGTCTCGGAGCTTGAGGTTGTACATGTATTTGTTGAGGCTACAATGCCCCGTGAGCGCCCTCACCAGTAGACCGTCTTAGGGTCGTAGGCCTTAAGTAGCGCTTTGGATTGATTCAACCCTGGCGTGTTGTTCCAGTGGTTGACGGATTGTTCTAAACATATTTGTTTGAGAATTAGGTTTGCAAGGCTTTTTGGTACGCGACAGCAAGGTTCAGGGCCGTATAACGTTCCCTTTGCTCCCGTCTTGGCAAGTTCGTCGGCTTTTTCATTTCCCTCGATTCCTGCATGGCCGGAAACCCATCTTAGAATAACCCTGTTCTTTTCGCCCATGGAATTCAGTAGTGATACGAAGTTTTGCACTAGCTTTGAATTAATGGTATTCGAGGCAAGTGCCATAAGATCTGCAAGTAGGGAGATAATAATTACTATAATAAATGATATCTAGTTTGTCATAATTTTTAAATATTGGGATGACTTTGGCACATTTTAACGCACAAGGAAATAAACCTGTCCTAAAACTGCAGTTCACTATGTGATTTATAGGGCTACTTAGCTACATGTTAGATGTCTTAAAACTGCGTGAATTCAGATCATCAATACCTGCAGATGAGCTATCTTTCAGTGAATATATAATTAGGAAAATTTTCTGTGGCGTTGTTGGTGTCAAGAAAAGGGATACTGGAAAATTTACAGGTGGATTGGTATTTCCTGAGTTTATAGTTCTTTCCTGTATTTGTTTTGCCATTTTTACCGGCATTAGCGAAGTATGTATTAGCATTATCTACAAGTCTTGTAGGCGAAGATTCTCTTGCATCTGTTCCACTTCCAACATTTAGCTTATCGATTGAGCTGCTACCCCTCGTTCTATTTGATACCTCGTTTATAATTTTCCAAACTTCCTTAGCATCACCATTTGCTTTACTCAATTTGTTTTTATAATACGTGATTTTAGTTTGACGGATAATTTTATTGCATATATTTCTATATTTTTTGAATTTTCTCTCAATTCTAGATTTTCAGGGTTATTTCGAGCTAGGGTTGTCGACTACAGCGGGCGAGCCCGTCACCTCAGGAAGTTTTAACGATTAGTCGTTCTATCTCCCTGAAGTGAGCGCAGAAGACTTGGACAAACAGTCCACCATCTAGCTTCGCCACAAACCCGTAAGAGGCCAACGCCTTATCCGCGAGATAGCCAGGAGTGTTACCCGGCGGGCTTACACTCACGTCCTTACTCCCAATTGTGACCAGATTACTCCGGTCTCTCGATTGGTCGCTTGCGAGTTCGAGGTCGCTTGCGCGGTCCTCTCCCTTACGAAGCGGTGAAACGGTGTATACCGAATCTATCGCGAACCACAGCGTCCTTTGCCCGGCTGTTCACCCAGGATCGGATAGCCGATGGTCGTTTCAAGAGCAGTTGCCGTAAGGTCCGCAATCACCCTCGTTCTATAGGAAACAATACTGCTTCCAGACTCCCCCGACTGTTAGTCAGAGTGCACAGTCGATTGGCTTACGCCGCACGGTGCGCAGACCGTCCAGGAGCGCCAGAAGTTTGATTCCCAGGGGAAACTAACCATAAGGCCAGAGTCCTACCCAGGCTCGCACTTCATGCGTGGAGGCCGTCGGATAGGTGTTGACCCGTGAGTGTGACCAACCCTGAACAAAATGGGCCTTCGTGGCCAACTCAGCAAGGGCCCATTAGCTCCCGGTTATTTCGAGCTGCTAGATGAAGTTTGTCTGGTCTATGTATTCAGAAAAGTAGACCTTTCGTAATCTATGGCTTGTATTTTTTCTCTCTATGTTTTGGCCCGATAGCTTGTAATGAGCTATTTGACTGAACGATATTTTCAAGCATACTAAAAAAAATAATACCTCAAAGAGTATTAACCATACTCTTTGAGATACTACTTCATTCTTCAAAAAAAAAATAGCTGATTTTCCAACACAGAGGAACCAAGATATACAAAGATATTTACCTCCTGATTCCGAATACATATACCTAAATCAATTTTGACGAAAATTTTACATATTCTTTTTTTTATGAGCGCAGTATGATCCTTCTTTTATTGCAGCCTACTTTTTGGTCTCCTTTTTTATGAAACGATAAAAGACACATAGATAGAAATGTTTATATGAAAAGAAATATTTTCAGAAATATGTATTACATAAATATACAGGTGAGTTAATATTGCATTACTAGTGAAGTGCTACGTTAGCTATTTCGACGATTTAATATAAAAAGTATGTGAGGCAGTTTCGCCCATTGTCTATTCCGACGATTCAATATTGCGCGCTGTTCAGTAGTCGCTCGGCCGTATGATGCCACTTGGTTAGAAATTCTGTGGAACGTTTGAGTTTAGCGAATTCTGCGATATCTACGCTTTATTAAATTTCGCGTTTGCTCTCGCAGGCTCCGCGATGCTATCCGGAGTATTCGAATCAAAATAGACATTTCTGGCGGCCATTTATTGGAACTCCTCTACAATTTAGTATGGTAAATCTTTTACATTTTAATCGGTCTGCTATGGGGAACTCCTTTTAAAGAATTATCAAGGATTGAAGGGAGCTAATGGGCCCTTGCTGAGTTGGCCACGAAGACCCATTCTGTTCAGGGTTGGTCACACTCACGGGTCAACACCCATCCGGCGGCCTCCACGCATGAAGTGCGAGCCCGGGAAGGACTCTGGCCTTAGGGCTAGTTTCCCCTAGGAATCAGTTATAGGTTGGTCGGAGTCTGTGAGAGGTTTTGAAAATACCTAAGTGACCCGCGTTAGGAGAGGAATGGTACTCTTGCAGTAGACTTTCTCTATTTTCTTTTATGACCGTCGAAACATATTGTTTGATTTAATCGATATAAATCGATATAGACTAGGTTAAATCGATATGTCAAATGTCTTGACAGCTGACAGCTCTTTTTTCTTTTGTTAAAGCCATGAGAATAAGCGTTTTCCGCCAAAACACTGATAGCGTAAAAATAAACCCATACACTCTTACCAATAAAATTATCTTATAACCGCGTTAAACCCTTGTTATTGTTATACCCGGTATATCCGAGTTATAACGAAGTTGTAAAATCGTGACCAATAAATCAGTTATAACGCGGTTATAACTACTCCCTGAAACCAAAGACAAGTCATATTTCTAGCATGGCAACGCCCGCTTGGAAGCAGTGTGGCCAACTGAAGCGGCATGAAATGCACATGAAATGTCACTTTTTGTTGTCAGAAAGCCCTTGCCCATTGTTTTGTTACGCGAATGCTGATCGAATTTATAGTGGTATTTTGCAGGTCAGCTCTCAGGATATCGATGATTCTTGCGGCGTATGGCTTAGTGAAACGATATTTAGTTTTAAAATTGTAATCATCCAAATCGAACGGGTCGTATCGCAATTTGTAAATTTTTGGTCGCCTATCACGACGCATTTTGATTTCTTCCAATAAATCCAGATCGATCATATCATCCAAGTCGACAAAATCCATTATTCGGCTAAAACGCAGGATTTCACAGCAGTATAAAAGGCGTATCCTCGTCGTAACACGGCTATTACAACGAAAGCGCACGATTCGCGAACGAGAAGCTCCACGTCCGCGGCTGTCAGGTGGCTGTCAGTTTGAAACAGCTGTTACGCCGGTCGGCCATTTTTAAGTTAATACTCCGTTAAACCGCTGTTATACCTGGCCTCGGGGTGGTATAGCGGAGTTATAGTGCGGATGGAAATCCAGTACCACTATTCCATGCTTATACCCGAGATGATCAGTGGTGTAAGCTATACCGCGTTTATTGGTCACAGATTTTCTTATACCTAGTAATAACAGAGGTATAAATTTTACAACTCGTTTATTGGTAAGGCTGTTAGATAATTATGTTTAATATTAAAGAGAATAAAACAAATAAAAATATTATTAAGATTGAAAATTATAATTTAATACGCTAGTAAAACACAATAAATCTAGGAATTATTTCACATATTTCTCTAAATTAATATTTGTATTGGACTCAAATCGTCTATGGTTTGACAATTTCGAGCTAGATAAAAGCGGCCGATGCGGTACCCGCCATTTGACTTTGGGCATTTACGCAGATCAGCAAGTCGATCCTTGGCAAGTTTTGGGCCCCTAATTCTCTTCGGGGTCTCATGCAACTATAACATCGTGCGGTCGGCGTAGAGGGTCGCCACGTACTTCAATCGTCCGCGCGCACCTTCTCGCAGAACTCCTCGCGTGCGCGTGACGCCTTTTGAGCACGTGCGCGACCGGCGCTATAGCCCTGGCCGGCTGAGGCCGCGGTTCCGACGAGGACGTCCGTCGCCCGTCCGCCTCGAAACGCGCGCCGCCCGTATCGTCAGATCCTTGGGGCGAGTTATCCCTCGCCTCCGGCCACGCGAGACAGCGGCCGTTCTCCTTCGCCGGGGGCTCTCTCAGGAGTTGAGCGTCCCGTCGCCGTCCCGATAGTTGACGACCGCTTCACCGCGTGCGCCCGTCTACCCTCTTCAAGCGTCTTCAAGAGTTCCTGCTCCGCTCTCCAGTAGCAGTCTTCTCTTCGCTCTTCAAGCACCTCGTCAGGGGCCGTCTACGAGGCAGTTTGTGCTTGACCCCCGCGGGAAGTTCATCGTGTCGGTTAAGCCGCGGGATCTCCCCGATACGTCTTTTGCTATCCTTTCATCGGAACCTTTCCTAGGGGAAAGGTTCCGATGAAAGGTTCCGATGAAATCGTGTCGGCCAATTGTGACCGACACGATTTCTCGGTACTTAGGATACCTAGAAATCGATGTGGTCGCTTGTTTGTAGAAACTAAAATTATAAAGAAAACATTAAATCACTTGAACGATGACATTTAATTAGTAAAAGGCAGATAACAATAAGAAAATATGAATTTTAAAGAACTCTAGAAGTGAAATCTATATTTACAACTATAATATTTGATTAAAAACTTTGAAAACAATTAAAAACTTTGGAAATTAATATTTAATACATTTCAAAAACTCTGGAATCTAGCTCAGAACAATGGGACTTTTCTCAGAGGCCGGCTGATCATGAAGGGTCAACAGTCAGACGAGTGGTAGGTAGAAAACAGCAGAGTAGGGTAAGTACGATAAAATTTCAGTGATAGAATGTTCTGGAAAGCGGATTCAAACTTCCCGCCTTCAGCTCTAGGTCGCGGCGACGTCACGTGGTTACGTGGCGGTGACTGGTACGATTTACGCCGTTATCGTATCGTACGGTACGGTGACGAATAGCGGCGCTGGCGATCGACCAACCCGGCTCGGGCTGATCTTCAGGAAAGCTGGAATGGGCGTATTCTTGATTTCTGGAGTTCTTCAGCTGTACCCTTGTACCCCGACCGGCTGGAACGGTTGAATTCGGGAGTACTCTTCAAAACGGCTGGAACGATTGAAGTAGGCAAGGCTCCCAGAAGTTTGCCCCGTGGAAATTCTCCCCGTGGAAGTTCCTGAAATTATCCTCCACTTAGACTAGGGATTCAGGTGTTGGGGTAGGAGCGAATAAGGGAAGCAGAGACGGCACCCTGCGTTCCGAGGAAATCGAATCTCGCTCCCCCAACTCAGCCAGATAAACCCTTCAAGAAGGAATACCAAGATATAATTATCGAACGTACTCACCAAGAAATATAATGTCTAACACAACAGAGAATGAAGACCAACTCGGAACTTCCACTAACTAGCGCCACGGCTCCGATTTAAAATGCCCGGAAAACGAGTTTTTGGCGCTTCATATAGGCTCATATCAAATGTTCCAGAATTTTCTAGTTCATACTCGAACAATCGATCATATCCGGTTCACCGTTTGCTGAGTATAAATTGTGTAGCTAATTTCTAAATTTTATTAATTTAATAAAGAAGTCAAAACCGAGATTAATTTTATTATAAAAACCTTTTTGAATTTATTTATCCCCAAAATTCAATACAAGGACATGACCACCTTGACTCTATGTCGTAAAATGGTTACTTTATTAGAAATAAGTATTTTATCAAAATAAAAATTGCTGTTTTAAAATATTCAATGTTTTATTTATTTTGCATTTTAATAACCCAATCCCATAGCAATTTATCGCATAAATTATAATAAATTATTAAATATTAAGTCGCTGATTTCGACTCTTGCGGTTGGTAGACGAAATTCGGTTGTATGGAATTGGCAAAACTGCATATATGTCAAACGATCGGTGTCAGTGTCGTGAAACAACAACAATGGCGAGGATTGGGACTCAACACGCGATAAATTATGGAAATTCTGTATTTAATTTACAGAAATCGCGTGACAATCTCCCCTCCCGACAAAAAAAATTTCGGTGGAACGAAAATTTTTTATTAACTGTGAGTAATTGTGTTCATTAACAACGCTACAGATTTTGTCATGCACACGCGGACATTTAACCTAACTTACGAGACCGTGTAATATCATTAAATTCAGTTGAAATCTCTAGTAAATGGATGAAAATGTTCCTTAAAATCATTAAAATTGAAGTAAAAGCATTGATAAGCTTCGCACAGATGAATTTAAAAAGACTTTTGGTTTCCATTTGTCTAAAATCAGAGTTAGACTTTTTTCGAACCCAGACGTTTCAGGTCTAGGGACCTGAACTCAGAGATTATGCCCTCGACCTGAGAGGCTCTTGCTGTTTCTTTCTTTCAAGTCCCCTTTTAATTTTATCTTAAATTATTGTATAATAATTAATTCTCTACGGAATGGTTTTAATTGCCTAGGCGCTTGATTGCCAAATGTATTCCGTCAGTCGGTCGTCGTATTGAAATTAGGGATTTATTTTTGATCCATTCATTCTTTTATTCCAGCTTATACTTTTATACATATATTGCCGTATCATTCATAAACACAACTTGACATCACTTAGAAACGCAATCGAGCCCATTGTCATACACTCACACATTAGTTGAAAAGAAATAATAAATAATAAAATCCAACACCAATAATTGCCTTAAAGTAAATTTAAAATATACATAGTACAGCATACATATTTTATACATTCTGACACACGGGAGATGGACGGTTGTTAAATAAATAATACTCAGCCAATTTTAAAATTAATGCATTTTTATTGACATTAATTCAAAGCTTATTATTTGCCATTTAGTGATCCTTATTTGTGAAAAAAATCATGTCGTCGAAAGCAGCAAACCAGTTGCCTTAAATTGTTACACAATAAGCATTTTGTACGAATGTAATTTTAAGAATTTGTGCAAAATTCGTCTAACCGAATCACGATTGATTCGGCGCTTACTAGCTTGGCGTCTAGCTGACCGTCCTGGGCTTCTGACTACCGCTGTTCTTACCCTTGCAACATTTTCTGGTGTCGTTACATTTAATATTTACGCGGCGACAGGCGAGGGTTGAAAACTCCGCCCACCACCCGGGCAGTTCTAACGACGTGGGTCGTTTTATCTGCCCAGGATGTCATGCAACGACAACCTCACGCGTGCCGGAAGGGTAGCGCGTGAGGGGTGAGCGAACGAAGACCTTAGGAAGGATTCTCCGGGTTTCAGCCCCCGCCGGCACCCCGTAAACCGTTTATTTAAACTTTAAAATGTTTACAATTATTACTCAATTACTAAAATAAACTAGGCGACTAAGCGGTAACATAGAGGTGTCGTTACACTGCGTCTCGGGCCAGGATGCCTCTTCTCCTCTTCTGAAGTGTTTTACACATCTTAGTATGGTGTTACGACTCGAACAGCTCCATGCCGACCGACATTAAACCGTAAACGAAACAATCGCTGCGCAGATGTATCAGACTCTTTGCTCCATAGTAACCGAGTAAATGAAATGGCGTCTTCTGTAGGGTATAAGTATCCCCACCACTCTTCTCCCATCACAGCGCTCACAGTATTACGCAGCATTATTTTATTATCTTTGCTACGCAGTTCAAAACCGTCCGTCTCTCGCGTGTCGCCTTGTATATATAAAAAAATATCTTTTTAATTTACCAAATCAAAGATTTGGCGGCAACAATATTGTAACTGCCCCATTCCGAAATATGCACCTATCATTTGTATATTTCAGTATCCAATTAAAATTGAATACATTTCAAGCAACACGGCTACAGCCTCCATTTTGCATGCTCCGTTTTCAATTCAGCTAGGACGTGAAAGGCTTTTACTGCAATCCGCTTACGGCACCGGCCGCGTCCGTTGCATCAATTGTCCCGTTGCTTCGGCTCTTTCAGCGTCTATTTGAAAAGATGCACCTACATCTAGTAGATGCTTAGTATAATATTTATGACGATTTACTGTCTGGAAAGGGTCACAACTAATTGCAAAATATAACGCTATAAATAGTAATGCAATATATTTTTATTTATATAATTCGTCAATAAACTAGTTGGTAGAAATTCCTACCTTCTGTAGAGTCAAATTTAACAACAAATACTACTAGAATATATATATACCGAGTGTGATTACGCACGGGATTTTTTTTAGTAGGGGAATCAGTACGACGAAATAAGCAACTTTTGATAAAATTCGAATTTTAAATTCTAAGCGTCAACATACTTTGAAATTGTTCTCAACAATTAAAAATTATTACATAATGAATATAGTGCAATTCGGCGGTTAAGTAACCAGACCAGGTTGCCACAAGCCTAGGAAATGTAAATATTTTCTGAAAGTGTGGAGCTCGCCAAGACGTGTGGCCGACGTGGCGGGTATCGGGCTAAATACCTCCAATCATGAACCTTACCACGGCCACCAGTCCCAAGCAGCCCCACTAGCCCGAGCCACGGCAGCGGTTACGGTAACGGTAGGGCAGGGGGTGCTAAGAATCTCTGGGTACGATCAGGCTGCCAAACCAAACTGACACTGGCAACGTGTAATGCAAGAACGCTGAGAGATGAAGCAAGACTAGAGGGGATACAGAAAGAACTAGCACTTAAAGAACTAAACTAAGACATAGTCGGACTGAGCGAAACTAGGCAACGAGGAGAAGGGACCATAAGGCTCCAGTCGGTTGACCTTTTTTACTACAGAGGTGAGGAAAACTCGGCATATGGCGGTGTGGGATTTATAGTAAGATGCAATCTTGCGAAGCACATAACCGAACTTAGCAGCATTCCATCTTGCGTAGCCTATACTGTCATACAAATTAACAAAAAGTACTCCCTCAAAATTATCCAGGTGTATGCACCAACCAGCACATACAGTAACGAAGAAGTAGAGGCGTTCTTCGAAGACATATCCAAAGCGACGAAAAAAGGACGCTCTCATTACGTTATAATTATGGGTGATTTCAACGCTAAGATTGGCACAAGACGAGAGGGGGTAGATACCTGTATAGGGCCTCATGGAATAGGCATTCGGAACCCACGTGGAGAAACGCTGCTAAACTATCTCGCAGCAAACAACTTATTTGCGATGAATTCGCACTTCCAGAAGAAGCCCAAAAGAAAGTGGACATGGGTGAGCCCGGGCGGAAATGTGAAAAACGAGATAGATTTCATTATCTCCAACAACAAGCACATTTTCACTGATGTCACAGTGCTCAATCGATTCCAGACAGGCAGCGACCACAGACTTGTCCGAGGAACGATCGTGTTAAACACGAAACTGGAAAGGGCCAAACTTGTTCGAAAAAAGCTGAGCAAGCTGTATGTTCCAGATGACATCAACGAAAGGTTTGAGAAATCCCTCGAAGAATCCCTGAAAAGAACAGCGATCGAACATTTCGAAGATGACCTCCAATCGAAATACAACCGCTTTACGAAGATCCTGACGGATACAGCAAAAGAGCAGTTCAAGCGAGTAATAAAACCATCATTTGGGTTTCCAGAAAGCGTGGCGAACATGATGAAGGAACGCCGTAAGTTCGCAGCGGATGACTTCAATAGCGATGCACACCGGGAGCTAAACAGAAAAATTCACAAGACTCTCAAGCGTGAAATTCGTAAAAAGAATACACTAAAAATCCAGGAGCTCGTAGAGAAAAATCGGGGTCTAAAAGTGTTCCAGGGAAATAACGGAAGAAAAGACTTAAACACCCTGAGAGTTAACAGCGGCAACCCGACAAGTAACATCTGTGAGAACAAGAAAACATACACGAAATTTTGTATACGCATTCAATTATGATAGGTCGTTCGAATCTTTACAATGAAATTACTGCTGCACTTATTTTAAAAAAATGGAGTTGATTTTTTTTGTTAAAATTTTGATTATCTACACACTGAACTTAATTTGCCGCCTAATTTCAATTCATTTTAGGTTTTCGATTCCTGGTCGTTCATAAAGCTTTATCATTACTCAGTGAGAGCTTCAGTTTATATATCTCAAGTGATCACCTCATTAAGTCTATTCATATACTCCATTGGTTGATTAATGTCTCTCAGGCTCCACTGAATGAAAACCAAAATCGTCCATTCACTTGATATCGAGCGGGCTTCCTTAAAGGTCGACCTTATGAAGGGGGACAAAGACTGAGTGATGGCGCTATTTTATTATCACCTATCATGCCCATAACGTCCGCTATTCTTACCATTTTCTTCAGTCGTATGAACGCTCCATTATTTCCATTAACTATGTAATGAAATCTGCTCAAACGAGATAATCAATGTATCACTGAAAGCCATGGGGTCCTGGTCTCTCTCTTCATAGCTTATTATTGGAAATCAAAGAGAAAATAATCGTCTTTAACTGTAGTGGGAAAAGATGGTCATTTCTTATTGAGTATCCGCTCTTTATTTCGGGATATATAATTTTTTATTATAATTGTATGTAGCAAAAGGATAACAAAAGCGATGTTAACACGATTAAAAATAAAGAAAGAACTTGAGCGGAAGGTATGAAAATTTCCACTTATTATTTCCCAAACCTAATTTTAAATATTAAATTATTTTCAATATATATTATTTGCATTTTTATTTTTGTTCATAAGTAACGTAATTATTATTTAAGGTTTTTAATATGATAATAGTAAATTCATTCACTAAAGAATACGTGTATGACACATTTTCATAAATAAAACTTTGATGAAGACCACTTCCGATCCTGACAACTGGCAACCCATATTTTACACCAAGACCTACGAGAGGCAAAATTAAATGATAAACTTATCCAGGTCGCATATTTTTTGAGAGACGTCCTAACCTGGCCCGAGCTCGTTGACGAACGAACATAAAACAAATGGATTACCTTAGAACATGTCCTGGCCTTGTTAGGTGACATTGCCATTGAACTATGCGATGTATTTATATTCTGGTATGACTCAATGTTAAAAATATTTTAGTATCTTAGGTTTAATATATAAACAAAACCCGGCACACCTATTTTGCCGCCTTTTTTAACGTTTTTTCGGAAATTTTGGTCTAATTGAATAATATTAGATCCCAGAACTGCCTTATAGCTACGTAGTATTTTATTTTATAAAAAAAAAGAAAAATACGCAAAAAATATTCCCGAAGCGTAGACTGCGCAGGATGTTGTAAGGGAATGGAGAAACGTGGGTTTTAGGTATATTATGGAAACAAAACCTGGCACACTTCTTTTGCAGCCTTTGTTACTTATTATAGGTAATATTGGTCCAATTGAATAATTTAGATTTCATAACTGCCTTATAGCACCGTAGTGTCCAATGTTATAAAAAAAATATTTCCGGAAAAATACGCTTGAAATATTCCGAATATTCTAGGTTTAATATGAAAACAAAACCTGTCACAATTTGTTGTTTCCTTTTAAACGTATTATAGGTAATGTTGGTCTAATTGATGAATATTAGATCTCAGAACTCTCTTACAACCACGTTGTGTCCAATTTTATTAAAATTTAAATCCCGGAAAAATACGCGCGTAGTATTCCCGAAGCGTAGACTGCGCGGGAAATTTGAATAAGCCGCGCGCGCAAAGTTTCTTCGGCCCGATAAAAATATTAAAGAAATCCGCGGGCGCCGGGTGGAAGTTTCGGGGCGGGGAATGTCAAAGTTGGGCGGCCGACGAATTCGGGGCGGCACTCGTCGCCGCCCCGAGAAACTTCGCGCCCAAATGAGAGCGCCCATGAGCTTTCCGCGACGCGTTTAATCAGAAGCCGCGCGAAACAATTCTCATTGCGGGGAAATGTTTAAAAATTAATTTGCCGAGACGAATTTCTGCTCGGTTGACGGTTTCAGGCAGAACTTTTATATCTCGCTTTAGAGGGTTTTGCGAGTAAAATATTTCTGTACAAAGAGGCAGATCAAAAACAACACTGGAGACGTTGACTATGTTTTACCGGAAAATAGACTGAAGAAAGTTCGTTATAAAGACAGCTTTAAAGTGCCAAATTGTCTAACGTCTCTTGGACATCATCAGTACAGCGTTATTGCTCCAATAATTCTAATTATTAGAAATATATGAGTATAAGCATATTTATTATGTTATTTACTTATTTGTTTATAAGCTTATTACTAATCAACCTTCCAGTAAAGCCAAGGCATTGAAAAGTAAAATTAATATAATATCACCGTAATTATACACTTAGAATACTCGCTATCATAAAAAAAAATAATTAATAGCCTGCAATTTAAACGAGTGAGGGTTGGCGGTAAAAATATCAAAATCTGGTGCAATCGAGTGAGTTTCATTTAAGCGCCGCAAAGCACGCGCTAACAACTTCCACCTCGTAAGGTTACTGCGCGAGAACGGCTCCGCGAAATGATAGTGCAATCGAGCACGAAGATAATTATTTGGTACTAAAAGCTAGGGTTATAAATTTTACCACGAATGAGATTCAAAACACAGGACATAGACCAGTCAACATTTCTCTTCTGAGACAGAGAGAATGATAGCTAACCATGCCTGAGATAAATGCAGTCGGATACACAAATGGATAATATCCGTACTGCATAAAATTAAAATAAATAAGCAGAAAACAACAAAAATATCACCTTACATTATGGCTAATGGCTTACAGCCTTACATAATAGCCAAGGCTAATTAAAAAAATTAGAAGTAAGTTCGCTATGTGTCTGTATGTGGGTGAATGTTTATGGGTGTCGCAGTGTGTTTGTATAATGGAGAGAGTATGAGGGTGTGTGTGTTTGTTCATGTGTGGGTGTACTCGTATATGTGTGTGTTTTCCATTATGTGTGAGTGTTGTGTGAGGGTGTGTGTGTGAGGCTCTGTGTGTGTGTGTGTGTGTGTGTGTGTGTGTGTGTGTGAGGGTGTGTGTGTATGTTTATGTGTGTCGCAGTGTGTTTGTATAATGGAGGGAATATAAGGGTGTGTGTGTTTGTGTATGTGTGGGTGTACTCGTATATGTGTGTGTGTTCCATTATGTGTGAGTGTGTGTGAGGGTGTGTGTATGAGTGTGTGTGTGTATGTTTATGTGTGTCGCAGTGTGTTTGTATAATGGAGGGAGTATGAGGGTGTGTGTGTTTGTGTATGTGTGGGTGTTCTCGTATATTTGTGTGTGTTCCATTATGTGGTAATATATATAAAATTATTAGGTAATATATATAAAATTTAATTTGTTATTTTTACTGACACAACCGTGGCACTCAAATAAGACTCAGGAAGTGAGCTCGCCTTATCACAGGAGTGCCTAGCAAGGCGAGCTCGGTTTCACTTTACTTGGCACATTAGGAATAATTGTATGCACTTTAACATATAATTTATGCACAATTTGGTCTGGGCACAGACAGATGTATGCCTAAATTTAGAAGCATATAGCGGTATTTTCTGAATTGTACATTATATTTCTTTTGTGCTATTGCGTTTGAATATTATGTAACGAATAAATAAAATAAAATAAATAAATATGTCTGAGTGTGTATGTGAGGGTGTGTGTTTGTGAGGATGTGTGTGTGTGTGTTTATGTGTGTGTGTGTTTATGTGAGTGTGTGTGTGTATGTGTGTGTATGTTAGGGTGTGTATATATGTAGGGTGTATGTGCATGTGAGTGCATGTGGGAATGTAGGAATGAATTATCCGCATCATACGAAGAAGGTACGAAGAAGGTACGAAGAAGAGTATATGTTGTCTACGAGCTTAACCCCTCAAATGAATGGCGATTAGCTCGGGTTGCCTACGGCAAAATGTATATAAATTTATATTTACATTTACATTTACATTTACATAGAGCGGGGTTTACTATAGAGCTATAGCATTACTATAGAGCGGATTACTATAAAGCGGCGCACATTTACATTTATATTTACATTTATATAAATTTATATACATTTTGTATACATTTTGCCAAGGCATCCCTTAAGGGACGCCTCACATTTGAGGGGTTAATGCGCTATCGATGCTATGGTTTTTGATTTCATAGAGAAAAACCATATCAGTGTCTATTCTCGAGTTAGTGAAGAGTAATGAGTCTGCTGTCTTATGACTGAAGTCTTTAGTATTGGAGAAAGCTGAGATACCTCAAAAATATTTCTAGACCTTCTCAAACCTCTTTTTGTAGCCGCTGTATTGCGGGTTCCAAATAAATGAAGCATATTCAAAGACACTACGGGCGTATGCATAATATAACAAAAAAATATGTTTTGGACTTATAAAGGTTTAGAGATTCTGGCGAGGATGCCCAAGATTTTCCAAAGTTTTACCGACCAAACTCTCGATGTGTTGGTGAGATCTCGTATGCATTTGTCTCTTGAAATAATGACGTCACCTATGTATTTTATAATTATATACTACCGGTTCTCTCTTACGACTAACGCCTATTTTCTCGGATACCGATTGGTAAGTGAGGCGTAATATATTCTAGATGAGAATCACATGATATTGCTCGGAACAACGTCGTCCCCTATCGCCTAACTACTGGATAGTTTCTGCTAGTAGCGCTAAAATTAAATCACAAATACTTTTTTTGTGGATATTCTGCGCGATGTATGGACGCCAGTGTAATATTTTAAACAATACACACGTAATATTTTGTGTTTCGATTTATATTACTATTTTTTCAACTACATTTAATATTAAAATATACATTTTGTTTTTTGTTTTGTTTTTTACTATAACAATTTTGGAACCATTTTGATATCAGTTTATAAAATCAATAGATTAGGAAACACATTTTTCTTAAAATTACATTAAAATTACTATCGTATATACACAGAATCATTGTGTTTAAATATTTCTAATACATTTTTTTTAAGTAAATGAATTTGAAATGAATGAAAACATACATACATATATAGGGTGAGTTTTTTATTAGTTACATCTTTAGGGAATGCTTCTGTTGGGCTGCACCGATGCAGGTTGGTGCCGCCGTCGAAGGGACGAACGAGTGGCCCTATTACTTCACACCCGTTGTCCGGGTTATATAGTATGTTCTGACTCCAATTTGTTGTCCGATGTTCACCAGTGAAAGTCCACAACTTGATATAACTGATTTTATTGTATTCCTTTAACACAGTACAAGGAAGTGTGAGCGTTGCACAGTGCAATGCGCGCGCGATGCCAGCGGTATATTTATGACGACTGGTGGCCGAGCTGAGGGGCCCAGACCGTGGGGGGAGAGACGTAAGGGCAGGCGGATGCGATGACTGAACCAGTCATCATCATCATGTGCCGTTACATCACTCCTTCCCCAAAAAATTCGTTATTTTCGTTATAATCTTAAGATAATTTTTACATGAAAATGTTACGGTGTGTGTGAAATTGTAAACATTGTAAAATTGTTAAAAAATTGTAAAATTGTAAAAATAAGAATGTTTTTTTTTTTTTTAAATTAAATGTAAACTGTTTCTCGTTGTTTGTGTTATTTTTTATTTTTTGTACATTGTCTCGTTGACCTTGAGCGTCAACGATGTTGCCGTTACACATCCTAGTAGTGGGTGAATCAGTACGGACAATTAAGGCAACATGACACATGGGAACGACCATATCTAAAGAATTTTAGTTGTAAAAGTTTTTTGAAAATTTTAAGAATTATTTTTAAAAGTTTCTAAGTAAATCCCTCGATAAGGAATCAATTTAAAATTTGGACTAAAAAAAGTTGCTCAAAGTTGGACATTAAGGTTTTTTCTTCGAACTGACTTCGAAAACTTTTAGGCGCGTTTACTCCTACAACGTAAGCGGTGAGTGTGTTTTTTATAATTTCATTATATTGACTGGTTATTTCTAAAGGGCCGCACTTAGCCACATTTTTTAGGTACGCAATAATTTAATTACATTTAATTAAAACGTGTGAGCGCTCCAATAGATACACTAAATATGCTTTTGTATTAACACCCTCATACCACCACTGCCTAAAGATAGTTATTCTGTGCTAGCGCTGCGATAGAACGTTTAGTATGCGGTTGGTCGCCGGCGCGAGCGGACGAGGAATCACGCTTCGTCAATGCTGGATTTTTATTGGTCAAACCCTACAAAATTGACCGCGCCTATTTTTCGCATGTCCGCCCATTTAGGATATTTTTCTGAGGTTTCATTTCGCCTTAAGCAACTTTTAATAAAAACTTTTAGAAAAAAAATGTTTTTGAGAATTATTTTTTGTACTTAAAAAAATATTTTAAAAAGCCTTAAGCACGCTGCGTCATCTATCGGTAGGTAAAATATCGCGAATAAACAGCATTCGCGATAGTTTACCTACCGATAGATGGCGCAGCAAGCTCAACGTTTGTCAAACATTTATTTATTAGTCAAATTGTTCAAATTTACAAAAAAAAAATTTTTTTTTGAACAGAAATTGTTTTTTTGCTCGTATTGATTCGCATACTCCGAGGATGTCACTAATAAACAAATTCGCGAAGTATATAAAAAAAAAATACGTGTGGCACTCGGGGACTGCCGCGGTAAAGCTATTGCATAGCATTTTTAACAACTTATGCAATTATATTTATTTATTTATTTTATTTATTTTATTTTTTCTGATATCAGATAACTGCGCTCTATCGGCAAACGTTGAAATTATTCCGAATCATTTGCGGCTGCGACGTCTTCCGATAGATCGCCGCGCACGATTTTTTTTCGATAAATCAAAAAAAACGGATTATTGGAAAAAAATCGTAGATAAAAAGATAGATAATTAAATTATCTTTAAAATGGTACAGGATTCATAATAATACGCCAGATACTATTTGCGTAGTAGTCGTTTTTGTGTTCGGTTAGACCTAATTTCACAAATTAATTACACTATGTAATATAAACAAAATCTAAAATATTCAAAGCTAAAATTATTGGAAAAATGTTCTTGTTTAACATATATTTTTTTCGAATCGTAAGCAGTACTCGTTTAGACGTAATTATCAGTTTAAAATTATTAATTTTCGTTAAGAAATTTCTTCATTCGGTCGCCGAGCTGGCCTAGGCCCGCGATAAAAGCTATGCAATAGCTTAAAAACCTGAGGGTTGAAAAAAATCGTTAGTGCCCGGGTACCAAAGTGATGGCTAGTAGTCACTAAACAAGGTCGTTTAGAAATAGTCGTAAAATTTCGTAGAGAAGCAATAAAGTAGAACAGCGGCTGTGAGAGTATTCGTTTGAATACGTAATTGGGCGGGTCCGAACTGACAAATAAAACTTCGAAAGTGCGGGGCGTGCGGGGCCACAAGGGTACAAGGGCACAAGGATGGAAGGGTGATGTCTGCGGTGGGACCTTCGTGACCGCGCAAACGCCCGACTCTCGCACACCTGCCCTCTAAAATCCCCCAACTTTTAGCGAAAGTTTCAACGGCCTTAATTATACCCCTTGCAACGTTTCGGCCACCGCTTTTTAAAGGAAAACATTTCAAGCGTCATTTCAGCGACAAATATTTAGACAAATATTCCAGTTTTAACAATTACAATCAAACAACGACGATAAAATTTCTTGATTGAAATAATGGTATTACACGACTTTGATTAGAAGAATTAATAAATGCCATAAATTTATTTTAGATGTCTATTATACAATACAATACAAAACAATCAACTACTCCAGTAGATAGGCATTCCTACACTTGGATGCTTCACAAAATTAAATGCTTAAAATTTAATTATTAAAAAAACATAACTATCATGATAGTTGTCGTGGCTGTAATTTTATATTCAATATTACCTACTTACAAATAATCAAAATATACTAATGTCATTAAATAGTAAAAGAGAATAATATATTAAATTAGAAATTCAAAGTCTATGTAGAATAATCAACGTAAAATAATTTTACTGTCAATCCAGCAATATGCCTTCGTATTTTTTCAACATAAATAGATGTATACTAAATTATATGAGAATTAGAATGTCAGCTGTCATAATAACGTTATGTTTAAAATTTTACAAATTTTACTAATTATCAACATGAAAAATAAACTCGGAATTTTCAAACTCCCTTATACCATAAATTGGGTTTCTTACAAAATTATTTATAATTATCTTTTTAAATTGGTCCTCTCCAAGGCTTTTCATTTGCTCTGGAATCTTATTATAGAAGGACAAATTTTGGTGAATAAAACTGTATCGCACTTTGCTAAGTCGCTGTGGGTTTATGTGGAGATTGAATTTATTCCTCGTATCGTGATGATGAAAATCACTATTCACTGGAACTTCTGCTAGGTGTCTACTAGCGTACATAATATTTTGGTAGATGTAGGAAGAAAATAGGGCCATGATTTCTGATTCTACGAACAGCGGCTTACAAGAACTTCTTGGAGAGACTATATAAACTGCGTACCGCTCTTTTCTGGAGAAGAAAAATTCTTTGTGAGTTTGGTGCCATTCCCCAAAACAAAAGGCCATACGTTATGAGGGAGTGAAAATATGCAAAATAAACAGATTTATCGGCTTCAAAACTGCATAAATTTCTTATCTTTCTAATGGCGAATATGGCACTCCACATTTTTTTACTGAGATCATTTAAGTGATCAGACCATTGTAATTTTTAATCAATTTCTAATCCAAGAAATTTAGTGGAGGGGACATTTTCTAGTTTGACAGACCCAAAGTATACGTCCATTTCATTGGAATCAGACTGCCGCAAAGAGAAGCATATTGCTTTTGATTTATTTACGTTAAGTGACAATTTATTTTCTTGGAACCAAATACTAAGCCTGTCTATTGTTTCTTTCAGTCTCTGGGCCAAAGTGACTTTATTTTTATCGATAAAAAGAAGTGAAGTATCATCGGCTAATAAAATTATTTCATCATACACGGATTTCAGGCACTCTGGGATGTCATTAATATACACGAGGAAGAGAAAAGGTGCAAGTATTGATCCTTGAGGAACACCTTGGTTGATATTCTGTGGCGCGCTCTTTATGGCAATAATATTACTGTAGCTACTCTATCGATCCTTACAAATACACAATGCTTCATTTTCATAGAACTCATCATCTATGTGTAAGAAATTTTACTTATGGTCTAAGATATATAACATCCTACCTGCGGGTATAAAGACTAGCCCGAGTATATCAATTTTTAAGAAACAACTGGTCTCGTGGATGCTTGGGCCAGGAAGCGAATACATCAAGAACTCTCAATAATCTAGCTCCGTTTGGCTGCACTTTGTGACTATTACTATTATTTTAATTTTTCTCTCTGACTTTTTATTTTTTTTAGAAACTTTACTATCACTAGTATTATAATTTTATTGTACTTTTTATTTTTTTTACAAATATTACAAATTTTATTTATAATTTAAGTTATGACTATATCTATCTATGGCCAGAGTCCTGCCCAGGCTCACACTTCATGCATGGAGGCCGCCGGATGGGAGCTGACCCGTGAGTGTGACCAACCCTGAACAGATTGGGTCTTCGTGGCCAACTCAGCAAGGGCCTATTAGCTCCCTGTTTGTTGCTAGCTATTGTTTGTCAACAAATAAGATTTCTTATTTTTGTAGTCGAAAGGTGTGAGTGTGTGCTAATCCCCAACTTGGATCTTTAGTGTTGTGAGAATTGCCACCCTTCACTAGACTCCAATTGATTGTAAGCGAAGGGTGGATCTCATCGTGAAGTTTTCTCCGTGAATGAAAGTCGTGGATGTCGAAGTAGAAGTATTTAATCAGAAGGTTGAAGTGAGTCGCCAGTTCTTAACGACTTGATTGTTAATTCGCCGTAGTGTATTAGTGTGGGCGCGAGGTGAAGCCGTAGTAGTGTGTCCGAAGTGTGTAGTCGAGGAGCGAGGCTTGACGATCGGTATCGCGGGTAATGCAGGTACTGCTTGATAATGAAGCGTAGTCGCGGTAACTATCCGCCAAGGAAATGATGTGTAGAGCGCGTACTTGTCCACCAAGGGAATGATGCGTAAAGCGCGGTAACTATCCGCCAAGGGAATGATATCGATTGATTGAAATGTACTACGTGTTATACCGTGAGCGGTGATGTAATAGCTATGAGTGGGGTGCGACATGTGTATCGATCAGAAGAAATTACATGAGTCATCGCTTGACTGTGCATAAATTGCCGAATTTAGTTGGAAATTAACTGCAGCTGACTCGTGTAGATTTGAGCGAGTTTGCGGTTTCCATTCTGTGGAAATTACTTTTTTGTTGTGGGTATGTTGGACCGACAGGGCTCCAACAGTGTCATATTATAACAAAGGTGGCAATCTCCATAAAACCGTTATTTGCAGAAAACGAAAAAAAAACGTTTTATTATTAACAGAAACAATACGCAGAAATCTTAATTAAATCAAGTTAAAATTATAATGAAACGCAAATGGTTGTAAATAAATAGTTATAAGCAATAAGTTGTTGAACATTTCCGCCTTGGAAAGGAACATAAGGAGATTACCGTTTTTGTTGCGACTCATAGTAGACATTGCTGGGTTTGGTTATGGAATCGAGTGTGTCCGCCATACTAACTTATGTTCTGATTGGCTAATTCGGAGGTTGCCATGTTTTAAACAAACAGCATTGGAGATTTCCGTGTTTGATTCGAACCTTGGTAGAAACACACCAAAAAGTATTGGATTTAGCTGCTATTGGCGGGTCCAATATTATTCGGAAGTTTTGTATTCTACAGATAAATAATTTTGCATCATTAGTTCAATTTACACATTTTGTGGAGATTGCCGTCTTTGTTTTTAAATGACACTGTTCGATAAAAACCCCAAATTTAATTCAAATTAAAACCTTTCGCAAATGAATTTACCGTTAATAATATTATGTTTTGGAATGTAATTGTCTTTACGAATAAAATGTACGGAACACCGCCGCCGCTCATGTTACCTAAAGCGTTCATTATTTATCATTCTACTTCTCTCCTTTCTTCTTATGCCCGCTAAATTGGGTTCGGCGAACATGGCTATTGTTGACAACCTTGAAGTCAATTTAAGGCGAAAAACGTATGATTCTCCCCCCCCCCCCTCTATTTCTCGTGCTCAATTAAAGTCAAGGCTGAGTGCTCATGCCAAATACTCCCGCAGATCAATTTCGTCTTTTAATTAACCCTTTGAGGACCATAAGCTTTGCGGTAGAGTGTGTATTTTTTATAAATAAAACTGTTAAAAGGCGATGTAAATAACATGTATATCAAATTTTGTGAAAATTTGTTCTATAGATTTGTATAAATTGATGGGATATAATTACACCATTAGGGCCATAACAATGTAGTTGCAGCTTTTTCCAAAATGGTAATATTTTATTATTTTAGTCATAAATTATTAGTATAAAAAGAAAAAAAACCAATTGAAAAAGTTGGAATAAATGTTTTATTTATTTCTTTCAAATCACCAGAATTCGTTGGTCATTTGCGATATTTTAAAAAAAAGGGTTATTTTTTTTGCGACTATTAGGATTTGATGTCTCAATAACATGAAAATATATAATGTATAAATTATTCGTATTCGATAATTTATAAAATGATTTTGAAATTATGGGACACATAAGTCCCATGGTCCGGCGTTAGAAACCGGGTCAAAATCCACCCCCGCTGCTTAGGAGACAGTATATTTCCATAGTCTTCACACTACTTCAGTAATTAGTCAGAGTTCACAACCAATTGGCTGACGCCGCACGGTGCGCAAACAGTCCAGTAGCGCTAGAGGGCTATCACCCAGAGGAAACCGATTCCCCAGCCGTAAGGCTTGAGACGCTAGAGTCCTTACCGGGGAAGTCCCTCACGCGAGGAGGCTACTGAATACGAGCTGAATCGTGAGTTGGGCCGACCCGAAAACACATAGGATCTTAAGGCCCAAGCTGCACGAAACGGTTCGCTACTAATGAAATGAAATCGTCTGTCAGATTTATGAGGGCGCTAATATTTGGCCTCGAAGACCCAGTTGTATAGGGTCGATCAAACGCACGGGTCAACACCCATCCGGCGGCCTTTACGCAGAAGGGAGGCCAGGGTAGGACGCTGGCCTGCGGGCCAGTTTCCCCTAGGAGTCAACCTTTGTGCGCTTCTAGACGGTTTGCGCACTGTGCGGCGTCAGCCAGTCGATTGTGCATTTCGACTAACAGCCGGGGGAGTCTGGAATCAGTAATGTTTCCTATAGAGCGGGGGTAATTATTAACCTTATGGCAACTGCTCTTAAAACGACCACTCGGCCAGCCGATCCCAGGTGAATTACCTGGGTAAAGAATGCCCTAATCCGCGATAGATTCTGTAGACACCGTATCACCGCTTCTAAGGTAGAGGACCGCGCAAGCGACCTCGATCCTGTAACCAGTCAGGAGGCATGAGGTATCCTGAAGGTTAATTCTAGACGGTTATATCTTTCCAAACTGGTAGTCAGGGGGCCAGGCTGCCAGCTGGGTACCTTTCCCGGTGCCTCGTCGTAAGGCGATGGCCTCTGACGGGCAGGTGGCGTAACTAGACAGTGAATTGTTTTTCGTCCCAAGTTTTCTGCGATCACCTCACGGGAAACAGAACAATCTAATGTCATTAAAACTTTCTGGGGTTCGCCCGTTGTAGTCGACAGCTCTAGTTGTCGGATTTACGAAAGTTGCTGGAATAATTGGCAATTGTCTTTAAACTCAAATTGTATAGTATGGCAATTCGACTTCCGTCGCTCGCCTTCCCCCAAAAGATCTTTCGTTTGTTATCGTATCCGGGCCAGGTTAGGACACATCTCTTCAAAAGAATGAGGCCAGGAAGACCGCTCTTGTAGGTCTCGTCTCTTGTAGGTCCTGGTGAGTGACGGCGGTTAAACTTTACGGCAGGATAGGACGGCAGTGGTCTTCATACAACAGCGTTTCAAATTCGCATATTGTATTCTTTGTATAGCGCCAGCAGAAGAGATATGCTCGGTATATTTTCTCACCCTCTCTAAGTCTGTTGAGGCTGCGCTAGGTGGCATAGGGGATATGTAATCCGGGTGCTATCCCTTTCTTTACGTTCTTGCCAAGTGAAGCCCTTCATTGAGTGATGTGGTTAGAAGATTGATTGCCTTGGAGCGGTTGATGCCTTGTGCCCCCAGAAGACTATTCCGTATGTTATCTGTTATTGGAAGCAAGAGTAGTACACCATAAGGGCAGCACTCACTCCGAGTTTTCTTTTATTCTGGATATAGCATAGATGATCGATGCCAATTTCGTAAACAAAGTTTTAAAATGGGGCTTAGAGATATTATGACCGTAACTCCAAAGAAATAGTAGTCTCTAATCTTAACGTGGAATACCAACCCTGTCGATTGTTGAATTTCCCGTGTTTATAGAGAAATATTAATTGAGTCAACAACAACAGATCTAGATTTATCGACAAGAAATATTGCCAACGGAAACTGATGGATTTAAGACACGTGGTTCATTTTATTGCCGATACAGCCTCCTAAATACGGGAACTTTCTGAAGCGGAAAATATTCCCAAGAGGACGAATTATATATGCATGTATTCAAATTGAGCGAATTCCTTTTCGTGAAATGTGTCGCCTCGCTGCGCCCTCGAAGGCTTACCCGATGTGCCATTTTAATTCGTTTCATTTCTCCAACCAACATTTTATTAATAAAAAATGTAGATTGGACGAATGCTGCTTACCGTACGTCATCTGCCACTTGCTTAACTATCATACACTGAAGTCTCCGATTGGGTTCCAGGAGGGAATCAGTTCAGTCAAGATTTTTTTTTAGTAATTTCGCAGAAGATGGTTGCGACACAGCAGCATGAGCCGTCGAATTTCCTTTAGCGAACGTTGCAGCAACGCGCTTTGTCAGGCTATTAATATTATTGTTGATTTGATTATTATTATTTTTGATTTGGATATTATTACTGTTTTTTAGCTGGGTTATAAATTTATGTCTTTGTTATTTGATGTTGATTATTTTGATATTTGATGTTGATTATTTAATCTGGCCGAATTTGAGGGCCATGATTTTTCAAATATTGTGCACATTTAAATTACTTAAAAAGTAGAGCCTTATTGTCTGATTATTTTATATGGTCTTATATTTGTACTTTTAGTTTAAAATGCATAACGTAGATTTAATTTGATTATTTAACATTTTACTGACAATTTGAATATTACGATGAATAATTTTACTACGTATCTTTTCGAGTTACTAACTACTTCAAATAGTAGGCTTCTATTTTGGTTATTTATTTTTATAGTTTGACAATCTAGTAGTTAATTCTTGACTACCTATGTATGTTCAGTAAAGAGTGGTAATGAGACTTACTACCTAACCCAATTATTTTGACACGTCCAAGAGCGGTCTTTGGCCGTCAATTGGACACGACGAAAATGTAATGTAATGTATGTAATTATTTCATTTTAATTTCATTAAATAGTGGTACATTTAATAGGTGTGTCCTAAAAACCGGGTGAAGGGATATCATAAGGATTCCACTAATTTGAAGCGTTTGTAGTTTTATTACAAAGTCTTTGCCTATTTTCAGTCTTTGCCTAAATTCAGAATTTCGTAATATTTTCTATTTTTGTATTGACAGCTGCAAAAAAATTATTTATTATCATTATTCTTAACATATAAAGCTCTACAATAGGCAAACCAGTCACCCCAGGAAGTTTTAACGATAATGATCGTTCTGTCTCCTGTGAGGTAAGCGTAGTAGACTTGGGACGAAACAGTTCACTCTCTTGTTACTACACTCGCCCATAAGAAGCCAACGTATTACCGCGAGGCCAACCTAGTTACTTTACTTCCAGTTTAGGACGGATTTTTTTTGGTTTCCTGACTGGTTACGGGTTCGAGGTCGCCTGCGCGGTCCTCATCCTTATGTAATCGGTGGTTCGGAATTAACCGAATCTATCGCTGATCACGGCGTCCTTTACCCGGTCGCTCTCGCCTGGTATTAGGTAGCCGATTGGTCTTTTCGAGAGCGGTTGCCGTAAGGTAAACAACCACCCCCGCTCTATAGGAAACGAAGCCGTTTCCAGACTCCTCTGGTTATCAGTCCGAATGCACAGTCGATTTCCTGATGCTGTACGGTGCGCAGACCGTTCAGGAGCGCCCGAAGGACATTCCCAGGGGGACTGGCCCGCAGGCGCAGGGTCCTACTCGGGCTAGCACTTTTATTTAGAAGCTACCGGAGGGGTGCTGACCTGTGAGATAGGCCAACCCTAACACGTGGGTTATAATGACCCAACTGCACTGGGCCCATTAGCTCCCTAAATTATTATTAACAATGTTACTATGGAAAAGCTAACGAGAAGTTTCGAGCTACGATAGAGCTGGGACGTTTGTCCTCTCATAAAATTGGATACACACACCCATTATTTTTTTTTTAAATATAAGGGATGGGCCTGATGTATAGAAAATATGTATCATACATCACCACTGCCTACGTGACTTCGCGACTCCTGCTGATCCTTGTCTCCGCAATGCCTAGCTCGGATCAATGCAGACACATACGTCTTCATCTGATAAAGAGCGCACAGCTGGTGAGTTCTTGTATTTGGTTTTCTAGTTCATTTTATTATATGTAAATGGTCATTCCCAGAAACTTTCAGTATGCCCCACGTACTAAGCTATATGTCAGTTTTGTAATGACATACTATATGTTATTCTGGGGTGGGGAGCATGCTCTAGGACTAAAATCGGAAGACTAAAATTGTATAAAAAACTACAATTCATAGTATATAAAAACACAAAAAGTGTATTCTTGTAATGATTTCTTTTGCGAAGCGAAAATACTACTAAAATGGTAACTACATTATTTAAAATATAATTATATAATTTTATTGATGTTTTTAATTCAACTTTAAATTTTAAATTGTACTTAAGTATTAGATAAGACTCTCGTCTCAAAATAATTTACTGATGTTAGTATCACCTCAACACAGGTTCATACCTAGTGAGGTGGTAAACCGTTATGTCAAAAGATGAATTTCCTTTCTAAGCTAGGTATAATATATACACTTATTATAAAATGTTTTTTTTTGTTAGAATAGGGATTTTCTTTGTAATTTGTAACTTGAATTATGGAAATAAATAAATAAATAAAAACTGCTTTAGATTTCAGTCGCGCGCAAGCAGACATTATTCTTTGCCAAGAACAAAAGCTCGACGCAGGTATCGCAACATATAATGCCCATGAGATCTACATCGTTTGTACAACCCTGTTTTCATTACCTTTTCTCCGAGATTAATGAATATTTTAGGAAAACACTTCGATATTTCGGGACTGACACAGGTGGTTCTTAATAAATGCCTCATTCAGCGGCTAATTACTAAATGAAGAACGGAATCTGAATGAATCCTTATAATATTTCAGAAATAACAACGCATTTACACTTACACCCTCAAATACACACTGCGTAAGTTACACACCCTCACATCTCTGGCAATATACATTACCTCTCTGTAAACAAGACTGAATTCAGATTTTTATTTTGTACGTAATACAATATTTTGTATTTGGTTTATTTATATAATTATTTATTACTACTTTTATTATATAATGATTATTTAGCTTTTTTTATTTTACTATAACAATTCGTAACCATTTTGATCTTAGCTTATGAAATTTATTTTATTTTATTTTATTTTATTTATTTAATCACAACCATTGTATTTAAAAAAATCTTCTATATTTTCTTGAATAAATAAATAAATTAATTAAATGAAACGAGAAGTAACTGGACGTCGCCAACAATGGCATAGATGCTGAGGCACATGTTGACCTATCTTCTTTGTTTCTTTAAAATAAATAATCCACCCTCCTCGCGCTGTATTGGCAACAAACGCTGCGTGAAATTCTTCTCCGCCTTCGTAAAATAATATCGATATTAATTTATGGAAAATTCGGGATTTCTCGTCAACTTGAGCAAAATCGAGTTGGTAATATAATCTACGGCGGTTTTAGCAATTATTGTGGCTCACTGATCTTATGAATATTGATTTGGTGGATTTATCTCTTTTTCTTAAGGGATCTACTATAGCCATAGAAGCATTGAAGGTCTACAGAGGGATACATTTTAAGAAAAACACCTTTGTCTGAGCCCCCCCCCCCCCACCACATTGACGTAGTCATGTAAAATGTGTGTGTTTGTGAATGACTCAGAAATGATTAAAACTATTCTAGCGATTAAAAGTATTCTGTATGTCTGAGTTTTTAAACATTATACAAACAGTAATCAGGCCTAAGCTGCTCGTAACCGTTAGAAACCAAAAACGGTTAACCCTAGCAGTTAACTCTTCTATGAGGTCAAAAAATCATTGCCTTAATTCCATATCCGTAACATAACATGAAGAAATTGAATTTAAGATTTACCGGTGTCTACACGTTGTTTTATTTATTTATTTATTTATGGTAATGTGTATAATATGCAACAAGCGTAACAAATCATACTTAATATCTACACTTTTAATAAAACCCACAGCAAGTTGTGTCACGCTTAATAGTGGAGATTGGTCTTATGTCGCCCAACTAAGTAAACACTTGTTCTAGGGCAAACATTACTCGTCAATTTCACATATTTTATTATGAATATTATTGTTAATTTACTACACCTTTTAGTAGCAACTCTTGCATCTATACGGATTAGGTTAGATTATTTAAACAGCTGAAGGACAAACAATTTAAAAAAACATCAAGGAGATGCTGATAGGCCACCCTTTCTATAATCTGGCGGAATTTGAGGGCCATGATTTTTCAAATATTGTGCCCATTTAAATTACTTAAAAAAGTAGAGCTTTATTGTCTGATTATTTTATATGGTCTTATATCTGTACTTTTAGTTTAAAATACATAACGTAGCTATAATTCGATTATTTAACATTTTACTGACAATTTGAATATTACGATGAATAATTTTACTATGTATCTTTTCGAATTACTAACTACTTCAAATATTAGACTTCTATTTTGATTATTTATATTTATAGTTTGACGATCTAGTAGTTAATTCTTGACTACCTATGTATGTTCAGTAAAGAGTAGTAACGAGTATTACTACCTAACCCAAGTATTTTGACACGTCCAAGAGCGGTCTTTAGCCGTTGATTGGGCGCGACGAAAATGTAATATAATGTATTACTATTAACAATCTTACGACGCTAGTCCATTTGTTTAATGACCTTTACGCCAGTTAAACGGAATGAAATAAGTCTTTCATACAATCGCTTTCGACTTTGTATTTTCTTCGGTTTATTGGAAGCAGATAAATGTTAGGCAACGAAGTCTTTACGCCAAATTAACAACAACCGCTAATGCTCAGCAATTACATTCACACAAAACGTATCGGTCTATATCCATTTTGTTTATTTTGTGTTTGGATGTGGATATAACACAACTCTACTAAACGTCGCTGTCGTGAAGTAACTGTTTATGTATTGGTGAACAAAATGAATGTAAGAAATTATAAAATAAAGCGCGCAAAAGGGTATGTCTGTTTTTCTTTGAGGGCCAAACAGTTTCATGCAACTAGGGTTGCCGACTACAGCGGGCGAGCCCGTTACCTCAGGAAGTTTTAACGATTAGTCGTTCTATCTCCCTGGAGTGAGCGCAGAAGACTTGAGGACAAAACAGTCCACCATCTAGCTACGCCACAAGCCCGCAAGAGGCCAACGCCTTAACCGCCAGATAGCCAGGAGTGTTACCCGGCGGGCCTACACCAACGCCCTTAGTTCCAATTGTGACCAGATTACTCCAGTCTCTCGATTGGTTACGGTCGCTTGCGCGTTCCTCTCCCTTACGAAGCGGTGAAACGGTGTTTACCGAATCTATCGCGGACCACAGCGTCCTTTGCCCGGCTATTCACTGCAGGATCGTTTCAAGAGCAGTCGCAGTAAGGTCCGCAACCACCCCCGCTCTATAGGAAACAGTACTACTTCCAGACTCCCCCGACTGTTAGTCAGAGTGCACAGTCGATTGTCTAACGCCGCACGGTGCGCAGACCGTCCAGAAGCGCCAGAAGGTTGATTCCCAGGGGAAACTAACCATAGGGCCAGAGTCCTACCCAGGCTCGCACTTCATGCGTGGAGGCCGTCAGATAAGTGTTGACCCGTGAATGTGACCAACCCTGAACAGAATGGGTCTTCGTGGCCAACTCAGCAAGGGCCCATTAACTCCAAGTTTCATGCAGCTTGGGAGCTAATGGGTTTGCAGTTTGGCAACTAAGACCCATGTGTAGGGTCGGCCAAACACACGGGACAACAGCCATCCAGCGGCCTTCACGCGGGTAGGACTCTGGCCTGCGGGCCAGTTTTACCTAGGAGTCAACCTTCGGGCGCTCCTGGACGGTTTCCGAACCGTGCTGCGTCAGACAATCTATTGTGCATTCCGACCGACAGCCAGGGGAGTCTGGAAACAGTACCGTCTTGTCTCCTATGGAGCGGGGGTAGTTGTTACGGAAACTGCTCTTGAAACGACCAATCGGCTACCCGATACCGGGTCAACATCCAGGCAAAGGATGCCGTGACTCGCGATAGATTAGGTAGACACCGTATCACCGACCAGACCTCGAAACTGTAACCAGTCTGGAAACCGGAGTAATCTGGTTGCAACTGGAAGTAAGGGCGCGAGTCTCGGCCAGCAGATTGATTAAACTGGTAATCTCGTGGAAGGGCGTTGGTCTCTTACAGCCGAGTGTCGTGACTGGACAGTAGATTGTTTTCGTCCCAAGTCTTCTACGCTCACTTCACGGGAGACAAAACGATCTAATATCGTTAAAACTTCCTGAGGTGACGGGTTCGCCCGTTGTAGTTGACAACTCTAGTTGTAGCTTGGGCCTGATGGCCAATTTAAGTTTCTTTGGATCTGGTAGCCTCCTCGAAGACGGACATGATAATTCAATAGAGCGATTCTTACGGAATATAGGAGCAACCTGTGCTCATTGTAGGCGGAAAGCAAGTGGAAACGATCCGTTGCAACGAGACCGCCGATCGGCTAATCAGTCCTGTCAACCTATCGTATATTAGTCGTGTTAATACATATATCGCGTGGAAATACGAATTTAACGTAATGCTTAGTTACAGCAGTGTAGAAGTGGGGATTCTAATGACAACCGAAGAAGCCGTAACCCCGGGATTTATAAAGGCATCTTGTCGTTCTAACTCCCATAGAGTGAACTTATAATACTTAGCTGACAAAAATAATCTTTGTCTGACTACACCGACCAGCCTATAATAGTGCAAAGCCTTACCGCGACGCACTAAATATTTGCTAGTTTTCACCCTCTTTAAACACTCAGAAGATTTCTTCCTATGGACACAAAAAAATCTCTTGCACAGTCTCTCCTCTTGCCTCTCCTTGACTATGCAGATGTGGCTTATCTCGATTTATCAGAGGAACTGCTCAACAAACTTGAACGTATGCAAAATGTATGCATACGATTCATCTTCGGTCTACGTAAGTATGATCACGTGTCCGACTATAGGGCACAGTTAAAGTGGTTGCCAATACGCCAAAGAAGAAATGTTCATATACTGGCTCTCCTATATCGTGTACTCACCCAATTAACACCATCCTATCTCCAGGAGCTTTTTGAACCACTAAGTTCCCACGGTCTCGTACTTCGGTCAGCCTCTGACAGTTTATTAAAAATTCCGAGTCATAATAGTGATTTCTATTCCTATTCTTTCTGTGTCCATGGTGCAAGACTCTGGAACGATCTCCCAGCAAATATACGAAACTCGCCTTCTTTACCATCGTTTAAGACTCACCTTAAGGATTACTACCTTTCTAAGAAGTAACCAGTTCTTCCCTTTCTCTCCTGTTCCTCTCCCAATTTCCTCTCCTAGGGCATTATTAGTCCTAAATTCTTCCACTTGTCTGTATGTTTAATTAAGATAAATTGTTCATTTTGCCGTGGATGTTTAATGTATCGTTCTAATGGACATATATCATATTAATGGACATATATAATTTAATTGGATATATTAATGGGCTTATATCATATTTATGGTCATATACCATATTATTGGACATTCATAATATTAATGGGCATATATCAGTAATGAACAAAAATCATATTACCTAATGGACATATAGCATAATTTCGTATTATACCATATTATTGAAAATATATTACATTAATGAACGTACATCATATTAATAGACAAACATCATATCACTGGACATACCATTTTAATGGACGTACTTCATATTATTATACATATATCATATTAATGGGCATATATCGTAATATTAAACATATAACATATTAATGGAGATATAAATATTAATGGACGTATATCATAATAATGCATATATATCGTATCAATGTACATATATCCTATTAATGGGCATACATCATATTGCTGGACATATATTATTAAGGGACATATATCACATTCATTCTGATATTCTTATCATAATAATGGACATATAATCATATTAATGGAGATATTATTGGAGATAATAAAGGACCTTTACCATATGAATGTACTTATACAATATTAATGAACATAAATAATATTAATTGACATATATCATTAATTGACACATGTATACCATGTTGATGGACATATATCATATTAATGGAAATATATTAAATAAACGGACGTATATAATATTAATGGTAATATATCTTAATAATGGACCTACCATATCATGGAATGAAAAGATGTAACAGCAATCGTTTTACACCGAAATAACAGCCGCCGTTATTGTTCAGCAAGTACACACTTATAAAGCGTAGCGGCCCCTCGCCCTTAAGATAAATTGTCCATTTTGTCGTGGCGGTTCGCTGTAAAATATGCACGCGATGATAAGTCACCGCTTTGTTAAGATGTCTGGTTTAGTGTCTCCCGGGCGCCGGCGGCGGTGAGTGCGGCCATCGCTGAAGTTGTACCGCCTTTTGCCTGGAATCTCTCGGGGGAGTGATTGGCGTTATCAGCTGCGCGGGCGACGCCCTCTGAAATATTGCCCCGCGAGATAGTGCGCACACTTTTTATGCATTGTCTGCCATTTCATGCAGCTGTTACTTCAGCGGGGTTATTAGGTTTAACTGCCTTTGTGTGCTTTGTAATTCTTCGGCCAGTGATAGTATTTTATCACTGAATAAAACATGCAAGATATCTCAGTGGTGAGTATTTTAAGGGGGCGAATTTGCGAGACCTTTTAATGTTTCCAATTTTGCTTTTTCGGCCCACCAGTTATAGGGGAGGGAAAGTATTATGAACGCGCTAATTTTGAAGTTGAAAGTATCCATTTTGAGATCATTGCCAGATGGAATTCTGTGTGTGTGTCAGTCTTACTGTGCGTCTGTGTGTATTCCTCCCTGATAGCGCTTAAACGCTTATTCCGATTGAGCTGAAATTTGGCATGCAGGCATAATTTGTTCCACCATTGGAAGTAGTAGTCAAGCGCCAAGTTTTTATGCAAATTTGCATTTTTACATCTCAAATTTTCTTAGGTGTAATTACCTCAGAAATAAAATGGAAAAGTCATTTGCCTAGATCGGTATTTCCTGGACAGTTTGTCCTCAGCATCAACCGCGGGTTAATCGAGTTAATCTACCTCTGGACCTGCAGAGAAAGACTAATTAGGAGCTACTGTCATCGCGTGGACCTTGATCAGTCTTTCCCATGTCTGACACACCTTTTATTCTCCCTTCATTAAAGGCTGAAAAATTAAAATTCTTTCCAAAATAAATTCATGCTTTGATTTGCTTGGGACAAGCCACAAAATGGCATCAGTATCTCATCTTCGCAAAAAAAAATGACATTGGTCGTTATTCCCCTGATTCAAAATGCAAACGATTCGCTCGCGCGTTGGACTTCTGATTGTGTGTACTTACGTTGTTAAGCTCAGTAAAAAGTAAAATAAAACATTATGCCTTTTAACTTCACCCTGCCTAGAGAAATCAGGGGATCAAGTTTAGTCTTTATTAGTGTTATCAAGTTTACCGTCTATTATCACAATAAACATGTTTTGGTCACCTCACACAGTAGTAGTAGAAATCGGGATTTATTTTTAATTGACAATGTCAGTAAATACTAATAATTATTCTTAGTAAATATTAACATTGCTTCGCGAGGATGGCTCCACAAACAGAGAGTAGGACACACATTAAAAAATGTAGCTAACAAGCAAGGGATTTTCAGTTTTATCATGAATCATTTTACAAACGTATAGAGCTGAATAGTATGTATAACGTTGCAGACGGAGAAATCCAGCCAAATCTGATAATAAGGGCGCGAGGCTGCCTACTGTATTCACTTCCCAGTACCACGCGATAAGGCGTTTTACTTTTACTGGCAAGCTGGCGTAGCTAGACGGTGAACTGTTTTCGTCCTTATGTCTCTACGTTAACCTTACGATTGAAAGAACGACCAATATCGTTATACCTTCCTGGTGTGACTGGATCGCCCATTGTAGGTGATACTACACAGTGGTTGGACCACGCGCACTGGTTTCAGTTTAAGTAACGCAGACTGGATGTCAGTATCAAAAATTGATCGAGCTTTAACATACACTGCGTTAACGTCGCTTAGTGCAGTATTCGCCTCGATGCGAGCAGCATCAAATATCGGCACACTCAGAAGGATGACAAGTAGTCCGCGAAGATATCAGCTGCTGATATGTAGTCGGACCCGAATAATATGTAGTCGGATCATTGCATACCGCGCCATCCCCATTCCCTATTAAGAGTCGGTGGGGATATTCTTCTTTCGCTCGTCTACATCAGCTAAGGACTGATTCAGAGCATCCTCCTAGCCTGTCGTCGTCGTCGTCAAGCGCGACCACTTTAAGGACACCTATATAATATAGGAAATTTTATATAAGAAATTGTATGTATGAATGACTTCTTGGTAACTGAATGCAAAACTTTTCTGTTTATCACCAAAGAACGTGGTTCCACCAGGACGGAGCCCCGTGACACACGTTGGATAAGTCTCTGTTACGAGTTCGTGAGTTTTTCGTATATCCATAGTCTGACTTCGCTGGCGCAGTTTAGAGAAAATATTCGTTTTGACATGACGGCCATCGCGGAGCCTACATGCCGAGCAGTCATGAGAAACTTTGCTGTACCTTTACATGAGTGCCGTGATCTTGATGATTTTATTTAGTTTAGACATTATTTTAAAAAGTAAGTTCCTAAATTGTGTACTTTAATTTGGAATATAGATTCTATCGACAGACGTTAACCTTTCATTTATATTGATACATGAACTAAATGTGTTTGCGCCGTTAAGGGTTTTATTTATTTGTATTATGATACCAGCCGGATAGCGTCGCTTAAAGGGAACGCACAAACCGGTTTTCACGCTCGCTGAAATATAATGCGGGTCATCACCAGAAGTGAAAGGTATATTCCCCCGCAAGCACGTATTTTTTTGTGTCCTATAATCTCGCTCGCGACGTTTGCTAAAGGAAGTGAATTTCGCTATATCGCCATACCAACAAAACGCCATTCTCAGCATTCCTGGTGCACCAGAAGAAGAAGAAGACACCGGCAAAACTGGTAAGTGCACAACCCTTCTTTGTAGCGCTATTGTGGCTGGTGTAATAAGGCAATTTTTATGCTAACAACCTTGGCAAACATCAATGGTAGATAGGTCTTTCCGCACCACCATTTTTATGGTCCTATCGAGACGGATGAAACCAGTGTTATATATAAATTCCTACATTGCTATCGAATAATATAAAATATAAAACACCGACATATACTTACATATTTTATACCTACCCGCCACTTATATATCTATATTTTGTACCTATTTACCATATATATAACATTACAATTTGCGCTTATATAACCACCAATATACCTACTCGCTTTCACTCTGCTCGTATCCCCGCTCATATACCCGCTTTATGAAATATATATTTCATTCCGCTTATGAATATATTTTATAAATATTTATAAATATATTTCATTCTTGAAACATATTACCGCTATATAATATAAACCGCATATATTCACAGTTGTCTCTTCGCTTTATTAATTATTCGCAGTTGTTATTCATTTTAACATCAAAAATACAAAGCACATATCGCTTAATAATAATTTCGCATTCAAATTCCCGGGTATAAGTAACGTTTCTCCCGTGCAATATATTCATAGCACTGAATAATGACGGCCATACAACGAAAACTAAAAATCGTTATTGCCAAAAGGGAATCTATTTTTGCGCACATAAACACTTTATTTAATAACGCGAAGAAACTCATTCCGTCGGAAGTAGATACAAGAACTAAACAAGATTTTTTAGCATCTTCTTCAAATCTAGAAAATTTATATAAAAACTTTAACGATCTTTGTGATCAATATAACGAATTATTATTGGAGCAAGATCTAGAGAGTCAATTGGATTTAAGTAGCTGGAGTGCATTTGAAACTATATTTTCGAAAATACAGCATATAAGGACGACGTTATTAGAATCACGCGGTGTGATATCAGATACTGCGGATCGAAGTGGGCCTTGTCGTTTACCGCCATTGGATTTAGTTGCATTTTCAGGATCGCCGGAATCATGGCCGCTTTTTTACCAATCTTTTAAGATTAATGTTCACGACAACAAACAATTAACCGATGCACAGCGTGTACAATATTTAGTAGGAAAATTAAATGGGAATGCGCTTAATGTATTCGCAGGTATTATTCCTAATGAATCTAATTATGCTGCTATATGGGATTCTTTGGTTACTAAATATCAGGATAAAAGGCTTCTTGGGTCTATGTACCTAAATAATATACTCGATATAAAAGGTCCGTCTGATACGCCCGCTCAATTAAATAATTTTATTGAGAAAATGTACGCGTCGTGGTCGGCCTTAAAACAATTACAAATTAATGATTTAAATGAATTTATTTTTATGAATCTTACGCTCAGGAAATTAAATCCACAATTAGTACACGGTTTTGAACTATCCGTCCGCGATAAATCGGTTCCTACTAGTACTGACTTGATTGACTTTGTACGTCATAATGCAAAAGTGCTTGAACGTTTTACGGCAGTTCGACAAAGCACTTCATCACAAGTTATTTCGCCAGCTCAATCACGATCGCGTACCACACCAAAAGTGTCACATATATTCACGTTACAAAATAACGACGATAATGCAAATAAATCCGCTTGTTTATTTTGTAAATCATCGCTTCACGTTCATTTATATGAATGTACGTCGTTTAAAAATTTAACTATAAAAGATAGATTTAATTTCACAAAAGAGAATAAATTATGTCTAAATTGTTTTGGCACAAGACATTCTACTTTTAATTGTGGGTCGAGAAATACTTGTCGCAAATGTCATAAAAGGCATCACTCATTATTACATTTTGAAAACAATAATTTATCTTCACATACGCCGCCCACACACGCACATAGTAACTCACACACAGCGAACGCTACGGTTATCGCTTCTGATCGCAACAATGTGCGTTCATCTTCTTCTCATTCCGTGTGTATGCATACTGCCACACCTATATCGTGTATTCCGTGCGATATTAGGGAACCAAATGACACCTATAATATTTCACATATAACGAGTATTTTACCTACTGCTCAAGTATTTGTACCCAATTATATTAATGGACAACTCATTACTATTAGGTGCTTATTAGACAGTGCCTCGCAAAATAATATTATAACGTTCGCCTGCGCCAATAAATTAGCTTTACAAATAAAACCGCTTGTAAATTCTTCATTAAAAACTGTAGGCTCCGTGGCGACGCCTATTAAAGGGTATGTCACGCTTACTGTCCAGTCACGTGTCTCCGATGCTTACTATACTATTACTATGCTGGTAGTTGATCATATTACGGATCAGCTACCTACGCGCGTGATCTATGCACCAGTGTTGGATCATTTTAAGAATTTACCGCTAGCTGATGATAATTGGAGCTCGCCCGAGAATATAGATGCGATTCTCGGAGCACAAATGTTTGCGTTCACGCTACTTGGTGGTAAGGTTATCCCCCCACCCCTTGCTTGCACTACGGGTTCTTCGGACACCCCCCGCTCAGTACCTTATGCACTCGAGACCACGCTTGGCTATGTGATTATGGGTGAGACGCCCGCAGTCAACCCTCGTAATGTAGTCTGGTCCTTCGGTCCGCTCGTAAATGATTTAGATAAAAACTTAGAAAAATTCTGGGAACTCGAGGAGGTACATTCTATTGATATTATAAGTCCGGAAAATCACGACTGTGAACAGTTTTATACTTCCACAGTTAAAAGAAATACTTGTGGTCGTTACGTTGTTTCGCTGCCTTTTAAAAAGGACCCCCAGTGTTTAGGTAACTCCTATACACACGCGCAGCGCAGATTGACCGCTCTTGAACGCAAATTCTCCGCTTTGCCTGCGCTACGTCAAGTTTATAATGACGTCATTACCGATTATATAGGTAAAGGTTATTTATCAGAATTGCCTTACTCTTCCGCTACTATATCTGAAGGTTATTTTATACCACACCATGCAGTTGTTCGTCCCGACAAGGCGACAACGAAAACTCGCATCGTTTTAGACGCTAGTGCTAAAACTGATAATGGCACATCGCTCAATGATTTACTACATATAGGACCTAATTTACAGGCAGATTTATTCGCACTTCTTTTAAACTTTCGTTATTTTAAAATTGCCATCACCGCTGATGTGCAACAAATGTATTTAAGGATAATTTTATCAGAAAACGATCGTAAATATCAAAAAATATTATATCGCTTTAATGAAACGGAACCTATCCGTATTTTTCAATTTAATTCGGTCGCTTTCGGCATTCGCTCCAGTCCGTTCCTTGCAATGCGGACTGTTCACCAGTTGGCTGAAGATGAACGCAATCGCTTTCCTCTCGCAGTAGAGGTCGCCAAACGCGAAATGTATATGGACGATTTGACCACGTCGGTGATGTCTGTCGAGGCTGGCGTACGGCTGGCGGACGAATTACTCGGATTGTTCGATTCTGGTGGATTTAAATTAGTCAAATGGGCTAGTAATGCTCCAGAACTTCTCACTCACTTTCCTGAGTCGCATCGTGCGTCGATTGAATTCACGGACGCTTGTGATACGCTTAAGGTTTTAGGCTTAAAGTGGCTACCTGCCAGCGATACATTTTCATTTACCACTTCTAACATCACTGTAGGTAATACTAAACGATCTATACTCTCCACCATTGCTCGCTTATTCGACGTATTAGGATTGGTTGCACCTGTCATTCTGTATGCAAAGCTTTTAATGCAAGATATCTGGCTTTCCAAAGTAGGATGGGACGAAGAACCCCCTGAAACGGTTACCAATCGATTTATTACATTCAAAAATGAATTACCATTGCTTTCTAAATTGCAGATACCACGTCATTTAGGCATTTCTGCCGATTGTGTTGTAAATCTACTCGCATTTGGGGATGCTAGTATGAAAGCTTTTGGTTGTGTAGTTTATTTGCATGTAGCGCACCCTAACAATGATATATCAGTACATTTAGTATGCGCTAAGTCTAAAGTAGCTCCGCAAAAAAACTGTCACTTTGGCTAGGCTCGAATTATGTGCCGCGCTTCTCCTCGCTAAGCTTGTAAAACAAGTTCATACTGTTTTTAATATTCGCTATTCAATAAATGAAATATTTGCTTTTTCGGATTCAACGATCGCTCTTTCTTGGATCCATTCCGCTCCACACCGCTGGCAAATATTTGTTGCTAACCGCGTTAGTAAAATACAGGAACTTTTATCTCCTTCTCACTTTTTTCATATAAATGGGAAAGAAAACCCTAGTGACTGCATTTCTCGAGGGTTACTGCCCTCACAATTGCTGAGTCACTCGCTCTGGTGGCAAGGTCCATCATGGATTTCTGCTCCAATTTCTGATTGGCCAATCGCGCCATTCACAGTGTCTGAAATTGACAACACACATGAAATGAAAAAATGTACACTTACATTTTTATCATCAGTAGATGACAACCGCTCGCCTCTATATGATCTCGCCTTAAAGGTCTCTTCTTGGCCTAAGCTCACTCGCATCGCAGTGTACGTTCTTCGCTTTATAAAAAAGTTACCCCGCTCCGATTCTGTCCAGGCCTCTGATTTAGAGGTCGCTGAAACCGCTATTCTTTTGGATTTGCAAAGAAAGCATTTTTGTAATGAATTTATTAATTTACAGAAGGGTAAATTACCCTCTCCTTCGCTTCGCAAACTTGACTTATTTCTTGATAAGTCAGGTCTCATTCGCGTTGGTGGTCGTCTATCGAACGCCAATCTTCCTTTTGAAAACCGACATCCAATATTATTACCCCGCCGTGACCACATAACAAACTTACTAGTGGATCACTTTCATCAGATTAATTGCCATACAGGCTCTCATTTGCTTATGTCTTTATTAAGACAGCGCTATTGGATTGTTTCTGCTCGAAATATTATTCGTCAGCGAATTCGCCAATGCAATATTTGTTTTAAAGTTGCGCCCACTCATCCGACACCAATGATGGCAAATCTGCCGCCCGCTCGCGTGCAGGAAGCGAAAGCTTTCACACACACCGGAATCGATTACGCTGGTCCGATAAATATCACGTTAACTCGCAAACGCGGTGTTAAGAGCCAAAAGGCTTACATCTGCCTTTTCATTTGCCTGACAACTAAAGCTATACACATAGAAATCGCGTCAGATTTAAGTACAGAAACGTTTATAGATGCCCTAAAACGTTTTCTTTCGAGGCGGGGACCAGTAGCGTGTATTTATTCAGACAATGGCACCAATTTCATTGGTGCTAAGAGGAAATTGGACGATTTATATACGCTTTTGTCCTCAAAAGAGACTTTAACAGCTTTTCAAAACGAATATAACAATCACAAAATAACGTGGAGTAACATACCTCCTCGAGCTCCTCATTGGGGGGGAATTTGGGAGAGTAACATAAAAAGTATTAAAACTCATTTGTATCGTTGTATTGGACAACAACTATTATGCTACGAAGAGTTGTTGACAGTTCTTGTTCAGATCGAATGCCTTTTAAATTCACGCCCACTGTGTTTACTGTCTGATCAGCCACACACTATTTTGACACCCGCTCACCTTTTAAATTCTACACCGCTGCAGTCCTTACCTGCATCAGAAATTGACGAGTCTCTAAATCTCGCCAATAGAAAGCAACTGTTAGATAGTTTAGTGCAAAGTTATTGGAAACGCTGGCATGTGGACTATCTCCACACACTACAAATACGACAAAAATGGAACACACCGGACCGCCCAATTAAACCAGGCACACTTGTTCTTATACATCAGGACGACACCCCACCGCTTCGGTGGCCTACTGGCATAATAGAGCAAATTTACCCTGGGAAAGACGGGATAATACGAGTTGCGTTGGTGCGTACTACTGCTGGCTCATTTAAAAGGCCTGTCGTAAAATTGTGTCCCTTGCCATCACAATAATTTTACTCTTATAAAATTTATATTTAATGTAGTTTTATTCGCGCATATTGTAAATTTATCATCATATATGTTTCAGTATAATTATTATATTTCCGCATTTAGTTTACGCATTTTGTTGCTAGTCTTAAAACCTAAGCCGCCTAATTTATCCCTAATCTAATCTTCCTTTCTTTAACTCTGTAATTTTTGGTATAGTCCTAGTTTCCTTTGGACATCCATGGATGTCCAAGCTGGGGGAAGATGTTTGCGCCGTTAAGGGTTTTATTTATTTGTATTATGATACCAGCCGGATAGCGTCGCTTAAAGGGAACGCACAAACCGGTTTTCACGCTCGCTGAAATATAATGCGGGTCATCACCAGAAGTGAAAGGTATATTCCCCCGCAAGCACGTATTTTTTTGTGTCCTATAATCTCGCTCGCGACGTTTGCTAAAGGAAGTGAATTTCGCTATATCGCCATACCAACAAAACGCCATTCTCAGCATTCCTGGTGCACCAGAAGAAGAAGAAGACACCGGCAAAAACTGGTAAGTGCACAACCCTTCTTTGTAGCGCTATTGTGGCTGGTGTAATAAGGCAATTTTTATGCTAACAACCTTGGCAAACATCAATGGTAGATAGGTCTTTCCGCACCACCAAAATGCATGAATGCTGAAACAAGCCATATGCCATGAACTAAAGTTTTTGAAAAATCATGAGAAGCTGTTTTATCAGTAAGATAAGCAGTAATTTTACATTTTATAAATACAGTATGCTAGTAAAACCAATTTTAAAAGTTAGTGTTGAAAAAAAATAAAAAGTGCGTGCTGATTCTCAGACAATTCCTATTTATATTTAAACATAAACTGACACAAATTATCTTAATTTACATCCATGCATAAACTGAATTACATTCTGTAGTCGGAGAGGTTAAAAGTTTGTTTAATAAGGAGATTTTGAACTTTTCTGGAACAAACTGGATACATTCCTTCAAATCTTTTTTTTTTAATAAAAGATTTTTGAACTTAAATAAATTAACTTTTGGTTAAATTACTTTTAAAAGAAGGCATAATAACTTTTTCCATCTGGATACGAATATTTCGTAAGCTGCGGAGCCAGGAATGTCCCAAATGGCAAGTGGCCCCAAATTATTTATTTGTGGACTGTTAATGTAAGAATATGGATAGTTTCCGAACTTCATCGATGCATTGAGGAACAAAGAAGCAAAAGTTAAATTATCTAACTCGACAAAAATGGCCTACGGCGTGGTTCAGCAATCATGCATTCAAATATGAACTTTCTTTTGAGTCATCCAGAATATAAACGGGATGTGTACGATAAGAAATTTGACAGATTTTGTGACTTATGTTGAGTGGTTTGTGACAGGTAAAAATGGTCCAACGAATGGACAGCAATTAGTAATTAAAACGAATTATTCGTGGAAGAGAAGACAGACGTCGATAGGCGGAGAGGGCAAAGCTGCATGGATTGACCTGAATGCACGAAGTGTAATAAAAAATATTTATGTATTTATTACACAAAATGTATACAGCTTATTTTATTTATTTAAAAAAAACACTGCAAAATATTACTAGTATGTATACATTGTAAATTACGATTAATTTTGAAAAAGATTTTTTTTTTGAAAGACAAAATATAAACATTAATATTCAAATTTATCAATATGAGGGAGCGGATAGGGAAGGAAGAGGGGAAAAAGTGTGGGATCGATATGGCTAAACACATACACGTTCACTATAATGATAATCTGGATAGATTGACAAAAGCGCAGAAATTATTATTGAGAGTAATTCACAGGAAAAACCGGCGTCATCCATCTGCCTTGTTATTTTCCCAATCCTATGTGCTATCAGCTAGAGATGACCACGCCCGAACTCAAAACAATCTGAACACAAGAATGTCCGCGAGTATCAATTATATAATTCCGTCAGTCAGGACAACATTTGCCCAGAGACATATATTCTACATAGCCCCAAAATTATATAATTCCCTTAGTGAAGACATGAAAAATTATCCTAACATAAAAATATTTAAAGCAAACCTTAATAGATGGCTACTTAACAAGGGATATGTAAAATCTGATCAACTTCTTTGCAACGCACGACAATTTATTTAGTATCACTTATCTATTTTTCTTAATGAAATTTTATTAAATTACAACTATAAATGTATATATTTATTACATAGCTATATTTTTTATAAAATTGGTATATTTATGTGTATATACAGGTGGTGGGTCCAAATAATTTATTTAAAAAAAACACTTCATTTCTTAAAATTGCATAAAAATATGCACATCTAGAGACGGGCCAAATTATCGCCTAGTTAGATGTGCTATTGGCAGTAAAGGTCATGTAAGATGTGTTAAACCTCCCTATATTAATTATTAAATAATTTATATAATTATTATAAGATTACATGACCTATGAATGAACTGTATACCTAATCCTATGTACCTAAATAAATAAATAAATAAAATAAATATAAAAAAGTAACAATGCGTATCTTTATCATGGTGTTAGTAAGTGATCCTAAACTTTTCTCTGATTACGCGAAGAAACGGCTTTTTGCCTAGCGAAAAAATGTCAAGATCATTGAACCTATTATTGAACGAAATGAGTAACCGTAACATATGTGGCTGTATTACATCTAGCACATACTGAAGTGGCTTGTATTACATCTTAGCACATAAAACATACGAGAAACTGGCATACTTCTGAAGGGATACTCTCAGGGATATCCGATATATTAAAGCTGGACGGTCTATTGTGCTATGCAAGAATACCATAATGCAGGGGTTCCCAAACTCATTTGCACCCCCCCCCCCCCTGGTGCCAAAAAAAAATGTTCACACGTCGCCCTCCACCAGTCATGTTATTAATTAATAAAATAAGAAAGTATTAAACATATGGTTTATTTATTGTTTATATTATATAGTTACATAAAAGTAGTAAAAACCAATCAATCAATGAGACTGATGAACTTGCATATTTTTAATCAGATTGACAATTTTTGGTCAAATTAAAGAAAGTGCACAGCGTTAATCTCCGGCAATATTGAGTTTGTTTCTATACTTCGTTTTAATTGCTACAAATGATGCAAATGCCTTTTCGCACAAACACGTGCTTGAAAAAGATTAATACAAACGCAGCGCCTGATGTGCTTTGGAGGGATAAACTTTGAAATTCTGAATCCAAAACAATATTTTGTCCATCTTTTCAAAATCGTATTTGGCAGCAGAATCATTTTTATTTTCCAAAGCTTGCTCTTAAACCCTATTCTATTGATAAAGAGAAATGCAGAAATATTAGGTATACAAGAAGTGGCTGTATGGCACATTTGGTACGATTAAAGGGAAGGTCTTGTCTGTTGTAATGTATCACTCAGAAGGCTGTGCTTGAGTGGCGCGCCACCCACTTTGAAAATGACTGCCATTGAGGAAAGACATGTCGAGCATTTGCGCTACAGTCTTTATCGATGATTCAAATACTGTAGCGCAAATGATGATGACATACGCAATTATACAAGCGAGTGTGGCTCGCTATTGACTGGTTGTTAGTCTTTCGGCGTAATGAGCGCCCAGTGTGCTATTCAAGGGATGGACGCTCGTCCAAGAGCGCCATCTGCCCGCGCTATTAATTCGGAAATGTCCGTTGGCTGAGTTAGATTTATACGATCGGAACCGAACCCCTAACTAACCCGCTGTAACCCCTATAATGGCTTCTTTGCGAACACGCTGAATTCTAATTAGGAGGGTACACCATCATGAAAATATTGCTCTCAAAATATTATTATGTAGGCAGACGACGAACCCCTAAAAGATGTAACAGTATAAGAAGATTTTTAAGTAATCATCTACGAAAATAGAAATGCCTTTTATTGTGCGACACTGCTACATTTAAATTAATCCTTAAATCGAGGAAGCAAAAAATTATCGTAATTCTCTGCCAACATTTGTCATGTATTTATTCGGTAAATAACAGTATTACAGAAATTAAACCTGGTTCTAATCATCGCATGGTTAAACTGGCAAAAGTGCGATATCAGATTCGTTAAAGATAACCTGCGGTTAAAATATTTACTTAAATTACAGCATATAATTTGTTTTTTTCTTTAGATAAAAACCATGGCACCCCAAGAAGATTTAGAAAGAGAGCTCACCTTATCATGTGTCTAGTAAGGCAGGATCTTCTTCTTCTTAAAGTACATAGAGCCTCTCCATTACTAGAGATTGGCCGTTAGCTCTGAAAACTTTTTTCGGTCTTGCGCCATCCGGCAGAGCTGTTCTGCACTGGTCATCCGGGTCCACTCGCTGATATTGCAGTCACGACTTTTTCCTTCTTCCAAGACGCCGTTTACCCTCAATTTTGCCCATTAATATCAGTTGAAGCAGCTTATATCTGTCATGCCGCAACACGTGCCTCAGATATTCAATCTTGCGCTTTTTGACGGTGTGCAACAATTTGACGTTGATATCAGGAAGCTGAAGTACTTTTTCATTGCTTTGTGGGAGCTTTGTCCAGCTTATACGGAGCATTCAACAGTGGCACCATATCTCAAACACTTCTGATAGCCGCCGTCTAATACATAACCACTGCCGTATATAACCACTGGTCAGATGTAGCTATGCGAGATCCGAGTTCTGAGTCTTAGATTGATTTACCGGCAACACAACACTTTTCTCATTTTATTGAATGAGGCACGGGCGATTTCTATCCATGTCTTAATTTCTTGATCCAAGTCCCATATTTCGTTTATCCATGCACCGATATATTTGTACTGCTTAACCCGCTCAAGAATTTTACCTGCTACTGATGTAGTAGGTTGTGCTTCAGAATCCCTATAAATTACCATGACTTGGGCGGGCGGCCTGGTTGCGTGTAAAAGAGAGTGTTTAAAAATGTTTTAAATGTTATACATCTAAAATGATTAAAATATTGGATATTTCTTTTTTAATTGAGCAGACACTTTGTCCAAAAATACTCAAAACGTCTTCGATTTCTTTACATAACCGACTTTAAGTTCTCCGTCTTGTCATTAAAAATATCATTACCCGCATAAAATTAGTTCATTAAGTTTCTACTATGGAGCCTCCGACGAGCTAAAATTATTCAGAAATTTCAGGAAATCTGACATGTCCTTTTATAGGGGTACATTAAAGTCAAGCCCCCCTCGTTCTGAAGATGAGAGAATTTGTAATGATATGCGAAATTTGCGTGAAAGATCAAACGCGCTGACAAGCCGAAACGGCGTCGTTTCAACCCCAAAGCAAACAACGAGGAAGCTGTATAATTAATTTCGAGAATTCCATGAATGAAAGCGTATCTAATTTTTATATATGCAAGGGAACTTTATTTTGCATATTAATGTATCTTGTTACCATCTTAAGTAATCTTCGGGTAAGATGAAGGCAGTAAAAAGCTAGGTAGTTACTCAACTGCCGAAGCTTAGACATCACTATGTTAATAACCTTACTGCAGCAGACACTTATCCCATACCAACGCTACATGATTATGTGGATTAAAAAAATAAAACTAAAATGTTTATTATAATTTATATTTATTTATAACATCGTGCACGAATAACAAGTATTATCCATTATTATATTCCTCAATACAGTATCCCAAAAATTCGCGCTTTTTATTTCATAATGCTTATAAGCTTATTTACATAGATGCTCCTCTATATTTCATTATGTTAATTTCGAAAGATACATTCTAATTATAATTTGATTTCTTTTAGAATCAACACATTTTATAAAACAAAGTCTTCGCAATAAGCCTAACAAAAAATATAATACATATAGGAAGCACATCCAAGTTGATAATGTATGAATTGTAGTGTTACGCGTCTCCTTTATTAATTATACAATTATTTACAATATTATTAATATTTTTGTATGTACATTGATAATATAACAAGTTTATTTTTTATGGAATGGTACTAATATATGTATATTGAAGGTGATGCTATTCTTCCAATGACCGGGAAATCCACCTGAAAATAAATGAAAAACAAATATTAGTGATCACATACATTTATGGAAGATGATGCTGCAGATGTGGCTGTAGCATCATCTTGATGATGAAGAAGATGTGGCTGCAGATATGAAATTCACTGAATGTTTCTTCATGTGGTTAAAAACTTGCTATGTGCGTGCCTTTTATTTTGCGCAGTGCATGTATTCGACTACAAACAATTATAAATATATCAAAGACACGGTGATATACTCGTATGTATATATATCATAGGTATACGAATATACTTGTATGCAGTGGAATGTATTCGACTACAGACAAGAATAAAGATAATAAAGACACGGTGGTGTATAGGAAACTGAAGAGACAGCAGGTTTCATTGGTATTTTTTTCCTTCTAACAGTTTCGTGCCGCGGTTTCCTCTAATGGGCGATATTTTGTTTACCATATTTTATGTCTACCGAATGTGGAAGCATTTTCTTTAATACCTCATCATCATCATTTATTAATTACAGAGGTAGGTATGATGAAGATATGTACATAGCAGGAAAATCGAATTTTTTAATTTCCCGGCAAGGGAAGTAGTGTGAACGCGCAAACATTTTTTATTCGAAATGAAGTTCAATATATACATTTTGAACCCCTTCCCCCCGAAACGACTAAGACCATTTCCAGACTTAAGTCTGTCTGTGAGTCACAGACTCACGGACAAACTTCAGTCTGTGTGTCTGTGCGTATTCCTCCACGATAACGCCTAAACGCTTTATCCGACTGAGCTGAAATTTTGCAAGATGGTATCATTTGGTCATAATAAGAGTTTAAAGTAATAATAGTTGAAATCGGTCCACCTTTTTTTTTTGTTATTGTATTTTCTTCGCTTAAAGATGCGGGCGACCAGTGCCATCTGTTACTGCCTACCTATATCATTGCGCACTGCGCATACCTATTTGTGTGTCTTTGCTTGGATTCCTATATGCGCTTTCGAAGCTTTTTCACTGGATTTCCGCTAGGTGGCGTTAAGCAACTAAGCAAATGTTTCGATTTTCTCGGAATAAAATTTAATGTTATTTATGGTTATAAATTCCAATGTTGTTTACTAAGAAAACGAATCTACCAACATAACAGTCTATAACATAACAGTCTATAACAATCCTATAACAGTTTCCTATAACCTATAACTTATTTCCTATAATCCTATAACCAACATAACAGTCTATAACAATCCTATAACAGTTTCTGAGATTCTGGGAAGTCTTGCCGAGAAATATTTTTTTATAATTTAATCAGTGATGTGTCATTGTTTTTCTTTTCATTTCGGCTCTATTGGATTTAATTCTGCAATAGAATAAGATTGGTTTTTGAAATGAATGGGTAAAGGGTGAACGTTCACTGGTGGTAAAGGGACTCCCATTAACCCTACATAGCCCAGTCGAAAGTTGTGTACATCTATACATACATCTCGTTTAAACATAAGCTTTTCTCAATCTGAGTACCTTTTATTATCTTTAATTCTACAACATAGCATCAAACCTCAAAACAAATTCTTTCAAAAGATTTTACGAAAACCTTCTTATAATATTAATAATATTATATACTGCTGTTTGATAAACATATTGACTATGCTACCGGAAAAGCTCATAAAATGTTAGGATACATCCAGCGAGTGTGTAAACCGTTTAGCGATGTAAGAACCCTTAAGATTTTATACTTCTCCTATATACGCAGCATTCTCGAATACGGATCTATCATTTGGTCGCCTCAGTATACAGTCTATAAAAATAGAGTTGAGAGACTCCAGAAGTACTTCATGAGACATCTCGATTTCAAATCGTTTCAAACCTCCGGAAGTTACTCAGAGAGACTTAACCATCATAACATGGACTCACTCGAGGATAGGCGCCTCCAACATGATATACGTTTTCTGTACAATATTATTAAATAAAAGTTAGAATCGTTATGTCATCTCGAGAGTTGGTATTTTTTGGCTATTTGATTACACGAATACGGAATTTTCTAAATTTAAAGCAGTCTTTGCAGAAGCACCCTTTTAATGATGGATGGACTGGATTATACCCTCCCCCTTTTCCCGCAATTGCCAAACAAAAAAGGAGTGAAATGTGTTCATCGTCCATCTATGTATGTTTTCCGTTCTTTATTCCACCATAACTTCTAAACGCTTGAACCGAATTAGAAATGTGCAGTATTGTTAGAATCGTTAAGCCATCTCAAGTGTTATAGGGTACCTTAAGTGTCCAAATATTAAGTAAGTAGTTGTCTAAATATCCACGTGTCGTCAAGCGCCGATTCCACGTCCGCTCGCGCCGGTGACCAGGCGCATACTAAACTTTCTATCGCACAGCTAGCACAGAATACGCAGTTTACGCAGTGGTGGTATAAGGGTGTTAAAAAGCATATTTAGCATAACTCTCAGAGCGCTCTCACGTTTTAATTAATTGTAATTAATTCAGGGCCTAAATAAAAAATGTGGCTAAGTGCTGCCCTAGAAAATTAACCAGTCAATATAATAAAATTTTAATAAAACAAACTCATCATTGTAGGAGTAATCGCCCCTGAAAGTTTTCGAAGTCAGTTTAAAGCTGTAATGTCCAAGGCAACGAGCAACTTTTTTGAGTCCAAATTTTAAATTGGTTCCTTATCAAGGGATTCACTTTAAAACTTTTAAAAATTATGGTCTATTTTTTTCATAAAACTCATAAAACTAAAATTCTTCATATATCGTTGTCCCCAGATATTATGTCGCCTTAATATATTTACTTGTATGATAATGGATATATTCATATATTCGGATTTTTTATGCAATATTTAAGAAAGGGCATATACTAATTAAATAAACGTAATTTAATCATTGTTTTTCGCTTTAATTAGTCTAGAGAATTTATTTTGCTATAGGATGAGCTTGGTTTTTGAGATATAATTGTGTAATTTTTGTTTGCTCACGGGTGACAAAGAGACTGCCTTTAGACGTGCATAGCACAGTACAAAGTTGTGCACATCCATACATACATCTAATTCAATCATCCGCGTTTTCGAATATAATCCGGTAAGTCATTCGCTACCATGTGCGATCTCTATTATTGCAGGTATGGTCATTTTAATTTCCCTAAATTTTAAATATGCCAATTTTAACAACAACACGGTATTTCGGGCACTGCTTAATTTTAAATAAATATCCGAATTTACACATTCCCAGATTTGAATATTCAATGGAAATTAATGTACCGTATGGATTGAATTAATTCAAAAACAATACACAGAAATGGTCGCCCCAGGTATATTCAACGCTAATTTAAGCGTACGAAAATCGTTGCAATGAAATAAAATATCAGTCCAATCCCATCGGGCAGGAAAATATTTGTAAATTTTATTTGAAATTCTGAAATGTATTTTTAATTCACTCTCATATTGGCTATCGCGAGCACATCAATTATTAATACCATAGTAGTAAAACTATAAGGGTTTTCATCCAGTAGATACTTAAAGTGAGTTCTATATAAACTGAATGGCCTGTGACACAGTGGTTAGGTTGCACGGTGTTACATTGTAAGGTTCCGGGTTCTATTCCCGGCTGGAACACCATTTGACGCTGGGATAAAATTAACGAAATTGCATTTTCAATGCTGTCGATCGAATCCATTCATCATAAACACTTCGTAGTGATTGGTTGTAAGAGATTGTCGTATGATAATAAATCCACCCATTGTGATGTGGATTTATTATCATTTTATCATTTATTGTATTTATGTATTAAAAATATACATAAAACGCATGCGTATTTCTATGTATATTTCTAAATTTGTTAGAAGGCAATTATTGGTGTTGTGGAATAACAATAATTTTATTTCAATTAATGTGAGAGTTTACGACTGAATAATAGAGACTGTGTAAGTATTATAAAACTGTAGATGTTTACATATTTTTTCGTATAAACGGAAGTAATATCAGTCAGCTTGCGGAAAACCAATATCTTAAGTAAAATATTAGCATCCCTAGATGCGGGCGTTTTTACTTAATTAGGTATGCGATAAGCCAATATCTACGCGTTTAATATATTTTTCTTGCACGATTAATAATATTGTTTACCGAAAATCATACCCTTCTGCTGTACATTTTATTGTTCGCAATAAATAAATAAATAAAAAATAATATGAATAATGTAAAGTAATTAGCATATTTAATTATAAATACATAAATCTAGATACTCCCAATAATTAAAAGGCAATATTTCAATAGTTAGTCAATATGCCACTTAATAGTTTCGAATTATTCTAAGGCATAGGCTGTTAATTAGTTCCGAATGACAGTTATCGAATCGATAGATATAACGCCATATATTATTGAACACGAGAGTTACTAAAACTTACACATCCATAAGCCAATCGGTATTCGGGTGGATCTACAAGGTCCAGTCCTAGAACAGATCAATAATTGAGAGGTGGAGTGATAGAAATATAAAAACAGGTATATTTGGAGGGTATAGCTCAGTTCTAGAATGGACACGGCATATCAACAGGCCCAAGATAAGTGTTCATAAGGTTCCATTCAGTTCATATTCCGTTACGGGTTATTGAAAACGCGAAAGAGGAATATCATGCTTCGTGTTCGGACTGATTAATTATTATAAATAGGATAGAAAACGAATTTACCGCTTGAAATATAATTGAGGGCTGTAAAGGATGTAATACCACTGCAAACCCCGGGTGTGTATAAAGTCGAATGAAGCTGCGGTCTAGCCTACGTTGGACAAACGAAACGGCCCATAGCCACGCGACTGTCAGAACACATCAAAGCTGTTAAAAACGTTCAGCGAGAGGAATCGGCGATCTGCGAACATATATTGGATAGCGGAAGTAACCACTGCATGCAGTTTCAAAATCCCATTGTGCTATCCAAAGAACAATTCTACTTTCCTCGCATGATCCGAGAAGCCATTGAAATAAGATGAACCCCGAACTTTAACAGAGACGACGGTTACAAACTCTCTTCTACGTGGAACCCTCTTCTTAAAATGATCCCGCCGCCGAACGCCGAACGCAAAGACGTAAAACAGAATACAGTGAGTGTTGTGTGCAAGACTTATGGACTTTATTTGACTTTATCGACTTTTGCGATTTTTCCGACTTTTTTGACTTTTTCGACTTTTTTGACTTTCGCATTTTTTGACTTTTCGACTTTTTGAAATTTTACACATTGTACGGAATGAATAACAGTTATGGATAGCGCAGCTGTGAAACCATAAGATCGCCGCGATAGCCACCTAGATGTTCTATGTTCCCAAAATGACCAATTTCGATTTTTCCTTTTTCCAGTTGTTTCTTTGAGTTTTTCCTAAATATTTTTTTTTGTAAACCACCCCTGAATCAAGCCAAACAAAATAAAAGAAAAATAATTCAAATCGGTCTAGTCATTTCCGAGATCCTGCGAGACTAACGCACGGCGATTCATTTTTATATATAAGATTACTATAGAAAGCGTTTTTTATAGTAATTAATACTAATAACAGAAGAAGCAGTCGCGTTGCGGTCGAACCCGACTGCTTGAAGCAGTCGTATTGCGGTCGAACCCGACTGCTTGGAGTAGTTGTGTTGCAGTCGAAGCCGACCGCAACACGACTGCTCTCGAGAAGCTGTCCGTCCATGGAAGCCCTTAGAGCGATTTCAAACACAATCTTCTAAATCATTTGATCTTGCCATGACCAAATGAGTCCTCTTGAGACTTCAAAACACACAACCTCTCAAAAAGCGGACTGAAACCTATCATCCTGGCCGACAACGGATATGCCGACAAGTATTTCCCGGCCGGAGGTAAGTAAGCACATAGCTACCTGCATTCTCGTCTAAAGTTATTCGTGAATAGCCTGAAATGGGAGGCTTCACGCTGAAGTATGCGAAACGCTGCGGTAAGATGGATGCTAACAGAAAGTGTGCTAAACTTCTCAAACTACCCACAGGGCTTCGCATTAGCTGTATTCAGGTAGTAAACTTTTCCATTGCTGTAAGAGCAGGTATTTTTCCTTGGCGGACCGTAGAATAATGGACTGTACTCCACTATCTCGAATATTTAAGATATACTAAAAATAAAGGTAAATAAACGGTCTCAAACCATAATGGTCTCAAATCGATGGCGTTCTTTGTGATCTAAATCTGTAAATTAGGCCTAATATTTTAAAAATATTTGAACGAAGCATAACTATTTGTTAAAGCGGAATATCAGATTAACGATCGTCGATATCCTCACACCGAAACTACCTGCCGGACATCCGAATAACTTTGAAAACGTTTCGTGCAGTTCTACACTCAGCCGCTTTATTTTCGGTTTTAATACTTAAAAGTGGCGACAATTTATTTGACATGATTCTTACATATCTCTGGATGTCCATAAAACTTTGATTCAGATTTACATTATGTTTTAATTATTTTTGATCTTAATATTGTTTTGAAGAGCAGAATGTGTTCAAAATAATATTGCAAGCTTTCAGTGAAATTTCCGTAACAATGAAAGTATGGTCGGTGTGTTTGGTTTACTTTTCGGGTCGTAAAATCATAGCTTCAGGTATGTAATTAAATCTAACAGGTACGTTTTGCTAACCAGAAATATTTCACGATAATATTGAAATGCATTCCCGTTGGAAAAAACCAACGTTGAAGATTGCAACGTTTAACCCTTGATTTACTTGTATGCTAAATTCGCATACAATTGCCTGACGAGAATATGTCAATATCATAGAGGATGTTATATAACTCGATATATCACAGAGCACCAGATCGCGAACACCGTCGTCAGCACCAGATCGAGATGACGGTTCGGTTGGTTTTCCCACGTGGTTAAGGGTCACCAGATTACTTGCGCTCATGAAGAATTTGAATTCACTGGAGCCCGAAAACATACTAAATTCCCCGTAGATGTAAACATGTATCCCTCAAGAATTCAGAGATATGTAATTGCTCTTACCCTGTGGAAGAAGCCGAAGCACAAATTGTCATTTTATTTAGGTGAAAAGTACCCTGGGTACAAATATGACATACAAATATGAATCCGGAACCTTACACTGTAAAATCAGGTGACCTAACCCACTATGCCACCGATCCGTGTGATGTGGTAATAGATGCTTTCGCGGAAAGGAAAGTTCGACGTGTAAAGCTGTAGCAAGAATAGATATTAATATTTACTGAAAGCTAGAGATTGAAGGAGTGTGTACATTCTCGATTGTGCGTTGTCTACACTGGTTTATGTACATTTTTTTATTTTTTATTTTAAGTAATTAACGAGATGCCATATATAAAAATTTTAGATTAGTTTAACATATCAACCAAAAGAAAAAAAACAATGCATGCATGTCTATCTTAGTATGGGCATCACCTAAGCAAGGTAGATTTTAAACTTTATAAGCTACTATTTTAAATGTGTGTGAAATAATAGAATAAATGAAAAAAATATTCTATATTAATAGCAAGTAAGGAAAATTGTTTAGAAAATAAGTAGGTAATAATTAGTGCAAATTTATTTCAGGGTTTATATTCCCAGGTTACAAAATATCTCACCCAGTATATTTGTTTTGTGAGTTTTTAAGCTATTGCATAGCTTTTATCGCGGGCCTAGGCCAGCGCGGCGACCGAATGAAGAAATTTCTTAACGAAAATTAATGATTTTAAACTGATAATTACGTCTAAACGAGTACTGCTTACGATTCGAAAAAAATATATATTAAACAAGAACATTTTCCTAATATTCTTAGCTTTAAATATTTTAGATATTGTTTATATTACATAGTGTAATTAATTTGTGAAATTAGGTCTAACCGAACACAAAAACGATTACTACGTAAATACTGTCTGGCGTATTATTATGAAACCTGCACCATTTTAAAGATAATTTAATTATCTATCTTTTTATCTACGACTTTTTTCGAATATTCCGTTTTTTTGCTTTATCGAATAAAAATTCGTGCGCGGCGCTCTATCGGAAGAAGTTTAAAGTATTCCGAATCATTTGCTACCGCAGCCGCAAATGATTCGGAATAATTTCAACGTTTTCCGATAGAGCGCAGTTATCTGATATCAGAAAAAATTAAATTAATAATATAAATAAATAATTATAATTGCATAAGTTGTTAAAAATGCAATAGCTTTACCGCGGCAGTCCCCGAGTGCCACACGTATTTTTTTTTAATAATAAAATCATTAATCACAACTGCTGGAGGGGAGGGGCGTAAGTGTCAAATTTTGGTCCCGACTCGGAAAAAATGTAGGCCCGGGAATGATTGTTTTACAGACTAAGGCAGCATTGAGCCGGGAACTCAACGGTAGTAATATAATACCTACACAAAATTTTACCAAAAAAAAGTGAAGCAGCCATGTCACGGTGATACTTAGAACGAGCTATCATAATTGAATGCGTATACATAATTTCGTGTATGTGCTGTTGACCGTTGATGAGTTCCCTTGTTGGAAGCCATCCGTGGGTGCCGCAGTCATGTCTTGGTGAAACTTAGAACGGGCTTGTTGTAACTGAATGCATATAAAAAAAATCGTGTCTGTGCTGTTTACCGTTAAGGAGTCCCCTCGCCGGGAGCCAACCCTGGGTGCAGCAGCCATGCTATCGTGAAATTTAGAACGGGCTATCATAACTGAATGAGTATACAAATTTTCGTGTCTGTGTTGGTGGCCGTTGAGGAGTCCCCTTGTTGGGAGACAACTCAGGGTGTAGAATCGGGTCATGCATACCATAAAAAAAACACTCACCGGAATTGAATCAACATGTACATTTACAACTTCATATGATAATATTTGAGGAGTTCCCTCAATTCCTCATGGATCCCATCATCAGAACAGGATTTTGATAAAAAATAAAACCAATCTGCAAGTATACACTTTCAAATAAAAAAAGACTTTTTCAAATCGGTTTATAAATTGGCAGAGTTCTGAGGTAACAAACATTAAAAAAAGATACAACCGAGTTGATAACCTCCTCCTTTTTTTGAAGTCAGTTAATAAAATCATGTTGCATCTTACTAGAAATATTTTCTTTGTATATTATTTTTTCTCAAATCCGATTGATTCGATTCTTGTGCCGGAAGACGTGCGTTAGACTACGGTGGGCTTCGGGGCTGGGCGTATCGATGCAAATGAGCAACCAAGCAAACCCGCGCCATTCCGAAGGCAGGGCTAAATTTTCTCAGTGGTGGCGGATGAGTAAGTTGGCCAGCGATTGTGCAAGTTTCCCGGTGTAAGTTTTGCCAGGCGCTGCTGGCTGCGATGCAGCTCTGCCGCCTATCCGGCCATTCTAATGCAATCTTTGCGCTTTACATACAATCACAGATCTATATAATAAAATCATGAAATGCACCAACTGCCCGGGTATTATAAAGCTAAGATTTTTTCACACGACTTCCCAAAATTAGTGTTGTGTGTTGAGGATACATCTATATATGTTTTCCGTTTCTTTATTTCACCATAACTTCTAAACGCTTGAACCGATTTAAAAGTGTGTCGTATTGTTAAAATCGTTTTGTCCTCCCGATTGTTCGCTAAGCTTACTATTGTGTCCCCATTTCGAAGCATTTCAGTCGCCATGGAACAGTGGTTTAAAGAGAAATGGTCGGTCGAAAGAGAGTAAGCTGTATTCGTGAATGCAGTGAGCGCTATTCGAAAATGTTACGCTCCTTTTTCATTCCTCAACTTCGTCAACATGCTGTTAATAATGAAACCCTATTTCAACAAGATGAGGCCACAAGCCAAACAACTCGTGGCCACAAGTCACACGTGTGAGCATGGCTGTTCTCAATGATGTTTTTACGAATCGAGTGATATCTCGGAACGGAGCGATTCCTTGGCCTTCCCGTTCACCCGACCTCACAGCGTGCCATTTTTTTATGAGAAAGTGTACCAGTACTCAAGTAAAAAATCCAGCTGGAAATCGAGAGAATTCCTCAACCTACGCTCCGTGAGGTGATGAACAACTTTAGAAGACGCATGCCTCGATCGGGAAAGACCTCATCTTAATGATGTTGTTTTTAAAATATGAGCAATTATGGTTGTTCCTAAAATGCTTTTTAACAACAAATAAGCATCAGTATATTTTTCAAAGTTATTTCGAAAATGCAGTTTTGACAGCGGCACCCTGTATTTTCTTCAATGATTTTACTATTATAATATTGAAAAATAAAAATTATTTATAAAGAATCATTATAAAGAAAAGAATAAAAATGCAAAAAATATATTAAAGACAACTAAATTTTTAAAATGGAAAATTAAAATCTCAGCGAATAATATAATATTAATGATGTGTTTACCTGTAACATCGCCTTCGCAATTCCATTTATATCTCATCCGCCCAGTACTAAATAAGCTCAATATCTTGACCATTTTTGGAGACATCATATTCACACGTATATATGTACAGTCATAAAATTACTTCGGTTGCCTGTCTGTATTCATATTTACACTATTTAGAGGGTGGTCGGTGGTGGCTATTAGGAACAAGTTCCTTCTGTACACGATAAGCCTGGTTCACACGTTCCACTAAATCCGCCGCAGACTTCTCCCAGAGTGCGAGCACACACTTTACAGCATCTGAAATAAAGAAATAACGTTTGTTATTATACGAAATAAAGATGATATGAACCGTTGGATGGTAAATCATTACCTCTGACTCATCAGAGTCAAAACGACCTCGAACCGTTTAGAACGCTCTGATTAAAACTAGTCAGACATATCTAGTTACTCATTAGTAAAACTAGTAAAAGGTGGTTAATTACGAGTAGAGAGTAATTTTTCTATTAAAACGAGATAGAAACCATTATTTGTTTGCTCAACAAACTGCAAAATAACACACGGGAAAACGTCTCCAATAAATAAAGCTATTACCTTACTGAATGCACTGAGATAGTGAGATGGGCATTTTTCTTGTCAGTGTACCGCGACTAAAGTTCTTATTTGTATGCCACAAAGTCAGAATGTTATTAACATTATGTTTTCCCTTTATTATTTTAATTAATCAAATAGTTAACAACAATAATCGTACCAAATTTACCACCATTGAATGTGACTCAATATACTATAGGTAGTAATATACAAACTACTGTAAATAATGTGTAGTTATTACGAGCTTTCTAAATAATACTAATTTGAGTATCTAACTTATTTTAAAAGAAATAAAAAATTATAAAATCAACTTTCTCAAAAGAATGTTCTTTTGTACGTTTATACAAGTATGTCTCCATAGGCATATCTTGCTTTTGTTTTATTATGTTGCTTTTGCTTGATTTTCAAATAAGCTTTTTTATACATATTAATCTGCTCCCAACTACACTTTTTTCTGACCTCACTCTCAGTATGAATCAGTTATGTTATATAATCACTCTCAGTTATGAATCCAAGTCCCTCTCAGTTATGAATTTCACCTCTCTGTCCCTGTGGACGAATCAAAGTCTTTGTCAGTTTTATTTTGATTTCCTTTTGTACATAGCTTTTTCTTCAATGACGTTAATTTGGTTTTATTATGTATTGATTTTGTTGCTTCTTCCCAAATATCTCCATAGAATAAATAATTCTGTACATGTTCAGATTTCTTTCCAAATATATACCGCTATTTTTTCCTTGAATTTAAAAAAAAAGACAATTTCTATATCCACCAATCTACTACCAACTACCCCTTTTTGTAATGCTTGCAGATGTAAACGATAATTTTAAGCACGGATATTTAAATCATTCCCTAAAACGTCCGCCAATTGTTCCAAGTAATTGACATTTTTAATAGCATGGAGGTGTAACATTGTTGTTATGTGGTGTCTTATTCCTGTAGCTGTGAGAAATTTTGGTTTTTGTTGTTTACATAATTCTTTTTTTTTTTCGAGGTAATTGTTTCCTCTAAAAGGCTCATTTTTAACCCCTCCTATCGCGGGGTAAAAATTTAGTCGTCACTTCTGCCCGGGACAGTTTTGCGCGTGAAGTCGATGACCTTGAGAAAAACGACCATAACTTTTAAACTACTATACGGATCGTAAAAAGAATAACTGTAAAATGATCGCATTGAAATTTGAAATTTATAATATTATAACCTTATCTCGTGAAACAATTAAGATAATAATGAATAAATATTTAAAAAGTTGGCATTTTACGCAGCGCGGAGCACCCTAACCAATATTGGTTAGATACAATTTTAGCATTTGTAAGCGTCTAACCAAAAATGGTTAACTCAAATAGGAAGGGTTAAGACGTTTATCAAGTGGGTATATGTTAGAATTGTTTATATTTAATTGCTTTTTGCAAGTTATTGGCAAATTATGTTTTCACGCATCACCTTTGTTACTAAAATGGATCTAGCAAAATAATTTCTATCAAAATTTTAAAATATCAACAGCCTCAATTTAACCAAAATTGAACTTTATACGACTACGACTTCTCAAGCTTATGCAAAGGCAAACCACTCGAATTGACAAAATCTGAAAAATACTTACGATTATTACTAGAAAATAATTTCAAATAGAAACAACACACCGACTTCACAACAATGAGGACTAGAAAACTTACCTATATATTTAAAAACATCAAGAACATACATCGTATTACATAGAAGCATACACTTTGCACTCTGACAATCGCTACTGACTTACTGTAAATGATATGTGGTGGAATGGCTAAAACTATTCTTGACCCTGTAATAAAAGCACACATAACTACGAGTATTATGGGTCATTTATAAAAAGCCCTATAGCTTCTCGTCAGGCTAACTATTTAAAGACTTTGAGGCGTACTTGCCGCTATACAAATTTACGGTAGAAGTGTCCAGCTGTACTATTATGAGGAATGTAAAAAAGGCAGGGCTACTCTGAATACTCTCAAACACGATCAAGATACAGTAAGTAAAGAAATACATACCCAACATTACATGAAGACTACCTTCGGGCAAAGACCCTAAATTTACTTACCACTACGACACGTATATGACGCACAAGGCTTAAATGTAATCGATAAACAATTGGTGTTTAAATCATCATTAAGAAAGAATCGGAGGCATTCATGGTGAATTCAAAACACTTTTGAAGACTAATTATGTATTACAATAGACGACATATTTTTATGGCGATACTTCATTATGTATTTTTAAATATGATATATAATAGAGTATATACTAGATAGTATAGTTTATGTAAGTGTCTGCAAAAAACAACTTTACTGTAACTCTGTTTTACTTTTATGCATTCACCTATACTGTGCAATTAATAAATATATATCCTGTCAAAAATCACGTATAAGTGCGTATAACTATACATCTACTAATACTTTTAATTGTTCTATAAAGTCTAAACGAACATATAATGTCAGATGCGAATAATGAACATCTCAATACTTGCGTACGAGTATGCCTAGTGAGTGGGGAAATCCCAAAAATACCTATTTAATTTCCCTATCGATAATTAGAAAATAAATTCAGCTTTAGAAAAATATTTATTTTTAACCTATAAATATATATTGTTTGATAATTTCTTGTTATAAAATTTTTAGTTAGGATTGTTTTAATAGGATAATTAAAAATAATATCGACGTAATAACCCTTCACTAGCCTTCACAATTATCTATTAATCATTTTTTTTTAATGATATAGTGGTCTTAAGTTCACTATAATTAAAACATATCAGTGTCTAATGTATGCTAGACAGCACCTCGCAGAAACTGCAATTAATTCAGACATTCACTCGCATCATACCCGCGGTAGCTCCCTTTTACGCATACCCCGAATACGACTGGCAAAAGTACAGAAAAGCTACTTGTACAAAATTTAAAAAGCTGCAGGACAAAAAATTTAAAAAAATACATCAAGGAGATGCTGATAGGCCACCATTTCTATAATCTGGCCGAATTTGAGGGCCGTGATTTGTCAAATGTTATGCCTATTTAAATTACTTTAAAAGTAGAGCCTTGTGTCTGATTATTTTATATGGTCTTATATCTGTACTTTTAGTTTAAAATGCATAAGGTAGATATAATTTGATTATTTAACATTTTATATTACGATGAATATTACGATAAATAATTTTACTACGTATCTTTTTGAATTACTAACTACTTTAAATATTAGGCTTCTATTTTGATTATTTATATTTATAGGTTGACAATCTAGTAGTTAATTGTTACCTACCTATGTATGTTCAGTAAAGAGTAGTAACGAGACTTACTACCTAACCCAATTATTTTGACACGTCCAAGAGCGGTCTTTAGCCGTCAATTGGACACGACGAAAATGTAAATGTAAATGTATTGTAGTTCTAGATAGTGTGGGGAAGGTGATGGTTATCACTTCGGCGACGCCAATGTACCCCTTTACTGTGGTAGAGAATCGATGACCCCGTTCACGGCGTGTGGTAAAGGTGGTTTCAACGGAGGTGCGAAGGAGGAAAACACCGAGTATATGTTCGGTTGATGATTTATTTAAGACTGTTGAGCGGGTTAGCGTGTTCGGACCCGCTCTCGCGTACATGATATGCGTTCGTAAAAGTGATGTATAATTATATCTCACTTTGCCTATTTCTGGCAATGCAATTAAATTATACGTAGTCTCTATAATTTACAGACTGTCATACTCTAACAACGTAATGTTACTAAGAGTGACGTTAATCATTCACGTAAGCCGAAATTTACGGAAAATTCAATATGACTGGAAATTAGCAGGTGGCTAGGTGTAAAATCCCCCTCACGTTGTTGAACGTGTTTGCTAAGTTGCCGTGTAATTCAAGTTAAGTTGCAAACTTAGTAGAGTTCGCGACAGCGCCCACATGGCATAATTCAAGTAGACGTCTTCATAAATTAGCTTTCGCAATTTTCGTTAAGCTCTTTAGTACCACGCTTGATATTGACGTGGGGAGAGTAAACAGAGAACTGCTTCTTCATATTGACAAGTTATTAAATGGGCTATTAAGTTTTGGTTTTTGTGAAATATATTTGTAAGTATTATATTTCAAATAGGATAAAACGGATTTACCGCCTGAAGTGTGTAGCACCCGACGCTTCGGCGACGTTGCAACCGCAGTTGTCCAGGGTAGACTAAATCGCCATCCGTCGTTCTGCAGGTAGGTGGCAAACTGCTGCTGTTACTCCGCTATTATAACAGTGAAGGGCGGCAAAGTCGGAATGCGCCTATTTTTAAAAACCGTCGTCCACGCAACGCTCAATGTATCCTGTGTCATGTCCTTGCGCTTGGCGACGGACGTTGAAAACATTTTAAGAAGAGGGTCCCACGTAATAGAGAGCTTGCAACCATCGCGTCGTCTCTATTGAATAGAGACGACGGTTAGAAAACGGAGACTTCAATAGAGAGGACGCTGTAAATTCGTTTTATCCTATTTATAATGTCAAACAACCGCGATAGTCGTCGATTTCATATATGTAATATATATTTTTCAGTAGGTAATTTCGATGGTATTGATTGGTTAAAACTACAAGACGTAGTCTTAACTTGGACATTTAAAAGCTGCTGACAGGATGAGTCTTTGAAGAATGTTTATCGAAATCGCCTTATATGACGGGATTTTATTGGGATTTGTTCTAGTTATACGTAATGCATTGATCACGATTTCGGTGTTTTTATTTTTTATTTATGCATGATTATTTTTATTGTAGTTTACTCCTTAGGAAGCGATTTCATTTAAAGCCCCCGATGCAACAATTTGATAAGTAGTAAAATCTAGCGTTAACAAAAAGCGTTACGTTTAATGTCAGCTATGTTCAAAAATTGATACGAAGACTGCGCGACGTGGATCGAAAATTGCACAGCTAGGACTGCTCGCATCTCTTTCGCACGCACGCGAGAAAGAGATAGAGAGATGCGTTTTTTAACTTGCTTATCCCGGAGTCTTGGATAGAAAATTGCGCTTCGAGGACTGCGCGCGGCTTTTTCGCACGCACGCGAGAAAGAGATAGAGAGCTGTGTTTTTAACCCGCTGATACCGGAGTATAGAACAACGAATATATAAATGAAGTACAAATAGAAATATGATGCAGGGCAAGTGGCCGTTTTACCGACGTTTCGAGGGCCGCTCGATAGATGGCACCAGTATGTTGAATTCGAATCGAATTTTAAAATAATACATGCTTTCAGTATTATACGATATGCGTTTATTCGCCCCTTTTGCCTATTGTATATTCAATCACAATCGCACTTAAAGAGTCAACTGCAGTCGCGCGTTAGATCTGACACGCCCATTTTTCAATTAAAAAATGTAAATATAATAATTTTACCATTTTTCCTGATTTATTTATGACGTTTTTAATATTTTACGATTTTAAAACGTTTAGTATTTTATAACTTAGGTTTTCCGATAGTTTCCATAAAAAAGTCCAGTATTTTTTACAGAATAGCAAGAAAACTCAAACCATTCAACCACATAACGGCTTTCAGGTTCGCATTGACTGCCGCTCCACGATAAGTGATGTTTTTCATAATAGTGAGTCAAAATGGTGATTAATTTTGATAATAATTAATAATTATTAATTAATTCATAAAAATTCCGAGTGATAATAGTGATTTCTATTCCTATTCTTTCTGTGTCCATGGTGCAAGGCTCTGGAACTATCTCCCAGCAAATATAGCGATTTCCATCAACACAATACAAGAAATAAATTTGATCTACATCTAAATCGGCACAGGCTTAGTAAAGTGCGCGACAGTTTCCTTCACCAAAGCCTGTGTTATTATAACAAGGTCCCAACACATATCAGAAGTCTTGGAGAGAACCAATTTAAAAAAGTCTTATTTAATGGCCTAGTCAAGAATCCTGTATATGACTTAAGAGATTTGGATAATGCTGAATTCTTATTCCAAGAACATCCTAATGTAAAATAACGGAAAATTCATGATAACCAACTTTGCCGTAGCTTTTGTTTTTATTTTTATCGACGACGGCTATACCATCATATTATTGCCTTGATAATTATGACTACAGACATTAAGCTCTTTTTTTGATCAGCAATTTTGATTATTAGATTATTTTCTATTTATCAATGGTTTTCAAACCAATTATAATTTACTAAAATAAATTTATATTGCCACAACTATATCATGACAGTTAATATTCTTTAATTAATTACATTATTTAAAATTTTAGAGGCAAAGACGCATCCAAGTGTAGGAAAGCCTACCTACTGGAGCAGAAATAAATTGAAATTGAAATATACGAAACTCGCCTTCTTTATCGTTTAAGACTCACCTTAAGGATTACTACCTTTCTAAGAAGTAACCAGTTCTTCCCTTTCTCTCCTGTTCCTCTCCCAATTTCCTCTCCTCGGGCATTATTATTAGTTTTAAATTCTTCCACTTGTCTCTATGTTATGTAATAATCTTTATTTTCACAATGCGCGCATGTACCACTGTGTTTAGGTTAGGTGTAAGACATTGCCATGTGGCAATAAGCTCGCCTTTTTGTATACGAATTAAGTCCACATAAAGAGTTTATTATTGTTATTACTATTATTATTTCCATTTACTGTCGAAGTGATGTTCTTGATATGCCATCGAAGTGCTTGCGTTTCTGATCGCGATCTACGAGTCAGACATGACACCGCACGCACATATATTTTTCGTGCATTTAACACTTAACATGCCATCCGATCTCTTCTCAGATATATTGATGATATTAAATATTATTATAGAAAAACCTTTCTCAAACGACGCTCTAGCAAACGGTGAAACCCGCAGTTAAATCTCTCTTTTAGGCAAACAGACAGATGGACAGATATTTTTTTTTTGGATTTGTTTTATAATTATATTAGGGCAGCAAGTCTAACTTCAAATTTCTCAAAAATCCAGAATCATAATTTATAATTACGATGTTATAACCAAGTTGTTATAGATTGTACCAGAGTTGATGATGTGGCTAGGACACATAATTTCCCTTTTCATCCCCAGATGACTGGAATTCAATTTACTGCCGGGACGCCCGCGCCTCAGGGCGCCCGCCAGTCACAGATTAATCGAGAATTGTGCGTATACCCAATAGACGTGACATAAACAGGAATACAACAATTGCCGCACTCTCAGATACCTGCGGTCGGAGGAATGAATTAAGCAGAAAGTAAACGCCCTATAATTTAAAAATCGCTATCCTAATTTTCTTATTGAGCAACATGTACCTTGTACAACTAGAGTAGTCAACTACAACGGGCAAACCCGTCACCTCAGGAAGTTTTAACTAAATGTATCGTTCTGTCTCCCGTGAGATGAGCGCAGAAGACTAAGGACAAAACAGTCCACCGTCAAGTTCCGCCACCCGCCCGTCAGAGGCCAACGCCTTACGGCGAGGCAACGGGAAAGCATCTGGAATTAACCTTCAGGATACCTCCGTCCTCCCGACTGGTTACGGGTCCGAAATCGCTTACGTGACCTCTACATGTTTTATTACAGCGGTAATTCAGTACAGAAATTATCGCGGACCTGGGCGTTCTTTGCCCGTAGTGCCACATGGGATCGAGTGGCCCCGCAGCTTCAGAAACAGTGTATTTCCATAGTCCATCACCAACGCTGCTTAGGAAACAGTGTATTTCCATAGTCTCCAGACCCCTTCAGCAATTAGTCAGAATGCACTACCGATTGGCTTCGCCGACCGGTGCGCAAACCGTTCAGTGGCGCCGGAATGCAATCCCGCCGGAAGAAACCGGTCCACCAGCTCTGAGCCCTGAGACACGGGAGTCTGACCCGGGGTAGCCTTCCACTCGAGAAGGCTTCTGAATAGAAGCTGAATTGTGAGTAGGTCTTGTGACCCAAGCTGCACGAAACCGTTCATCACCTGTAATCTGCACATGTCGCTCAACAAGTAAATTAAAAAAAACGGTTGTGTCAGACTAAGACTTTCCCGGCAAGTATACAACCCCCCCCCCCCCACGTACATTTTTTACGACCGTAAGACTACCCATGAGGCCTTATCGCTAAATAGGAACAATTTAAACATACTGGTGAGGGCGCTCACGGAGCATTGTGGTTTGATCAAACACATGTACAACCTCAAGCTCCGGGACACGAAAATGTGCAAGTTCTGCCAAGGGGCAGAGGAAACTTTCCTGCACCTCATGTGCGAGTGTGGCCCGCTGATGCGTAAAAGATACACCCACTTGGGTAGTCATTACCTCCAACCTGAGGAGGTAAAACAATCTGGCGCCAAAAGCCTGTTGCGGTTCTTAAATGATACGATGCTAAGCGCAGAGTTATAGTAGGTGGCGAACACAACAGATCATCAATGGTCTTAGAAAAGACCGTAGAAAAGGACCAAACAACAAATAAAAAAAAAACAAATATTTATGTAGGCAAATAAATATTTAAGAAGTGTATTTTTTTTTGTAAATTGATGGTCATAATTAATTATTGCAATTACATAATAAGCATAATAATAAAAATAAGAAAAAATATAAACAAGGAAGGAATGGGACATTATGGCAAACTAGGATACGGGTAGAGGAGGGGGGGGGGAGGGAAGGTAGGTAGAATATTGATACGTTGAGTAAATGTCTCCTAATACATATTCTAAACATGATCAGGTTTTCAATTTGTTTCAGTGGAAAAGGCACTGAGTTCCATGTTAGGGCCGAAGGCACTTTAAACACTAAAAAGGTTCTCCTTGTTGTTACCGAAGTTAAGCAGCGGCGGGCGCGGTCAATACTGGGATGGGTGACCGCCTGAGTGTTTGACTGCTACAAATGCCCACCTAGAAGATGGTGGCAATAGGCAACAAGGCGAGTTCCACAAACCGGCAGATGCCTTGTGGGTAAAAAAAAAACGATTTCAACATGGAAGTGGATGAATGCTGATGTTTAGCCGGTAATAGATTTTTTTATACTACTATCAGAATTAATTTATTCATTCAGAATAAACATACAAATTCAGCATGTCGTAATAATCACTTAAAGCTAATTATCGTATATTGGAGTTCGTCAGCTATTAGTAATAGGTATATTGACTTTAAATGAATCGAATAGAATAATAATTTGATGTTAATTATATTAATATTAAACATCACCCTTCTTATCGCGGGGTAAAAATTTAGTCGTCACTTCTGCCCGGACAGTTTTGCGCGTGAAGTCGATGGCCTTGAGAAAAACGACCATAACTTTTAAACTACTATACGGATCGTAAAAAGAATAACTGTAAAATGATCGCATTGAAATTTGAAATATAAAATATTATAACCTTATCTCGTCAAACAATTAAGATAATAATGAATAAATATTTAAAAAGTTGGCATTTTACGCAGCGCGGAGCGCCCTAACCAATATTGGTTAGATACAATTTTAGCATTTGTAAGCGTCTAACCAAAAATGGTTATTAGACAGTATCTACATACTTTCAATAGAAGAAGGCAAACTTCATACGATCACATGTTGGGTCTGTAAAGGCCATTAAGTACCGTCACATGCAATCAACATATGCATTGATTTCCAGTGAAATATACTGACACAATTCAGCTATTATTTTAACTCGTGCAGCGATGAATCAGCACGATGAAATAATACTTTTACTCGGAATATTTTGGATTACATCATTTCCCGGTCTATATAAACCGGCGAAAAAGCAACCAAAGTATCATTCCCCGAGTGATCACCTCCCTCAAGGTTGCTACGGCATACTCGTTACCCCTCTCACCAGGTCGCTCAACGAGTCCGGCTCCTTGGTTTCCTTTCCCTACCTTTTCCTGTCGAGAAGCATCAGTCTGCATTCCCACAGACTCGAGCAGTGCTCAGTACGAGATACTAGGAGCACAAGTACAATCCTCATCCTCACAACCTCGTAAATGCATCCATTCCGCGAGTCACTTCGTCCGCGTCAATATTACCTATTCGGGAAGCGTTATAACTGTCAATATCGAACTCTCAACCAATTCAATAAATACCTTCTGATTCACTCAAAATCGCCTTTTAACACGGAGATAACCCGCAAGTTGATACCACCACCTCACACCGCACAACCTGGAGTCTAGTGAGGGGTGGTCCCTCACAGGTCGTTACTAAATTACAGTGATATCAGATCGACAGTGGCGTTGACTAAAGTCGTATACATACAAAATAACTAATGAATAAATAGGTATACATACATAGTTAGTTAGTTAGTTAGTTTTCCTGGGCTATTTCCCGCACTTGGCCTCTTGATTGGGTCGTTGTGCGTGGCTCCTGTTTCTATTTAGGTTACTCCAGCCAACCCAGGCTGTCCCAGAAGGTTAGCAGCCTGTTTGGGTTGCTACAGGCCTCCGGGACAGATGCTGGAGATTGTAGTATTCTTGCTCGTTGCTCTGCCACGCTCCTTCATTCCATGAGCACATGCTGTGGCGTTTCTTCTTCCTCCATGCATCCTCTGTATAGAGGGCTGTCTGTCACACCTATTGTAAACAGGTGTTTGTTTAGGGGACAGTGGCCTGTCATAGTACCTATGACTTTACGGATTTTGTCCCTTTTTAATCTGGTGAGGTTGCGGGCAAGTTTTTTAGATGCTTCCGGAACTGCGTTCTTTGTTTGCCTGCATCCTGCGTTTTTCCCATTCTTTAAGGTGGGTTTCGTCGGTGTTCTTGCGTAGCCATGTTTTTATTTGGGCCTTGGGTATGGGCATCAAGGGTTCCGGTCCATATACTATTTCCTTTGATCCCCTTTTGGCCAGTTCGTCTGCCGCGTCGTTGCCCAATGAGTCGCTGTGCCCTTTAATCCATTGCAGGGTCACTCTATTTGACCTCGCAATGGATTGAAGCGCATTGTGGCATTCCAGTACAAGGACAGAGGTTATAGTATTTTTTGCTAGCGCTTGTAGCACGGAGGCACTGTCGGAGACAAATTTCAAGCCTAGGTCTCCGACATCTTTGGCTGCAACTGCCTGTGCTGCTCTGGTGATGCCAATGCATTTTGCTTGGAAGATCGTATTTAAGTTGCCTAGGGTAGTCATTTGAGAAGACGCCGGCTCCGGTACCTTGAGTGGTTTTGGAGCCATCCGTGTATATCCTTACTTAGGTATACATACATAATAACCAATGAAACTTGTGTTAATAATATCAATCACCAACAAGTAGTCCTAATCTGTGTACTAGGGAAGGAAGCATCGCGACGCGAACGGAGAAAATATATAAACTTGGTGACCACAATAAAGCTGCCACGATGAAAACTTCCCCGTGGAGATTGGCTCATTATTGCGTATCATATTTTTATAGGGATGTGACTTTTGCCGGCCGATCCCCATTATTGTCACCATTTAATTTTAATGACATCATTAGCCTTTGATATGAATCACAACTAGGGTTGTCGACTACAGCGGACGAGCCCGTCACCTCAGGAAGTTTAACCGATTAGTCGTTCTATCTCCCTGGAGTGAGCGCAGAAGACTTTAGGAGAAAACAGTCCACCATCTAGCTACGTCACAAGCCCTGAAGAGGCCAACGCCTTAACCGCGAGATAGACAGGAGTGTTACCCGGCGGGCCTACACTCACACCCTTACTTCCAATTGTGACCAGATTACTTCAGTCTCTCGATTGGTTACGAGTTCGATGTCGCTTGCGCGGTCCTCTCCCTTACGAAGCAGTGAAACGGTGTTTACCGAATCTATCGCGGACCACAGCATCCTTTGCACGGCTGTTCACCCAGGATCGGGTAGCCGATGGTCGTTTCAAGAGCAGTCGTCATAAGGTCCGCAACCACCCCCGCTCTATAGGAAACAGTACTGCTTTCAGACTCCCCCGACTGTTAGACAGAGTGCACAATCGATTGGCTTACGCCGCACGGTGCGCAAACTGTCCTGGAGCGCCAGAAGGTTGATTCCCAGGGGAAACTAACCATAAGGCCAGAGTCCTACCCAGGATCGCACTTCATGCGTGGAGGCCGTCGGATAAGTGTTGACCCGTGAGTGTGACCAACCCTGAACAGAATGGGTGTCCATGGCCAACTCATAAAGGGCCCATTAGCTCCCCGTAATATGAATCACAGCGAGAAGTAAAAGGAAAAGTTAAATTTAAAACTAATATACGTAGCCACGTTGAAATATTTGCTCCTGTCAACTATAGTCGCCGTCATACAAACTGATGACTGGGCCAAAAATCATCGGTGGCGGGAACATTATAAGAAGAGGGTTCCACGTAGTTCTTAGAATGTTCCCGCCGCCGAACGCCGAACGCAAAGACGTAAGAGAGGATACAGTGAGAATTGTGTGCAAGACGGATTTTAAAAATTCGCGCGCTCCGAGCCAGGACCCCCACCACCGTTATAACCTACGCAATGGCGGCAGCGGTATTGACAGCGGATTGATAGCTCTTCAGTCTACCCTTGACAACAGCAGCTGCAACGTCACCGAAACGCCGGGTGCTACAAATTTCACGCGGTAAATTCGTTTACTATCCTACTTATAATGTCAAACAACCGCGATAGTCGTCGATTTTAGATATGTATATGTATTAATGTGCAGTACAAGAAATGTGAAAAATATACTTCTTATATGAAAATGAGATGTGTGGAATAAAAATGACTGCCGATCCAACTAATTCATATGTTGTCAATAAAAAAGAAAAAGTAAAGAAATAAAACAATCTTGACTGTATTATTGAAATGTCAAGAAATAAAAATAAAAAATGAAAACCAAATAGTCCCTAAAACATAAGTATCCAATTTGGAATGTCTTATCGATTATATTAATCTCATTAATAAAATTGATAAGCGCCCTCTCTCGGCCGCCGGACGAATTCGGTTGGGTTCCATTGCGACGCCTCAGGCGGCGCGGTTCGTTTGTCGGGCAGGGGCGGGCTTGTAGAGGAATACACACACACACACAGACAGATAGACAGACACACAGAGAGACTTCAGTCTGGATATTGTGTTAATAGTCTCAGGAGTCTTAAAATGGCTATTTCCGTCTTCATCCCAGAAAAACAATTTTATCGCGTTCACAATCCTTTCCCTCCGTGTGGGTTGATGGGCTGGGAAAGTAAAAATAATATCGAAATTATAATGAGCATAATAGACGACGGTGGTACGAGTTTATCAGATAAGGCGTACCTACTCGCCTCCTTGAAACGAGCCAGGTTATGGACCTCGTAATATTTTAGCCCGGCGGCTCCACCGTCTGACATTGTCTACCGACCGAATTGCGCATAAAAACCCCTCGCTGAGACGACAGAATCAGGTAACGACTGTTTGCGCCCATTTCGCTTTTTGGAAAGCGCGCCTTGCTACGTCTTTACCGCCGCACCCGACCGGCGAACACGTCCCGGTCGGGCTGTGCGGAGTGGCGTTACATCGTTGTGCGCGTTTATGGAAAAAACGTCTACCCGTAGCGAATTTAAATATGAGCGATGACCACTGTGGCCGAAACAGAATCACTGGATTATTATGTTGAAAGTAAACAATTTCAGCGTAGGAATTATGCATAGAAATACTTTCAAAATTGAATCAAAAGCAGTAAAAAGAATACAATACATAGTCTAGTGGCAACGTCACCTAACTAGGCCGGGACCTGTTCTAAGATAAACATTTATTTTTGAATGTGCTTGCACAAATACCGTGTTTATAAGAATGGCATATATTCCATGTATGCACAAAATAATGGAATTGCAAAACAATATTAAAAATGACTAAATACTTAATTAAATTAAATAATTAAATTAAAGTTAGAAGTGGAAAATTAAAATGACAGCAAATAAATTCAAATCAGAAAAAAAAAACAAAAAACAAAACAATTTAAAATAGTAAAAATTAGAATAAGAATTTAAACAAAATAGTCCTGCATTTTACTTATAATAGTCCTGCATTTTACTTATAAATACAAAGATTAGAGGAGAATAAATATTTTCATAATAAACAGATTACTGAATTAAATTGTAATATATTGATAATTAGATTTTTATTTATAATATGATAGTTAGCATTTATTTACATATTCAAAACATTTTCCTTGTATGTCATTGTAACTTTAGCGGTTTTTTAGTTACAGTGGTATTATATTATCATCCCTTTGGTTCTGTATTGTAGGATAAATAATTTATAGATTAGAACGACATTTCTACTTTCTTGATTCTCTCTCTGATTCTGAATAGAACGGTTTTCAAATTATTTTCACCAGTTCCCCTAGACTGAGATTGTCTTTCATTCTGAAGTAACGATCCGAAAATGGCTGGATTTATGGAAAAGTAATATAGAAAATTCCTAAAAGGCCTTTTGCCTTCTTAAAAGACTTTATGGACTTATTGTAAGCTCCCTGTGGATTTAATCGCTTATGCGCTTGATGTCTGTATTTTTTCTACATTTGGGAGATTTGTATTTTCTTTAAGTTAAGGTGAAAGTCATGGAAAGTACGAAAACGAAACGTTGCGTACCGACTCATTTTTACAAGCTTTTATTTACCTTGCAATGTTTGTTAGTATGTTTGTTTAGGTTAAATCTTACACGAAGAATTAGAACCACTCCTCTTATCCTATGAAGTTGAAATTTTACATGTTGGTGCAGTTCCGATGACAATGCATTTTAATGGTAAGGATGACCTGATTCTGCACCCAGGATTGGCTCCCGACGAGGGGACTCCTCAACGGTCAACAGCACATATGCGAAATTTTGCATACGTATTCAATTATTATAGCCCGTTATGTTTCATCATGACATCGCTGCTGCGCCCAGGTCAACAGCACAAACACGACATTTATATACGCATTCAATTTCGATAGCCCGTTCTAAGTTTGTTTGTTTGTTTGTTTCTACCCTTTATTGCGAAATTTCACAATGGGCACAAATTTCACAAATTATTGTCATATGAAAATTTCTTACAACCAACCCTACTATGACGTTTTTATATGTATGTATGCGTCTGATTGACTTTATGAAATTTACTTCTATTAAGAAACCTTATGCGCTAGCCCATAGTACGATTGCATATGGTATATCAGGATGGGGAGGTTCTACATACGCGGAACTAGATCCGCTTGTTAAAGCGCAGACACCTCCCATATGTCATGGCTAGGATACCAAATCTATTATAGAATAGAAATAAAGAGAATAGAAAAAAAGAAATATATCAAGTAAGGAGTGTATGTTTGTTTGTTTGTTTCTGCTCTTTATTTTGAGATTTCACAACGGGCGGGTTATACGACAATCTCTATATCTTTCACAACGGGCGGGTTATACGACAATTATTATACGACAATCTCTTACAACCAACCCTACTATGAAGTCTTTATATGTATGTATGCGTGTAAGTGTGTGTCTTGTTATTGAATTCGATCGGCAGAATTGAAAATGCAATTCTGTTAATTAGATCCCAACGGAAAATGGTGACCCAGCCGGGAATCGAACCCGGGACCTTACAACGTAAGATCAGGCGACGTAACCACTATGCCACCGGGACACTCAGATATCAAGTTCCACTATGATATGGCTGCTGCACCCAGGGTTGGCTCGGGACAGAGCATTTTAATAAAGGCTTGTTTTAAAAATGTGTTTTTAGAATTAACTTATTATAATTTCCCACGCATTTGGAAGATCGGGTCGATGTTGACATTCTGTGGCGACCATGTTGTTTTAGCGGCTTTTTTCAAATCTGTTGGTTGTTTATTATTCAGTCACTGATGCCAAATCAGCATGGCAAGTTACACGATTGAGCAGCACGGTATTTTTTTATCGACATGAGTGTTCGAGAGTGCATGTTTATCTCTCGCGTAGGTGACTTGAATTGACCACCTTGTGCGATTTTACCAATACGCTGCAATCAACGGATGCCCTCAAAGCCAACATAACCTAGGCCATCTAGGTCCACTGAGGTTATGAAAATTGGACCACTCATATCCGGGCCACCGTGCGAAACTGCGGCAGACATACCTTTCAAATAAAACTTTCAAATAAAAATAGAATTTTATTAATAGTAGGTACAGACTATCAACATCGACCCGCGCTTATTTAAAAACCCTATAAATAAGTAGTATTGGTTTAGAAAACAAATGAACGGTCAATTAACTTTCGGACAACCGAATCTTATGGTTTTGTGACGATTGATGTCGTGTTTATTAGTTTTTATACTAAATTTGTCGGTTTCTTTTTTAAATCATTATCTTTGGCGTTGAAAACAAATCACGTCCATAACATCGCAAAGTTTCGTGGAAAAATAATTATTGGAACTTTTTTTTGTTAACAAACGGTATCTATAATTTCAATATATTAGAAACATATAAAAATGAAGAAATATGATATATAACGTTTTATCAATTTCCTGTTGTCAAAGGTTTTAGTATAAATCAGTAGCTTATTATCAAAACAAGCTATGTCCACTTTTTGATATTTTGAGTAAATGGCAAATGTTTGTTGCCGACTATTGAGGAAACCTATACATGTTATATATTGAGTTATCTTTAGGAAGGTATAATGATACTGAAATGCTATAAATCCTGCAAGATTTTCCTGTATATTACGAGAAACTTAAACTTTTAGTTTGGACTTACCTTGTTTTAATAATAAAGCATGGACTTGACTTGTTTTGTAAATTATTACTTTGGACTTGACTTGTTTTGCAACTGCAGAAACGGGACTTGCCTTGTTTTGGCACAAATGCGAATATCGGCTTATATTGATAGGGTTGGCACAATTACAATCTAGTGACACAAAACAATCTCGTTTATTTTGTACTTAAGTATGTATATTACATAAAAATCAAACAATAGAATCAAATAAGTTGACATGGTGAATCAAAGTTCATGTGTTCTTCACACAAGAGATTATCCCGGTGAATTTGTAATGTCCCTTCCGGGATGATAGCCGACCCACGGCCAAATGTGTAACGTCCCTTGAGGGAGGCATCGCTCGCCGCTGCGAAAATACCGTTTAAAATTCGAAATAATGTTCTATGCGCTTCTGCGTCCAGGACGTGTCCCTTGGTAGGAAGGATGTGTTCTTGCTCTTCTGCGTTTTCCGGGATAGTTTCTGGTGTACTGAGTAGTGATGTATAGTATCGGAGTTGCGGTCTTTCGGCCCAATCATCACCGAAGTAGGTTCTTGGTAACTTTTTTACGTCCGCAATCTTAGCTGGCTTTACTGCTACTTCTCCTGGAGCTATAGGCTGATTTTTTTTGCGCGATTGATCAGGCGGGACCTCCTGTACGGGTTTCTCCATCATTTTCCCAGGAAACTTAATAAAAAGTGATTGAAAACTGGACAAAATCACGACGCGGCATCAAAGTGACTTCCTTGCGCGTCGTTTGAGATAGTATGGCAATTTTCAAGATGGCGGCTTGCAATCGAGCGTTGCTATAGGGCAAATTGGACTAGCCTTGTTTTGAAAGGAGGGTGCGCTTGACCTGACTTATTTCGATGGTAAGCGGCAGTTTGTTTCGTTTATAAGGAAGAATCTATGTGGATCTGACTTGATTTGAAGTTAAAACTTATTTTTAAATGTTATACAGATCAATATTCAACAATAATCTTTGTTAGACCAAAAAGTGGACCTGACTTGTTTTGATAATAAACTCCTGAAATGTGCCGTTCTTTTTCTGAAGGGTTCAATTTGGCAGTGGACCTAAACAAGCAGAATCTCGGAGGAATATCGGCGAAGAATTTCCTTACGTAAATATTAAAAGAGCGGTCGTCCTTTTTAAAAATTGGACAACACCCGCTGACCGACACATCTCAAAATATGAATTCTTGCTCACTTTTATAGCCATCATCATTTTCGCTGCAATCCATTTTGAATTTTCATAGCTTTAACGTCGCCGGAGAAAAAAATCGTTTGTGTCACCCCAAGACTTTTCTGGCAAGTTGACAACCCCCCACCCCCTTCCCCCTTATCCCCTCCCGCGCCAACTTAACCACCTACCACGCACCAATTCGTAGTAAATTTGTAGTATTTTCCGTTGTATTAACTTGGTACTTTTCCATAAATTTTGTAGTATTTTCCCAAATACGGCAGATTTATAACACGCTTTTATTAGGTTATCTAACTAACTATGTATTGGAATCTAAGGTAACTAATTTAACCATCTTCCAAGGATCGTAGCGTCATGAAAATTGGCAGCTGTATGTAGTTCTGATGACAATACAATAATATGGTACTGTCGAACTGATCTGATGATGGAGTCGGAAGATATGAACTGGAACTACATGATGGAACATCGTATCATAGCTGTGTTTGAACTTGTTAGAAAAGTCTTGGAATGAACTTTGACCACGATTAGGTTTCAAGGTCTGATGATGAAGCCGGAAGGTAGGCACTGGTATTCCATGATGGAATATCGCATCATAGCCGTGTGTATGTGAATATCGTATCATAGCCCAAAAGCTTGTTTTTCGTGGGTTTTTTTTAAACTATTCATTAATTTATCATTTAATATATGTCGCGTCGCCTATGTACCAACATGTTTTTGGTCCAACAAGGCATCTGCGTACAAAACTTCAAGTATCTAACTGCAATATTTCGAGTTTGAAGTATGACTACCGCGCCCTGTGGTGAACCAAATTCAACTACAACTTTTCAAGTCTTGCCGTAACCGAATGATTCCCGCATTCCAAATATCAGCTCGATCGGATAATGCGCTTAGGCGCTATCGTTTAGAAATTCACATACACACATACAAACACTATTTCACAGACATATTTCAGTCTGGAAATATTCTTATTCGTCTCGGGGGGAAGAGGGATCAAAATGTATACATCCGTCTTCATTTCGAAAAAAAATCGCGTTCACAATACTTTTCCTCTGCCAGGAAAGTGATAAAAGGTAGAAATATAAGTATAAAAAACAATAAGCTGTAATTAAGAAGCGTAGTGCAAAGTTACAATGTGCTAACTCTAATAATAAAAGTATCCGTCTCGATCACTTTTCAAAATAAATTACACTCGAGAGCAATGAATCCGGTCGATAACATAAACCTTTATATCTGGGAAATAGAGAATGATAGGTTATTGAAATAAATAACATCGATTATTAAATACTACAAAAAAAACTTCTTGGTAAATTAATGCCACCAAAAAGGCTAGAAAGAAAATAACTGTTTGTTTGAAAATCGAATTACAAATTCACTGCATTTGTTTTTGCTCTTGTATCTATAGTCACAAAAATATCGGTTGTGTCTTTGCCGGCAATTAGCTAAGGACCGATTTCATCCAAATAATAATTTCATAAATAAAAACGATGAGCGCCCTCTCTCTTTGCGACACCACAGGCAGCGCGGTTCGTTTCATGGCTAACTTCGGGCGATTCGGCGTTAGCATGAGATTAAAATATATAGCGAAATTGAAATATTATTATTGTAGCTTCTATGTGATAGTGAATGGTTTCGTGCAGCTTGGGCCATAAGATCCATTTTGTTCTCGGATGGCTACCCCGGGTAAGACTCTCCCGTCTCAGGCCTCACGGCTGGTGGACCGGCTTCTCCCGGTGGGATTGAATCCCGACGCAACTGGATGGTTTGCGCGCGGTTCGGCGACACCAATCGGTTGTGCACTCTGACTACTTGCTGAAGGAGTCTGGAGGCTATGAAAATATACAGTCTTCTTAGCAGCGGGGGTGGATGTTGACCTGTCGTCAACTACTCTTGAAATGACGATTATGCTACCTGATCCTGAATTCAGAGCCGGGAAAAAGATGACTTTGATCTGCGATAGATTCAAATTGAATCACCGCTGACCATATATATGGCAGGTAGAGGTCGATTAAGGAACCTGTGATCAGTCGGGAGGACGGAGGTATCTTGAAGGTTAATTTCAGACAGAGATATCCCTCTAAAACTGGTATTTAGGGGCAAGCCTGCCGACTGGGTACCTTTTCCGGTGCAGCAGCGTCAAACGATGCGCAAATAATCCACTAACTCCGGGAGGCGATCCCCCAGGAGTGTCCGATCCACCAGTCGTGAGGCCTGAGACGCGAGTGTCTTACCCGGGGTAGCCTTACACACAAGGATGCTTCTGAATACGAGTTGAATAGTGAGCTGGCCCGATCCCAGAACATAGTGGATCTTATGGCCCAACCTGCACGAAACCATTCGCTACCTAAAACCAATTACAACAATTATAATAATAACAATAATAATTATATAATAATATATAATAATAACCCTAAAAATAAGGAAAATAACAAAGGTGACCGATGTTTAGAACAAAATTAGAAGATTAAAATGGAACTGGACTGGTCACATCATGACAACCAACAAAGAAAAATGGACGAAGGACGTAATGGAATGGTATCCTAGAAATGGGAAAAGACAAAAAGGACATCAAATTAAACATGGGAATATGACTTACCGAAAGGATGGAGAAGGTTGGCTTGGGACAGAGATGAATGGAAGAAAATGGGGGAGGCCTATGCCAAAGGACAACCTGATCAAAAAACTGGCTGCTGAAGAATATGATACCTTATTTAAAAGTTAGATTAAAAATTATTAAAATATATTGTTTTATCACATAAGGCAAAACTGTACAATACGGTCAGCGAATAAAGGCTTTTATTATTATTATTATTATTATTACGATGCTTCGCCATATCATAATACCACGAAATTTATCATATTGAACATAATAGGAGAAGATTCATGTTTTTTTATACTTTGGATTGAAACGGGGTTGAAACGTTGCGTTTCGTAGTAAAATCCTGGTTGCCATATCGCAGTACGATGTTGAGTAATCTAATGCGATACGTTATCAATGGGAATATACTAGTCATTCAAGAAGTCAATTAAATAGATCACAATAATCGTTTTCAAATCACAAAGCGTCTAAAAATAAAAACGGTTGAATTAAAATTTCCAGAAAATCTGACAGTTGACCGCATTTCTAATATTTAGAGTAACGTGATGCTGGGGCGAAGCTCATCCTCGCTCCAAATACCATAATGTGTGCAATTACCATAATGTGAAGCGAGCAGGTTTTGTAGTAAACCTATCTCCGCGCTTCTCTTATTATTCAGAGCGGGTGAGCTCGCGTCGCTGTTATTCTCTCAGATGGTTAAATGATTTGACATTCTGATTACGCCGGGGCCACCGAACCGCCCTGCCATTCGAGTCTAGACGAATGAGAGAGCGGCAAAAAGTAAATCCTCGCCTAGATTTGGCCACACTCATTTCATTTACAGCGAAGTTGGACATTGCTAGCATTTTCTGGGGAAAATAGTATGTATGATTCAGTGATGAATTTTAGAAGACCAATGCCTTTAGCTCAGACGAGTACATTGCAAAACTGATTATATAACTCAATTACCTAGTATATTTAGTACTCTTCTGTGCCGACGAAATGCAGTTGCCGCTAATAGCATTATCGGCGAAACTAATACCATTTTTTGCCATCTGTAATAACATTGATAAAGGTTTTTTTTAATAAAAATGGTTATAAACACAAAATAATTTATCCAATGATAATAATATTAACATACAATTATTAGAGCTATTTATCGCATCTTATATATGTTGATTTAATCACAGAAAGATAGACTGCCATATTTTTTATTTATTTATTTATTTATTAACCATTTATTTAAATACAGCTTTGTATAAAATCCAGCCAAGCCTAAGGCTTACCTACTGGAGATTATGATAGGGTGACTTTCAGTGCAACTTTAGTGGCCATTTTGACCATGTTATAATATATCTGCTGCATTATCTGCTACATTAGTAAGGATTAGTCGGTACAGAAAGCCACCCCCTTAATAATATTTACATATAAAGATGAACGTACTTAATGCTAATAAAATAAAAAAATTATCTTATTCGTATCTTTTACACGTGTGTTTCACTTTCACTTATTTTAAAGCTAACTTAATATTAGTATATATGAAATTTAAAGTGCATAATTGAAACCTAAATACTAAACGAATTGAAACCTATATACGTAATTAAAGCAATTTAATATTTTTTGGAACTGTGAGTGCCATCTACGCATTGCGATTCGTAGTGAAATTATAATTGTGAAACAGAATTTTGCTTTATATAACCCTTTCTAGAACTTACCTTATTAACAACTTACCTTATTATTACTTTTCATACCTTTATATTATTATTAGTCTTATTACTTTTTTCACTATGTTCGTGTTCATGTTATTTATATATTAATTTTGTAATGCAAACACTGTAAACTATTCATAGTATATAAAAATTTGTTTTAGTTTATATGTTTTAATAATAATATATCATGTATCTGTAAGTTTAACATAAAATAAAATAAATTTTATTTATTTTATTTATATAAGTAATGCAAATATTAAAAATAACAGTAAACAATTTCAGCGTAGGAATTATGCATAAAAATACTTACAAAATTGAATCAAAAGCAGAAAAAAAATACATCGCATAGTCTAGTGGCAACGTCACCTAACTAGGCCGGGACCTAGTGTAAGGTAAACATTTATTTTTGAATGTGCTTGCAACAATACCGTGTTTATAAAAATGGCATATATTCCATGTATGCACAAAATAATAGAATTGCAAAACCATATTAAAAAATACTAAATACTTAAATTAAATAATTAAATTAAAGTTAGAAGTGGAAAATTAAAATGTCAGCAAATAAATTCAAATCAGAAAAAAAACACAAAACTATTTAAAATAGTAAAAATGAGAATAAGAGTTTAAACAAAATAGTCCTGTATTTTACTTATAACTAAGATAAAATAGTGTTAAAACTTAAACAAATTATCTCTTAATCTACGTTAAAAATAATAATAATAATAATAAATATAAATAAAATTATTATAATAATATAAGATTCAAAATATTCAAATGTCCGGGTTAGATTATTATGTCCAATATTTTTTTAATTCCCTGTCTTCCCTCTTTTACAAGCCAGTTTCTAAGCAGCCTTTTAAAGTAGGTCTTATTTTGTGCTAATTTTATGTCGCCAGGAAGAGCATTGAAAAACCTTGGGACAATGAATGTATAGGTTCGCTGACCAAAAATAGTATACGTATATACCTATAGAGTAGTAAAATGTATTAGTGTCATTTATCCATTTCTTATAGGCTGATGACATCACACAAATAATAGGGAGAGATAGAATGCCATCTATTGGTTTACCTGAACTTTAAAGTGCGTACATATCACGTATTCAAACCTGTATACCAAATTTAAAATTTACATAATTATGAACATATTATTGAAATAATACGAGCTATAATTTGAAAATTCGTTTGGTATTATACTATTAATATTTTATGTTGTATAAACGTATTTAGAGCGCTATATTAGGTGCGCTGCCATACTGTTTTACTGCGAAAATAACCATATTGTACGCAATAAGAGTCGCATTATTACGTTTTTGAAACTATCAGTACCAGTTACTGAATTGCGTTTTAAAGTAAAATCCTAGTTGCCAAATCGTATGTAGTATGATGTTGCACAATCTTATATGCTATATAATCAAGGGAATATACTAGTCATTCAAGAAGTGAATAAAATAGTTTTCCATAAATTTAAGCATATCACAAATTGTCTAGAAATAAAAAAGTTGAGTTAAAATTTCCAGAAAATCTGACAGTTGACCGCGTCTTTACTATTAAGAGTGACGTCACTCTGCGGCGATGCTCATCCCCGCTCCAAATTCGGCTTCGGCTTCAATTACCATAATGTGAAGCGGACAGGTTTTGTAGTAAACCTATCTCCGCGCTTCTCTTATTATACTTATTGAGTTGTCAACTACAACGGGCGAACCCGTCACCACAGGACGTTTTAACGATTAGTCGTTCTATCGACCTGCAGTGAGCGTAGAAGACTTTGGACATAACAAATCCGACTGGGATTCAAACCTCTGGCGCTCCTGGACGGTCTGCGCACCGAGCGGCGCAAGCCAATCGACTCTGCTCTCCGACTAACAGTCGGGGGAGTCTGGGAACTGTATTGTTTCCTATAGAGCGGGGGTGGTTGCCTACCTTACGGCGACTGCTCTTGCAATGACCATTGGCCATCCGATCCCGGTTCAGAGTCGGGCAAAGGACGCCTTGGTCCGCGATAGATTCGGCGTACACCGTTTCACCGCTTCGTAAGTGAGAGGACCGCGCAAGCGACCTCGAACTCGGAACCAATCTAGAGACCGGAGAAATCTGGTCACAATGGGAAGCAAGGGCGCGAGTGTCGGCCCGCCAGGTAACATTACTGGCTATCTCGCGGTAAAGGCGTTGGCTTGGCGTTGGCGTTGTGACGTAGCTGGACGTTGGATTTGTTCTGTCCAAAGTCTTCTACGTTCACTGCAGGGCGACAGAACGAGAAAATCGTTAAAACGTCCTGTGGTGACGGGCTCGCCCGTTGTAGTTGACACCGCAAGTTGTTAGTCGGAGTGCACAATCGATTGGCTTGCGCCGCACGGTGCGCAGACCATCCAGGAGCGCCAGAGGTTCCGAGTTCGAGGTCACTTGCGCAGTCCTCTCCCTTACGAAGCGGTGAAACGGTGTGCACCGAATCTATCGCGGACCAAGGCGTCCTTTGCCCGACTCTGAACCGGGATCGGATGGCCAATGGTCATTTCAAGAGCAGTCGCCGTAAGGTAGACAACCACCCCCGCTCTATAGGAAACAATACAGTTCCCAGACTCCCCCGACTGTTAGTCGGAGAGCACAGTCGATTGGCTTGCGCCGCTCGGTGCGCAGACCGTCCAGGAGCGCCAAAGGTTTGATTCCCAGGGGAGACTGGTTGACCCAGTGTCCTACCCAGGTTCGCACCCCATGCGTGGAGGCCATCGGATGGGTGTTGACCCGTGAGTGTGACCGACCCTGAACACATGGGTCATCGTGGCCACCTCATCATGGGCCCATTAGCTCCCTCTCTTAGCTCCCTCTCTTATTATACAGAGCGGGTGAGCTCGCGTCGCTGTTATTTTCTCAGATGTTAAATGATTTGACATTCTTATTACGCCGGGGCCACCGAGCCGCTTCGCCATTAGAGTCTAGACGAATGAGTAAGAGCGGCAAAAAGTAAATCCTCCCCTTTGGCCACACACAGCGAAGTCGGACATTGGTAGCATTATCTAGGGAAAACATTATGTATGACTCTTTGATGAATTACAGAAGATATAGAACTAAAGCTGGTTCATAATGGTTTTATTAAGATTGGATGGTGTTGACCAACTAGACCTGTCAACTACAATGGGCGAACCCGTCACCTCAGGATTTTTTAACGATATTAGATCATTCTGTCTCCCATGAGGTGAGCGCAGAAGACTTGGGACGAAAAACAATCCATAGTCTATTAAACTGCCCGTCAGAGGCCAACGCCTTACGGCGAGAAACCGGGAAAGGTGAAAGGTATTCAGCTCCTATTCAGTAGTCTCCTCGTGTGGAGGACTACGCCGGGTACCCCTCACGGCTGTTGGATCGGTTTCTCCCGAGGGATTGCCTCCTGGCGCTACTGGACGGTTTGCGGAACGTACGGCGTCAGCTAATCGGCTGTTCACTTTGGCTAATTGCTAAAGAAGTGTAAAAACTATTGAAATATACTGTCTCCTAAGCAGTGGGGGTGGATGTTGACCTGTCGTCAACCACTCTTGAAATGACCAAGTAGCTACCTAATCCTCAAATCAGAGCCGGGCAAAAGATGCCAATGGTCCGCGGTAGATTCAAACTGAAGCACCGCTGAATATACGGCAGGAAGAGGCCGCTCAAGCGACTTTGGGCCCGTAACTAATCGGGAGGTCGGAGGTATTCCAATGGCTAATTCTGACGGAGGTGTCCTGCCAAAACTGGCAGTTAGGGGGGCAGACTGCCAGCTGAGTCACCCATTCGGTTCTTTGCCGTAAGGCGTTAGCCTCTGACAGGCATGTTGGTTTTACTGGACGGTAGATTTCTACTCGTACCAAAGACTTCTACGTTCACCTCACTGGAGATAGGACGATCACTATCGTTAAAACTTCCTGAGGTGACGGGTTCGCCCGTTGTAGTCGACAACTCCAAATGATAGTTAAATACACAGTAAAAAAGTACAGGTTTATGTGACTTTTACATCTTCCTTTAGTACACTTATTTTATATCAGCATGGACTTCTTTTTCTGGAGACTTCTGTTTTTTGACTTTTTTTCATTGGACGTAACGCATGTCATCTGCATATTGGACCATGAACATGAATCAATTTCACTCTCCTAGTGTAGCATTTACTTTGTAAATTTTTCCTGACTGCTAACGGTTCCGTGTAGGCAGCAGATTTTTCCATGCAGCTTGAGCCATGTGACCTGTTATCTTCGGTCGGCTCAACTTACAGTTCAACTACCATCTGGTAGCCTCCTTGAACAGGAATTAACCTGGAAAGGGCTCTGTGAACCCTGCCAGGGCTATGTGGGATCGGGCCCTGCTGAGCGGCTTGCTCGTCTTGGATGTGTCAACTACAACGGGCGAACCCGACACCTCAGAAAGTTTGAACGATATTTGATCGTTCTGTCTTTTGTGAGGTGAGCGTAGAAGACTTAAGGACGACAACAGTCCACCGTCTTAGTTACGCCACTCGCCGGTAAGTCTTACCGAGATAAACCTGGTGTGCAATCAACGGGCTGACACTCGCGCCCTTACTTTCAGTTACGCCCAGATTTCTCCGACCTCCTGACTGGTTACTGGTACGAGATCGAATACACGGTGCTCTCCCTTACGTAGCGTTGCTTCGGTGTCTACCGAATCTATCGCGGACCACGACGTCCTTCGCCCGGCTCTGGGTAGCCGATTGGTCGTTTCAAGAGCGGTTGCCAAAAGGTTAGCAACCACACCCGCTCTAAAGGAAACAAAGCCGTTTCCAGACGCCCCCGGTTATCAGTCAGAATGCACAGTCAATTCACTGACACCGCACGGCGAGTAAACCGTCCAGGAGCGCCCGAAGGGCGATTCTTAGGACAACTGGCCAGCAGGCACAGAGTCCTACCCGGTTTGGCACTTTTGCGTGGAAGCTACTGGATGGGTTGCTGATCTGTGAGTTGGTCCGACCCTAACACGTGAATCATAGTGGCCCAATTGCACTGGGCCGATTAGCTCTCGCATCGACAATTGACTTTACGCTCTGGAAAATATTCGGTGGAAGGGGGGGAGTTCTGGAAACATACGTTTCCTTTACAGCGGCGGTGGACCTGGTGACGGCTATCTTTGAAATAACCAGTAGGGCACTCGATCCCGTGTGACTTTGGCAGACAAAGGGCGCCACTGTATGTGATAAATTCAAACTGAATTACCGCAGCTATTCATAGCAGAATAAAATCAGGTAGAGGCCGCTTAAGCGACTTCGAATCAATTACCAGACTGGGAACCGGGGAAATCCGCCAAATCTGGTATTGAGGGCGTGAGACGTTTAGTAGTAAGACGGAGAAATCCGCCCAGATCTGGTGTTGCGGGCGTGAGACGTCTAGCAGTGAGATAAAGAAATCCGCCCAAATCTGGTAGTGCGGGCGTGAGACGTCTAGTAGTGAGACGGAGAAGTACGTCCAACTTTGGTAGTGAAGTCGGGCCGCTGGGTTCACTCCCCAACGCTTCGCGGCAGGGCTTTGTAACTCTAACGAGTTTATCGGTATAAATTAATAATTTGAAAAAAAAACACTAAAAACACGCTTTTATAAATGCACGTAAAAACCAAAAAAAATACAAGTCAATGTACACCGTATATATCAATATTATTCTAATTACACTCTCCATGTACACAGGTCTATATGCATTTTATACAGGCACCTATGTCAATATTTACACTATTTACACTCAATATTTACAAGTCAATATATAATAGGTTTGTTATAACCTTGAAACCTGATCGTGTTCAAAGTTTATTAGGTGACCTTTCTCACAAGTGCAGATACGACTACAATATTCCATCATGGAATGCCAGTTCCTGTCTTCCGGCTTCATCATCAGACCTTGAAACCTAATCATGGTCAAAGTTCATTCCAAGACTTTTCTAACAAGTCCAAACACAGCTTTGATACGATGTTCCATCATGAAGTTCCAGTTCATATCATCCGACTCCATCGTCAGATCAGTTCGACAGTACCATATTATTGTATTGTCATCAGAACTACATACAGCTGCCAATTTTCATGACGCTACGATCCTTGGAAGATGGTTAAATTAGTTACCTTAGATTCCATTACATAGTTACATACAGGTCGACCTAATAAAAGCGTGTTAAAAAATGGACAGTGAGTGACCGTTTCAGTCTTTGTCCGCTAAGCCTTCACATTGACTCAACGGGAAATACAAAGACCTGATGTCGTTAAAACGCCCGAGGTGACGGGCTAATCCTTTGTTTTGGTTTCTTGTATAAATTCCTTATACCATATTAACATGCATTATTACTTTTTTTATTATTTGTTTATATACATTCTTTTAATTTATTTAAATTCATTTATTTATATAAAAATATAAAAGTTGCCGGATATCAAGTATCGCAATACGGTTTTCTATTTATCACTCTCATTACCGCTTTATTAGCATTTATTAGAGGTTCTAAGTGCAGTTTAGCCGGACTGTTCCAACCGATATTGCCATATATCATCATGGTTGTTCCAAAGTACAATACAGGGTGTTATTACTGCACGGGCATTTATTTTTGTGGGTGACTAAGTACAACGAGATAAGCAACTTTTAATAATTTTTTTTTGGAAAAACTAAAAGCTATATATGTATTTTTATATTTTTTTTGAGAAAATTTGGTAATTTTTTGTTTTTTTTTAAATAGTATGAAAAGCAATGATCACAATGCGCTATCTAGCGGTTGGTAAAATATCACTGATATTGTTAATTTACGACTTATTACCCACCGCTAGATGGCGCAGTGCACTCAAACGCTTCTCAAACCTTTATTTAACAGTCAACTTCTTCAAACAAAAAAAAACACAGAAAAAAAAACCAAAAAAAATTTTTTTTAAGCTATTGCATAGCCTTTATCGCGGGCCTAGGCCAGCGCGGCGACCGAATGAAGAAATTTCTTAACGAAAATTAATTATTTTAAACTGATAATTACGTCTAAACGAGTACTGCTTACGATTCGAAAAAAAATACATGTTAAACAAGAACATTTTCCTAATATTCTTGCTTTATCGAATAAAATTCGTGCGCTCTATCGGAAGACGTTTAAATTATTCCGAATCTATTCGGAATAATTTCAACGTTTTCTGATAGAGCGCAGTTATCTGATATCAGAAAAAAATTTCTTTATACGGCATAAATAAAATAAATAAATAATTATAATTGCTTAAGTTGTTAAAAAATGCTATGCAATAGCTTTACCGCGGCAGTCCCCGAGTGCCACACGTATTTTATTATTTTTTTTTAGAATTTTTTTATCAAAGTTGCTTACTACGTTGTACTGATTCATCCACAGAAAAGAATGTCCTTGCATTAATAACACCCCTATATCGATCTTAGACTTTTTATATCAAGCACATTTCTGATACTCCTGAAAATATATATTTGTTTACGCACTTTTCGGCGACCTTTGTGATATGTATTTATCATCTGAGATGTTTATCGACATTAACACGTAGGTACTTTACGAATTAGTAGTTACCTTCCATAAATGCCTTCTTAGCACAGTTACTTTTCTGAAATAATGCCATTTTAGTAGCATCTGAGATATTTTCGAGAGTCTAGTGAAATTTGTGCTCTTTCAAGGCCTATGGTTAGCATAACGTACCACAAGCCCAGCGTGAAATAATTACGCACATAATAACAGGGCGACTCATTAGTAATTATAATTAACAGGCTCGAAATTTAGATTATCCCACTGCGAAACCGCGTTGCGAGATCAGATAATATTATAAATTGCAAATGGCGGCGAGCGTCAGACATACTTTAAAGCCTTATTTAAAATTCCCTTGTTGAATCGGGGCAGCTAATTCTGAGAGTGGTACCGTTGGGATATATATAGACTAAAAAGCTATCGTAAATTATATTAGTTATTAATTTTACTAAATAAATATTAAAGGTTTAATTGAATAAGGCTGATTTACATTTGACTAGATTGAAGGGTGTCGATTACTACGGGCTAACCCGCCACTGCAAGGAGTTTTAACGACATCATGCCATTCTGTCCCCCATGGAGTCAACGTAATGACTTAATGGACAACACAATATACACTCAAGCTATACTGTGAAAAATAATGGGTTGATTCTAACATTACCATTTTTTATTACGGTTTTATACAGAACTAGCTGCGCCCAGCGGTTTCACCCGCGTGGTGATGGAAAATTGTGATAATGATGATAGAAAACCATATATCTTTATATATTATAGCCTATGTGTTATTCTGATGTGTAAGCTATATTATTGTAAAGTTTCATCAAAATCCATTCAGTAGTTTTTGCGTGAAAGAGTAACAAACATCCATATATACATACAAACTTTCGCGTTTATAACATTAGTAGGATAACGTTATTTCAATCGTAATTTTGTTGAATTACAAGATCTCGGGAAATGTCACGATAGTATTTACAATTTCTAAATAGGGTACCGTATTTTTTCGTAAGACAAGTACAAGTTAGAAATTCCGAGTTTTTTTCACTCATAATTATATAATTGTTTTACAAAATAACATTTCAATATTATATATACGAAATTTCAATGCAATTATTGTACAGTTATTCTTTTTAGGATTGCTATAGTATTTACGTAGTTATAGTACTTTTTGTCGAGCGCGGCGATATTGCAAGAAATTCCAATAAATTGCCGCGGTCTGCCATGAAATTATACCGATACTCGAGGGGGAAAAAATAACCTAAATTATACCACAGGAAAAAAAACGAAGACGTGGAAAGTTATTGGTCTTTCTCAGTATTTTTCGTCATAGTTCCTTCTCAGAGTCTGGAGGGCCATCTAAGTATACCACTCATGGAACTGACTGGGAAGACTGAACAAGGTCCACCGTCACCGCGTAGACCTCGTTCAGTTTTTCCCGTTAGACGTATTCATCTCCCTTCATGAAATTGTTATGCTTGTCATAGAACCCATATTTATACTCCAAAAGAGAGCAGTGCGAATAATTGCAAAGGTGAAAGGGAAGAGTCGTGTCGACCCATTTTTAAAAGGCTAAGAATCCTCACCTTAACCTCACTCTATCTAAGTTACTGACTGAGTTTTTTTAAGAATAAAGAAACACATTATAAAAAGTTTTCAGATACACATACTAAAAATGCGAGAAATAAATTAAACATTTTTATACCATGTACTAAACTAAACACAGCAAGGCAAGACACAAAATACTCCGGGCCATATTACTTTAACAGGCTACCGGAAAGTTTAAAAACAATTCAAGTGGAAAGCTTATTCAAAAAATTACGATTATTTGCTGGGAAAGTATTAAGGTAACATATTTCAATTTAGAAAATTCTTATTAGACAAAGCTTTTTATTCGATCGATGAGTTTGTTAATTTTATATATTTTTTATTTTTTTTTGGCCATTTTTTTTTGACAATTTTAAGTAGCATTTTTTAATTATTCTGACTTTTTCTGATTTTAAATTCTTGATTATTATTATTGATTATTTTAATTTGTGGTTGTAGTAAATAAATCTTAAAAATGATTTTAAGTCCTAAAAGCAATAATGAAGTAACTGGATGTACGTGGTGATAAATTTAGATATTGTTAAAACGGACTAATAGACTGTAATTTAAATGTACCTAGATATTAAGTTTCTACAATCTGTTAAGATTTTTTTTGGAAATAAATTGAAAAATTGAAATAGAAATTGAAATAACATGTAAGGGCAGACTATGACCTTTCTTTTCGAAGTTGATTCATGCTTTGATTCCTTAGGGAACAAGCCTCAAGATGGAAATAGTGTCTCATTTGACAAAAAAACATGACATGGCTCGTTTTCCCCAGTGTCCCTTTATATGGTATTCTACGTCGTGCTCATTAGGGTCGTTTTTGTGGGAAAATAGCTTCGTCAGGCTTAATTAGGAGCGCGGAGCAAATTCGTCTTATAAATCATTATTCCGCAGTAAAAAGACAGACAATGGTTCATTTCGCCGTTAGCCTAATTCTTTTTATTCTGGGAATTGGGAATTGTTGCAAAGTCAAGGGGAGCTCGAGAAATGTCTCTGCGCGCTTAGAAATAATGGACTTAACGAAGTTTGGAAAGAATCCGAGCAATCTGAGAGGGAGCAGAGAAGCCTTGTAGCTGTTACATATATTTCGCTAATAATACATTGACTGAGTCGAGCTACCTCAATATTGCAACTCGGCCACAGACAACAACTTGGGTTGTCGACTACAGCGGGCGAGCCCGTCATCTCAGGAAGTTTTAACGATTAGTCGTTCTATCTCCCTGGAGTGAGCGCAGAAGACTTGAGGACAAAACAGTCCACCATCTAGCTACGTAACAAGCCCGTAAGAGGCCAACGCCTTAACCGCGAGATAGCCAGGAGTGTTACCCGGCGGGCCTACACTCACACCCTTACTTCAAATTGTGACCAGATTGCTCCAGTCCCTCGATTGATCCCGAGTTCGAGGTCGCTTGCGCGGTCCTCTCCCTTACGAAGCGGTGAAACGGTGTTTACCGAACCTATCGCGTACCACAGCATTCTTTGTCCGGCTATTCATCCAGGATCGGGTAGCCGATGGTCGTTTCAAGAGCAGTCGCCGTAAGGTCCGCAACCACCCCCGCTCTATAGGAAACAGTATTGCTTCCAGACTCCCCCGACTGTCAGTCAGAGTGCGCAGACCGTCCAGGAGCGCCAGAAGGTTGATTCCCAGGGAAAACTATCCATAAGGCCAGAGTCCTACCCAAGCTCGCACTTCATGCGTGGAGGCCGTCGGATAGGTGTTGACCCGTGAGTGTCAACACCTATACACAGGCCACAGACAACAGTTTGGCATTCCGTCTGTTTGTTTATTACACAATTGCGAACAAACGCGTTAAATGTTTAAATTCTTGGAATGTCTCGCTTGCACAGCCTACCGTCTACATATAACTCATTACGCCCTATCTCGGAAAATAGCGCTTATTGCATAATTAACTATTCGATGGGAGTAAAATATTCTAAAATAACCACGAGTAAAAATTAAATAAATACCATGATCTTGCAAATGCCGTCACGCGAGACTGCTTCACTGTTCACCTTCACGCGCGGAAGTGGCCTGCCATCCAAGTCTCTGTTTCGCCTGTTTGAGGATCTCGGCCTATCCAGCAAAATAAAAAAACTCCCTCCTAGAACACCTATTAATACTATATACCCATCATATCAAATTCTATGACTTCGAACAAGGAGTGAATGGGTGGTAAGGTGGACGCTCACATGTCCCCCTCCCCCCCAGAAGTGTAATAATAGTGCTATGATGGGCCTGACTCAGGTCGGTGAATTCCATGGCAACCCCATTTGTATTTTATATTTATATGTACATTTTAGGAGGGACGTGTATATTACGGGGATGGAATAAAAGACTATTGAATTTTCTAATCTTTCATGAATATTTAAATTATATTTTTTACTTTCCTGACAAGGAAAGTTTTGTGATCGCACTTCTGTGTGGCTGTGTGAATTCCTCCACAATAACGCTCAAACGCTTCATCCTATTGAACTGAAATTTAACGTGCAGGTCATGGCAAGAGTTCAAAAGATTGTGGTTGAAATCGGTGCACCAGGTGGCGCCCTAGTAATTATCGAAATATTTCAGTTAGAGATTTAACATTTGGTACACATCGAAATCACTTTGGGAAATTTAGATTGGAATATCTCGTATACGAGCGACGTATTTTTCTTAAATACCGCCGTATTTAGGAACCACATTTTCATACCACGGAAATACTACAAAAACATGCGATGGTCGAATGTTACGTACATTTGAATGGTAGGTATTTTTGTGTAATATTTTGGTATTACGAGGTTTCTTTTTCGTTTCTGAAGAAAATATTATTCTTCTTCCACGGGTGCCTATCCCGCCTTATCTAGAGTGCTTTAGTAGATAATTAAGTACTCAGATTGTATGAAATTTCGGACGAAAAATTCTTCTTTTTCCGATATTCTATTTGTTTGTGGGTACCTATACCGCTTTATCAGAGTGCTTAAATAGTCACCCAAGTACTCAGGATATATAAAATTTCGGACGAAAACACATTTGTTATGGGGGGGGGGGGGAGGGGGGGGGTATTTAAATGAAATAGTCCCTAGCTACTTGCCGGGAAAGTCTTAGGGTGACACAACCGATTTTTTTAAATCATTGACTATTTATAATTTTCATACTTGGATCAAAATTATAGGACCAAATTCTATCATATTTATAACCGGATATTGTATTAAAATTTGTATTGACTATTTATATAACGCAATTTCTAGTTTTACAATTTTATATATGTAATATTTGTAATTTTACTCTTCTATAACTGACCATTCGTTTTTATTTTTTATCTACCTCTGTTTGCCATTTATACTTCTTTAAAATCTATTATATTTTAGTAGCATGAATACCGCTTTAAAATTGCCTAAGGGACTTTTGACGTTTCTTAGTAATAACTATTACATCTTACTATGGTGTAATAGCTTGGGTGTTTTTCAACTCTTTGACTCAGAGATTAAAAGATGTTTAATTAATATATCTACAATGAGTATTATAATTTTAGAGGTATTTGAGTTACCTATTTGCTGATTACCACTACACTGAGAAAAATGGCCAAACAGATTTGCCGTTTTGGCGAATTCGTTTTGTTAGCAAAGGACTTTTCTGACTGCTCGAAAGCGAAAAATCTGACTAATTTTTTTCCTTTTGGTCCAATAAGGGATCTGACTGTCCCAACAGGAAAAATCTACTTGCACTGTCGATGGCATCGTTTTGGATGAAAACCAATAAGGACTTCTCATTGCTCTAGTCAGACTTAAAAGGATATCTACTTGCAGATTTGTAAATATTTAGGCAAGAAGATTTTGTTAAAGATATCTTATTGACCCAAAGAGATATCTGATTAGATCGCGCGCCATCTATATTTTTGTTTGAGTAACGCTTTATACGACGCGACGGTGCCGCCGTGGACGGGCGACGGCTGACAGTCGATAAATGCATGACGGCCGGTGCCATAGATCCGCCATTGTTCCGTGAATTGTATTCCGTTTTTCGTTCCGTGCTTTGTGTCATAATTCCATGCGAGTGGAATATGGATGTTCGAGGCATTCTGTTGCACATCGGGTTTTCCGACCTTACACCGACATTTATTGGTAAGTTGTTTTATTTTGTAAAGCAGCCAAAATGGCGGCGATTGAAAAAGCGGGCGATTTACACGTCATTTTGCAAGTTGACCTATTATTGTTTCACATCGTCGCCTTAACTAGTTTGTGGTAGTTTTGTGCATGTGGAATGGTTTTTATACTTGTGTTTTGTGGTGTTTGTAGATAATGACTTTGACACCATCGAAGCTTTGGAAGGGCTAGAAGAAAGGCATTACGCGGAGCTATTCCCTGGTCGCAGTCTTGGCCAACGGGTGAAATTCTTCATAGCGCTGAGGAAATACCTGCAAGCTGTGCGTGGTGATTCTTTAGCGAATAAGCAATTTTAGCAGACACTAAATATAAGAAAATCCCTTGCACGTATAATTTAAGAGTTAACATCCGCATTAAAAAAAAAATCAGTACCGTAACATGGCGGGCGTTAAATTCTTTAATCTTATGTGCTTCTTATAATTAATAATTTGTTACTTTTAATTACAGGTGAATAACACGAATCCACCAGGCACGCCTCAGCACAGTAATAGCTACTGCTCAACACCACAAAATGTTTCCTACGTCCCTCCTGAGCCAACGCAGCAATTAGTTCCATACATCTCCCCTGTGCCAACGCCACCACCGATGTACACCCCTTCAGTGCCTTTTCAACAAGAGACGGACCAATATGAGGATGTCCTGACTTTAATAGACAAGTGCACTCCTATACCGCACCACAACGTGCGGGTCGTGCTGACGGAAGACCCCCATTACGGCCCAGCCTTACTGGCCAAGGCTAACTCAGGCCGTGCACTTGCTCCAAAGGAGCGAATCCAGTAAGTTCTAATATTATCTGATTACTTATTTTGAGGTGCCAACATGTCCCTTCTGACCTGACAGATGTTTCTTGTGTGCCATTTCTTAAAAAAATATCTTTGCAGCTTGGTGAACGCGATTGTCGTATTTGAGTGGCGCCGACAGCAGGCCGCTAAGTCGGTATCTTCATCCATATGGCAGAGGTGGGCCAAGGGAATTAAGGCAGTCTTTCCCCTGGAGTCTGAATCAGCCTATTTCTCCCACACGACCGGCAGCAAGGAGCCTAGAGGAAAGCTGTACAGCCGCTACCACGCCTACCGCTTCGAGCTGAGGAAGTCAGGGTTGATCGCGTCTGCCGCCATCGGAGCTCGTTCGCCATCTGATAGCCGGTCTGAATCTCCGTCCCCATCCACCGCCAGCCAGAAGCAACCCAGAAAAAGGAAACGTCTCGGCGAGAGGGCGGAACCCAGCCCACACAAGGAGAATACTATTGAGGAGGACGAGGCCCTGCTATGGCTTCACTCATCGTGGGAGCCTCGTGATGTGGCGGAGCTATTTTGGAAACAATCGTCAAAAGTCAGGCGGCGACTTTTACTTCGTGACCCTGAGCTCACTGCCGATAAATACTTGAGCCGGTACAAGGCAGCTTCTACGGCCCTGGGCTACCAACTGGTGAGTAATAATATATATTACAGGCTTTAAAGTAAGACATGTTCATTTGACCCATTACGTCAAAATATAAAAGCGCAATTTTCAGCGATTGCCGATACCTCGCACTAGCGGCACGCCGCCTAGGCGGTTAACCGCGCGACTAGCCACTTTCTGATTTGAATATGCGACCACTCAATATTGTACGCACTAAACTGCCCCAAAATCCCAGAGACCCATCTTGACCACGCACTAGGCGAATCAGTTCGCTGAAAATTTTACATTTTGACGTAATTGTTTTTATTGCCTAAAAATATGGCTCTTGAAGATACCACAAAGTAATTTAAACGATTTCATATAGTTTTTGTCCAAATAGCAGTTTGAAATGTTAATATGGTATAAAGTTTTCTGATCTGCCCCCTTCACAAAGGAATTTATATGTTGTATTAAAATCGTCTTTCTCTTTTACAGTTAAGGATCGACTTTCAGATTAGCTTCCCCGGCCTCTCATGCTCTGCAGTACACCGCCGGTACCCCGAGTTTCGCGAGAGGGTGTTTGCGTTAGCCCGGACTTTCCTGGACTTTGGCCCGTATAAGGAAATCCGTTCCCTCGTCGGTGATGTAGAATGTAAGTTCTTTTCATAAGTATTTAGCACATTCCGTTTCTTGAGAACCGCCGTATCTCCTCAGGTGCCGAGGAATCTCCTGAGGTGCCATGTATGATCCTCCTGATGCTATTCGTTTTTCTTTGCAGTGGGTGGTGAATTGGCGGACCTCACTGCGTTTAAGCTCGTCGGATATCTTCTAGAATACGGAACAACAGTAGCAACCGAAAAGGGACTTTGGCGGCCGACCCGGTCGGAGTCTATATCGGGGATTGTGGTGGATGTTTCTTCAGACACAAGCCGGGATGAAGTTTTCTCTACAAAGAAAGACAAGCTGGACAAGTACCGCATTCCAGTTCAGCCTTTTATAATTGCCTATGGGTCTCGAAACCCAACTAAATACGAGGTTATTATAACCCAGAATGTTGTTTACACATTTACTAATTTCAAGGAGGCTATTGCAACATTATTTGAATGTTATTGGGCGCTTCTCCTTACTTACCCGGAACAGAGTGCCGCGATATGGTATGTGTTTCAAAGGTATATTTACGAACTGAAGTCAGAATTCGATAAAATCAGTGGCATGACTGAAACTCTCCTTCAGCAGTTAAGCGACATTCAGTCCACAGATATTTCCTCCATTGAAACTAATATATCAAAGTGACTTTAACATTATCTATTGAAATGGGGCGTTGTCCATCTTGTAATGTAGCGTTCTCCTCTATTGTAGCTTATCGGCGGCATTGCATGCTGAATATTTGTAAAGTTCTTTTGTCTCGAGACATTCCATGTCCTTATTGTACCAGAACGTATTCAGCATGGAACTCCTTATATAAGCATAATAGAAGAGAACATGAAACCTCTTTTAATAGCAAACAACAGGTCTCTCGTGAATTAAATCTAAGTGACTTCCAATCATCATGGCAGCATGAATTAAATGTAAACGAGCCCCAATCATCATTGCAGCTTGAATTAAATGTAAATGAGTCCCAATTATCGTCTCAGCCTGAAATACCCCCAGTGCAAGCAGAAGGACTGTCTCATAATCAAAGTTTAAAGCGTGTTTTACTACAGATTGCTGGAAAATATTACGGTAACAATGCGCTAACTAGGAAAATGGCTGGGTTGTTTTTTAGAGATTTTGAAAGGGTTATAACTGCCTCATACTATCCAGTAATAGTTAAACATTTTCGAACAGCTGGTCTCTCTACCGAGAGCGAGGATCAAGGTTTAGAACTCATGCAATCGGTTTTCAGACATTACTCCTCTGAGTTCCGTGTACTGGCCCATTTCCGAAGTAAAAATACGCTGATTGATCCTGTACCTTATACAGTCGGTACTCGCTTTGATTACGTTACGAGGAAACGGGAAAAAACTTACCAATCAGTGGATTGTGTGGCTCATAGAATTCCGCTAAGACAAGTCTTTTACAAAATATTTTCAATTACCAATGTTTTAAGCAGTACTCTATCTTACATGGAGCGTTGTTATGCAGATGTGTCAGGTACAATGGAGAATTTTATTCAAGGGTCAGCTTGGCGCAAACGCATAGCAAACGCTCCTGATAAGCTGATCATACCTTATTTTTTGTTTTTTGACGATTTTGAAAGCGGCAATGCTTTGGGGAGTCACGCAGGAATTCACAAGCTGGGGGCCGTGTATATAGCATTCCCTTGTCTTGCAATTGACTTTCCCTCGGGTACATCTGTGTCACAATCATCCGTGAATAAAATTATCCTTGCAGCTCTTTTTCATTCTTCAGATCGCAGTGAATTTGGAAATTACAAAATTTTCAAACCCATTATTGATGACATGAATGATATAAAAATAAATGGCATTACTTTTCAGCAACTTGGGATTGATCGCACAATTTATTTCGAGTTGGGGTTAATTTTGGGTGACAACTTGGGTTTACACTCAATTTGTGGTTTCGTTGAGAGTTTTTCTGCCAATCGCTGTTGCCGCACATGTCGGATCGAGAAAAATGAACTTAGGAAAGGTACTGAGGAAAATCCAGAAATGTTAAGAAATGTCTCCAACTATAGGGAAGACCTTGACAGTAACAATCCAGTTACAACTGGTGTCAAAGAAAAATGTGTTTTTTATCATTGGGAATCTTTCAAAGTCTTTGATCAAATTGGGGTAGACATTTTTCATGACATTTTTGAAGGCTGTGGAAAGTACATTATGGGATTCCTACTGAAAGTCTTCATTTTAGACAAACATTATTTTTCGTTGGACGATTTCAATAGTCGTTTACAGCAATTCGATTTTGGGCCTGATAACTCAGCAAAGCCAGTAGCTATGTCAATAGATCGGATTCGAAAGAAAATTGTGCGACAATCTGGGTCGGGTCTAGTAAACCTCATTAGGTATTTTGGATTGCTTATCGGTGATTTAGTCCCTATGGACGATGAACATTGGGCATTGTACGAATCCCTTGTAGATTTAGTGAGAGAGGCCACAAGATGGACGAGTTGTACAGAAACAGCCGAATACATTGGCGTTCTGGTATCCGAGTTAAATGCCATGTACTTGGAACTCAGTGGTGGGCACTTACAGCCTAAATTTCACTTCCTGGTTCACTATCCGAGAGCTCTATTAGCTTACGGGCCACTTGCGTTACTTTCCTCGATGAGGTTCGAATCGAAACATCGTGTTTTAAAAAATGCTGCAAATGTTTCCGCTAGTAGGCGTAATATTACTCTAACTTTGGCATTAAAACATCAGCTGGTTTTAAATGAACTGTTTATTGATAGTGCTTATAGAGACCCCTTAACATTGACATTTTCATCTAAAACATTTAAATTGCCCGATTATGAATTACTCCTGTCCAGTTTGGGCATTCCAGTTAACGAAATGTCCGGTTCTGTAGTTAAAGCAGCATCATTTTACAGTCATTGTTATCGGACAGGAACAGTTTTGCAATTGAACACCAATGACTGCAGTGATTTTATCCGAATAACAGAAATGCTTCAAGTTAAGGAGAAATTAATTTTTGTTGGAGTCGTCTTGGAGAATTTAGGATATTCTCGAAAATATATGTCTTACGGTGTCCAGGCTAGCCCAAGAACACTCGCTGTATTTCATTTCAGTTTTAAATGTCCATATCCTTGTACACTTTCAACTGTCATTGATGGCTCTTTATTTGTAACTAAACGTTAAAATAACTGATTAGGGCGTGTGTCACTATTAATTTAACCCGGATAAATTTAACTTAACTGGAAGTCCGTGAATCTGATTGGTTGGTGTGAAGTGTTTACTTCAAATTAAAAGGGTAAAATTCATGGTGAAGCTCGCCCTTAGTGGTGTTTTTAATAGGATGCACCCACCCTTAATAAGGTATATTTTATAGAAGATACATTCATCGACACTGATGACCTGATAGCTACGGGCAATTTATACCGAGTAATGAATTTTATAAGAACGTATCACATGACCCATAAAGAACCCTCTTATAGGAAGACATTTTGTAAAAATTTGTGTTTTTAATTATAATTTATGTTAGACGCATATCACAGGTCTGCAGTGTTTAGTTTACGACAGTTAACATTGTTTACTATATATAGATACTATGTATATACACTGCTGTTTACTGTATCACTTTTGTTTCATGTGTTTTGTGTGAATATTAAAATTGTTTCTGTAATAAATCCGTGTTTTGTCTTTTACAGATGCCTGCGGCAGTCCATCTCAATAGAACAAAACAGCAAGGAGTCGTATGCTCCATCCACCCTGGGAAAAGGGATAGGGCGGGAAAAGGGATACCCCCCCCCCCACCACCCCCGCCAGAGTGAGCATACGAGCCCTTGCTGGTCCAATGAGATATGGACTGCCTGAGGTAATTAGATTTCCTATTAGGGCAATGAGAAATACCTTATTGGAGTAAAACGATATCTACCTAAGACAAGTAGATACCTACCTGGAGTAAAAGGATATCTACTTAGGAGTAAAAGGATATCTACCTAAGCCAAGTAGATATCTACCTATGAAGCCAATTAGAACAGCTAACAGAGCCAAACAGATCTAGAAACAGAAATCTTACAGTCACCCAATCGGTTCCTTTTTGGCTCAATTAGATGCCAAATCTGATTGGGACGGTTAGAAAAACCAATGAGATTGATCTGTTTGCAACAGTCAGAACCAATCTAACCGTCACCCACCCAAAGAGAATTTCTAATTGGGCCAATACAGATATTTTTCTCAGTGTATGGAGATTATTAGGATCCCCTTTAGCGCGACTGTGTGGTCCGTTGTATAGGGCTGATGACCACCATTTGCGTGGTAATGGCGGTTACCAGAGGTACGCGGCGGAAGAAAACGCAGTGTGTTTTCCATCTGATGATTTAATTAAGACTGGCGGGCGGGGACGTGTTCGAGCGCGCTCGGCGTTTACACGGTATGCGTCCATAAAAGTTACATCAAATAATCTTACTCCAATCATTACTTTGCTAGTGGCATTACTACACGCGGGAAAATTTGAGTCGTTTTTAGACAGAGCAAATTAGTTATAAAATTGAGACCTAGTCTTTACATGATCCTAACAGGAAAAGCTTTTTTATCCATTATTAACGATTTTCGTGCATACATTTCTTGTTATATAGAATATATTGCTGTACATATTATTTAAGAATAGTACCTAATATGTCAACATTTATTAGTTTTTGTATTCATACCTTTACTTGGGTTCCATATTATAATAGCGTATATAAAAAATACATTAGTATTTTATATTCATCAATATTTATAGGTTTATCTGATTTATTATCTAAGGTACAATAGATACATAAAAAGTACATTTTTATATTTTTTGTTAAGCGTTACATAATGATAATATACGAAATTACATAGCAAAGTTGTTTATAACAGAAATGTCATTAGAATAAAAGCAGGCGCGAAATTCTCTTTGCTCTTCTGTAAAGTAACCATTTTAGAGATACGCACATTTGAATTTCTATCGACGATATTATATCAGAGATGCAAGGAAATATTATGGAGTCACCCATTATATTTCTCCTCCAGAGTATACTCCTCCAGAGTATATCAAGCTCCTCCAGAGTATACTGATTCTTTAATTCTTCGTTCGAAGAAAATACTTCATGTTAATTCTTTTATATAATAAACACCCACATTTAATCCATATTGTTAAATTAGGCATATAATTTATCCCATAAGAAAACAGCGGCGTTTCTCATTAGATAAATTACCCGAGTATCAAACACGCAAGGATTTCCCCCTCATCCATCAAGTTTTATCAAAAGAATGTTGTCTCTTTAGTTCTCATCTTTTTGTCAAATCCGACCACCATATAACTTAATTTATAAACGGAAACTCATAAAATTGTATCTACTTTGCAGAACAAAAAAATAAGCATATAGTTTTATCCCATAAAAAGTGGCGCTGTTTCCCATTAGGTAAATTACCCAAGTAGCAAACACGCAAGGATTACCCTCGCACCCCTTACCCCCCCCCCCAAAGTATGGTATCTTTTAGTTTTCAATTTGTATGAAATTCGTCCACCATGTTTATATACTGAAATACAGAATATTTCATGTACTTGCAAAAGAGAAAATTAAGCATATAATTTTATCAGATCAGATACAAAAATGGCGACGTTCCTCATTAGATAAATTACTCGAGAAGCAAACACGCAAGGATTTCCTCCTCGTCACTCAAGTTTCTCCAAAATAGTTTGTCTCTTTAGTTCTCAATTTGTAATAAATCCGTCCACCATATAACCTAATTATGTACTAAAAGACGGAATATATCATCTACTTTGGAAGACATAAAATTAAGTAATTCATTTTATCCCATGAAACGGGATAAAATGTGGTAAACTACCCGACTTATGTGGTAAACTACCCGACTAGCAAATACGCAACGAATTTCCCCTCATCACTCAAGATCCTCCAAAGTATGTTGCCTATTTCGTTCTCAATTTGAATCCAATGCGAACACCATGTAACCTCGGTTATATGATAAAATACAGAATATTTCCTCTATTTTGCTAATCAGAAAATCAAAAATGTATTTTTTCCGATAAGGTAACGGCAACCTTCCTCATTAGATAAATAAATAACCCGAGTAGCAAACACGCAAGGACTTAGCCCTAATCGCTCAAGTTTCTCCAAGTTTTCCCTTTAGTTCCTCATTTGTGTTAATTCCGTCCACTATATACACTGGCGAGCAAACAAAGCGGGCCACCTGAAAAATTCTAATTCAAGAAGGTTTAATAAAAACAAATATATTTTTGATGATGCCATTTATTGTAAAATAACTCAAGCAAAGCAAAAATACCAATGGTTACAGTTTTACAGGGTATTCCAGAAAATTGCAAAAAAACAGTTTTTAATAAAAGTTGCTTGCTTTGTTGCACTTCGTTGTACCCACAAGAAAATCGTCCGTTCAGTAATAACATTCCGTATATCAAGAATACATATAAAATGATGTCAAGAATTTAAATCAATCTAGTGATTTTCATTCGTACTATTTTAGACTGAGGTTAGTAAATAATTCTTGTCGCAACCGGTAGATGGCAGCATTTATATTGAATAATAAATATAATAAATGGAACGCCTCAGAGCGAGGTAACGCCGCATGAGTCATGTTTTTTCGTGCGTGCAGCCGGCTGCATCGAATTATAAGACGTTGTCACGTCAAAAACGGAAAACATACATACATGAATCCTAAACATATAACACTCCTTTTTTGGGTAGTAGTGTAAAAATCGGTGCCGTTTCCCATTAGATAAAATATCGACTTGCAAACGCGCAGAAACTTCCCTCTTATCATTTATTACTGAAATTTCTCCAAAAGGTGTTGCCTTCTTATTATATACTTTATTGATATAATTACATACAAAATATATCATCTAGCATTGTGCAAAACGGAAAATTAAGTATATAATTTTATCCGATAAAAAAGCAGCGGCGTTTCCCATTAGATAAATTACCCGACTAGCAAATCCGCAAGGATTCCCCCCTGTGTTTGCATAACGATTGAATTCCGCGCTTTGAGATTCTCGACGCGTACGCTTGAAATGAATAAGCGCTATAAAGAAGCACAAATTTTGAGGCTGTAAACGGCCGACAGCCTGTAAAATCAGGCTGTAAATAAATTGAAAGCCCGCGCGTTTTCACCTGCGTGCGCCGGCGGGGCCTTAAAATATTTAAGGTTACTCTCGTCGCCCGGCCCCCTCGAGGCAAAGTGACGCAGGGATTCCAGTCACGGCTCCCGCGTCGACATGTTTTTACGTTACTTTCAATTTGGCGCACTGCTCTGGCAACTCCTCGTTTGGGGGCCACAGTTTGAGCATACATGTCAGAATTTTACAATGGTTTGAAGTCTGAATACTTTAAATAAATCTGTAGCTCGACGAATTAGCTAAGGGTACTTCTAATGACGGGTAGCTGATAACAAGACTCCATTAGTAGCATGTATGTATGTGCTTTTATAATGCATTATTATGGTTTCATTTTCAAGTACGGTAACATAATTATACATATCATGGCCTGCTCTTTTACCCTAGCAATGCACACCTTTAATATTCAGATTTCAGAATCTAATAAAATATCGACTTATCTGCAAAACATATTTGGCTTTTCTTAAATTTTACTAAAAAGTTCATGGTTTGCCGAGTTTTAAACATGATAATAGCCACAATAATATGCCAGCCAACATGCTGCCGCTTGAGGATCGGCGAGCTGCTGCGGATATGACTGCGCTACATGACATCGTCAATGGGACGCTTGATAGCCCATACATAGTTTCGAGCATCGCTCTGAAGGTGCCGCAACGTGAAACCCGATCTATACAGTTATTCGAGGCCCCGAGACGACATTCTAACTACACGGGCAATTCAATGCTTAACCGATTGCCACGTTTGTATAATGATAAATTCACAGGGCTTGACATTTATAGTAGAAACTAAATTAGCTTCAAATCGGCAGTACGAACCGCCCCTGAAGCTACAGCGACAACTGCAAGTAATTTATTTATTTATTTATTCGTTACATCAACATTTAAACGCAATAGCACAAAAGAAATATAATGTACAATTCAGAAAATACCGCTATATGCTTCTAAATTTAGGCATATATCTGTCTGTGCGCAGGCCAAATTGTGCATTCATTATATGTTAAAGTGCATAAAAGTATTCCTAATGTGCCAAGTAAAGTGAAACCGAGCCCGCCTTGCTAGGCACTCCTGTGATAAGGCGAGCTCACTTCCTGAGTCTTATTGGAGTGCCAAAAAAATAACCATTACTGTACACTTCGTTTCATAGGTTGGCAGTAAAAACAATCGCGGTATGATCTGCAAATATCACAGTTTCCTCTAGCTAGATCAATGAAAATAATATCAATAACATACAGTAGAAATAACTACGTACCAAGTACGCCGCCTTGCGGTACGCCAAATTTTGTGATTGATGTGGAGCTTATTGTCTATTCCAATTAATCGTCTGAGTCTACTACAAAGAAAACTCGTGAATCATTGTTTTGATATATTGTGAATACCAAGATATTCGTTCGGATAACAGAATACGATGGGAAACTGTAGGTAGTAAATAAAGGCCTTTAAGAGGTCCAGAAATACAAAAATATAATTTTTATGCTGACCTTTCGGATGAAAACTGTCTTCGAATAGATCGCCGCAATGAATCTCTGAGGCGTATAATATGGTTTAGGTTGTCTGTCAATTTCGAGGTCTCGATCCGGTAGACTTATAAATAAAAAGACGAATTTACCGCTTGAAGTTTATTGCACCCGACGTTTCGGCGACGTTTGCAGTCGCCGTTGTCAAAGGTAGACTGAAAGCGCTGTCAATCCGTTGTTCAGCAGATAGGCCGCATACCGCTGCCGCAACTGCGTAAATTTTAACGGTGGTGGGGGAAGGGCGGGCTTGGCGCGCGCGAATTTCGAGAATCTGCCGTGCATACAAATCTCACTGTATCCTATCTTACGTCCTTGTATTCGGCGTTCAGCAGTAGAAAGAAGAGAATTTGTAACCGTCGTCTCTATTGATATTCGGGGTTCTTCTTATTTCAATGGCTTCCCGGATCATACAAGGAAAGAAGAATTGTTCTTTGAATAGCACAATGGGATTTTGAAACTGCAGCCAGTGCTTACTTCAGCTATCCAATATATGTTCGCAGATCGCCGTTTTTTCTCGCTGAACATTTTTAACAGCTTTGGTGTGTTCTATCAGTCGAGTGGCTATGGGCCGTTTCGTTTGTCCAACGTAGGCTAAACTACAGATGTATTAGACTTTTACACACCCGGGGTTTGCAATTGCATCCTTTACACGCCTCAACAATCGAGCTATGTTTTGGGCCGGCTTGAAGATCGTTGTTATGTCGAATTTGTTTAGCATCTTACTTACTCGATCTGTCACGCCCTTTACGTATGGTGGGAATGCTCTTGATCTGCTCGGTTTCTGAGTTTCGTCTGTATTGAATCGTGTGCTTGTACCGCGATATTTTCCTTAACCATTTTTCTAATATCAATTTTTATGTTATTTATAATGTCAGTCAACCGCGATAGTCTCCGATTTTATATCCTGTAGACTTACAGTAAAAATTATGTTTTTCCTCTGGAAGTACGTCATAAATGTTCTTATGTATAATTGTCGAATTCCAGGACCTTGAAGTCAAGGAATAATTGCTCAGATGGAAATCAGAAGCGCTTATTTTTGATAACCCTAATTAGGGCTTTTGTATCTTAATTAGGGAATCAAGAATTGTTTTAAGGCTCAGTGACTAAAGTTGATATATGAGGCGCTGGGATAAATAATTTAACCAGAAACATAATCGGGATTTGTTTCAACCGAAATGTTTAATAAGTTTATTGCCATTATTTTTACAAGATTTATTAATTTTCTTTGCAACTTGACGATGACTGATTTCATTACATCTATTTGACTAGCAGTCTTTCTTCGCTTGATAATGCTAGGCATTAATGGTTTAGATATTATTATTACAAATATGTTATGGTAGCAATGTGATCGATTTGACAAGCATAAAACGATTTAATGCAGTTCCTAACCAGCCACATACTTCGTCACGCTCGCGCGCCACACTCACCGCTCTCTCCTTCTTGATACTCATGAGTCCGCCGCTTAGCGAATCAGTCGCAATGTAGTCGCGGATTTGAGAGCTCGAGCACGCTCAACGCAGTATCATTATATCAGCGTCAGCACAGAGCGTGTGGGCCGCAATTTTACCGAGGTCCGAATAAAGAGCTTACCCAAATAAAATAATCAACTCGCTCAACAAAGACTTTTCCTTCAGCAACCTTCACTATCAACCTACAACTACGTGCATATGGAGTCAGAACCATTTAGGGTATAGGAAATATAGAGACTTGTCTCCTGTCTAAAACAAACACCTCAAAATCACCATATCAAAAATCAAATTATTTGCAAAATATCAAGAATTTTCGAAATCCGCTTATTTCCGTATGAGGAAATATGGCAGCTGAGCGTAAAAGCAGAAAAATTAATTTGTTTGAGGTTGGACGGACATGGGTAGGCGGCCTCGGATCGATTGGGTTAAGTCGATCTCATCGGTCCGCTGCCGAATATCATTACGGTTCGGTCGGATTCGGGTTCCACGTTCGGGAGCCTCAATTAGCGAAGCCCCGGATCCGGCATTAAAACCGTCGCCGGACGGAGAATTTCGCCGGAATTAATCTGAAACATCATAATTTATTCACTTCCCGAAGGTGGAGTATCGGCCGTCCAATTATCGGTCGTCCTTTTTGTAGGCGGTATATGCTGTAACGCGGCCGTGTAGTTTTAGTAATCGTCAAGTTATATAATTAGATTCAATTCTTACTATAAATAGATATGTCTGGTTATATGGACGAGTAGCAAACGATTTCGTGCAGCTTGGCCCACAAGATCCATTTTGTACTCGGATCGGTCAAACTCACGATTCAACTTCTATTCATAGCCTCCTCGTATGGAATGCTATACCGAGTAAAACTCTCGCATCTCAGGCCTCACATCTGGTGGATCAGTTTCTTCTGAGGGTTGCGCACCGCTCGGCTACGCCAATCGGTTGTGCACTCTGACTAATTGCTAAGGGAGTTTGGAGACTATGGAAATATACCTTCTACTAAGCAGCAGGTGTGGCGGTAAACCACTCTTGAAATCAAATCAAATAATTTATTGTCCTAAAAACTAATACATAGTTGTATAGACGGTTGTATTACATTTACATTTGGCCGTGATATGATTGCATTCTTCATTAATGATCAAATTCTTCTATTAATAATCAAAACATAAAAGGTTACTCGTAAGAATAAAGAAGGTATTATTGGAGAATTAAATCGAGTCTCACCATTTAGTTTACCAGATAAAAAACACAGAGTAACATATGTAGAAAGTTATAGAGATCTAAGATATAGAGAAGATATGTAGAAATTAACTCTATAAGTAGTGTTTCTATTACATTGAATATAATAAATAATGTAACGGGAAAGAAAAGAAGGTTTTAATGTACATAATTCATTTTTTAAAATACCGATAAAAATAAGTTTTTTTAGTATAAAATTAATAAATGTAATGTCAAAAATAACAAAAAGAAATGTGACGATTGTCAAAAAGTAAAATAAATGTCTTAGTAATTATATTGCAAATAAAAATAATCAAGATATAATTAATATGTGCCTACCTAATAATAGAAATAGTCAATACATTTTAGTCAAATTGAAAATTGATTAAAAACCTACTACAGTAAGAGATATAGAAAGAGATGCATACAGTTTTTAGAGATCGTTAATGTCGTACAATTCTCTTTCAATGAGATATAATTTGAGTTTATTTCTAAATTGGAGCATTTTTTCCTTCGCGGCATATTTTTTTGATACTAGAGGGTAGCTTATTGTAGCAAATAATTCCGACGTAGTTCGGATCCCTTTTTTATAAAGTTTAAGATTCAGACGAGGAAGAATCAGATTATTTCTCCCCCTGGTAAAATGGGCAAATAGCTACCTAATCCTGAATTCGGAGCCTGGCAAAAGACGCCATTGGTCCGCGGATAGATTCAAACTAAGTCACCGCTGAATATACGGCAGGTTGAGGTCGCGCAAGCGACTACGGCCCGTAACCAGTTAGGAGGTTGGAGGTATCCTGATGGTTAATTCCAGATATCCTTCTAAAATTGGTAGACAGGGGGAGAGGCTACCCGCTGAGTACCTTTTGCGGTGCCTTGCCGTAACGCGTTGGCCTCTCTCTGGCATGTTGGCTTAGCCAGACGGTAGATTTGTATTGTCATCAATTTATCTACTCTTTACTCTCAAGTTTTCTACTCTCACCTCGCAGGGAGATTTTCCTTAGGTGACGGGTTTATCAGTTGTAGTTGACAACCCTAGTTGGTTATATGAGCGTCACTACATGGGGCTGAGGATCATCAGATCTTCCAAGTGAACGTCTAGCGCAAGCAAGGGCGGCTTTGAGCCAAGCGCCAACCGATGGCGGTAATACTGCGAGGTGGGCGGAAGTGCAGCGATGACCAGCGCCCGGCCCCGCCCCTTCGGTCATTGCATCCGTCGACCCAGAACCGACTCCCGGGCCTTGACCCTACAGACGCACCAGAAATCATATCACCGATAACAGATGCCATCGCGTAACTTTACTTAAATGTATGACGGAATTTATGTATCATTAGTGTAGCTTGTATATGAGATTTTTCAACCAAAATTTCAAAATGTGATTTCAACCTTACAAGGCATCCATGTACTAAATTTCAAGTCAAAAAGTTCAATAGTTAGAGATATATATATGACTAGTGCGCCCTGGTGGACCGATTTCATGACCAAATGATCCCTGCATAAGAAAATTTCAACTCATTTCGATTAATTATTTGGCCGCTATCGTGGAGGAATTCATACACACCGACAGACAGACACGCAGATAGACACACGGTAAATCCTTAGCACGTTCACAGTACTTTCCTCCTGGTCGGTATGTAGGCTAGGAAAGTAAAAGCTAACCCGTTAAATTTACCCCAAAATAAGAAAATTGGCAACATAAATCGTATTCAGAATACTGTTTTAAGAATGGGACAAAAAAATAACGTACCTATGTACCTATGACAACTACCTATAAAGAAAACAAGACAAAAAGCGGTGCGGATGCAAAAAAGATGCACATAGTAGATTTTAATACGACTCTGGGCTCGATTGCGTTTCTTCGTGAACGTAGAAAACGTAATAAATATATTATAAACATAAGTTATAGGTTAGCTAATAGACATTGCCGCAAGGCAATAAGCTCGCCTTTTTCATTTAAAATAAAGAGTTTATAATTATAAATACAATAGCTAACTATCTGTAACGGCAGTTGTTATTCTTTTTAATATATTTTTTGTTACTAATTGCTAATTAGGTTTTAAATCCCATCCGATATCATATCGACATCCTTATAATATAAATCAACCGCAGGGTACCCGCGGATACATCAGAGAGATGGATAAGTAGATAACTTAAATAAGGAACCCTTATCTCCAACAGATAAGAAGCAGCCGAATTTTCAGGCTCGCGGTTTCGGGTAGGGGTCGGCGAGGGACGCGGCGCTGTGCCGATACGATCTTACCCTCTGCGTCGAGATACCGCTAATCCCAGCCCCCAAACTAAATAAATTTGAGGCCGCGATAAATATTTAAATTCTACGCGATGCTGCATTTTAGGGTTATCGGAAAGCGCGAAACGTGTGGCGATTATATTCTTCCCGCGCTGGCGTTTATATAGCGATTTAGATTGCTCAAGTACTTACTTTGATTTAGAAACCAGTATTTTGATAAGAAACGCAACGTATAGATGGCACTAACATCTCCTAAAATAAATTATTATATTCGATTTGGCAGCTTTCGCTATATACCATTATGTAACATTATGTTTTTATATGTACCACTACCTTTATCTTGGCCACAAACTTTAACTGGGCAAAGACAACAAACGTGCAGAAGTTGTCAGTCGCGTGGGATTCACTTGGGCGGCCTTCGGAAAACTTGCGTACATCCTGAGAGACCCAGCGATGCCCATGAACCTAAAGCGGAAAGTCTATGAGACATGGGTGCTGCCAGTAGCAACCTACGGCCTTGAAACAGTGCCTCTAACGCAGAGCAGTGCCAATCGCCTCAGAATATGCCAAAGGGCAATGGAGAGAGCATTGCCAAACATCAGTCTCCGCGACATATTGCGCAATGAAGAGATACGAAGGCGCACGGGGGTGATAGACGTCATGAAACGTATCGCCACACTGAAGTGGGGCTGGGCAGGTCACTTCGCAAGGCAGGATGACGCGAGGTGGCCGAAGAGACTTGTCCAGTGGAGACCAAGAACCACAAAGAGAGGTGTAGGGAGACCACCACTACGATGGACGACATCAAAACAGCAGCAGGGACCAACTGGCTGATGGCAGCAACTGACAGACAGACATGGAAGAAGAAGGAAGAGGCCTACGTCCAGGAGTGGACCAAATCAGACAGAGGAAGAAAAATAATGTTCCAATTTGTACACATGTATAGTAACTGTTCGGAATAATATTTTCATAAATACTTTGTTTCTATTTAATTTAACAATCTAACAAACCTTTTGTACCATGAAACAAGTTCCTATATTAAATATTATTGCTAATATTTACGTTTTCCATTTCCCTGTCAGCTCGACAAATGTTTAGTTATCAAGTTACTGAGGATATAGTTTAGTTATCTAGTGTAAACAAGGAAAAAAGACCTGTCACAGTTGTATTGCTTAAAATAGTTAGCTTGACTTGGATTATTGTCTGGTTATTTTATTTGATCTTATATTTGTACTTTTAGTTTTAGAGGCATGGCGTAGCTTTAATTTGATTATTGAACACTTTACTGACTTGACTTGAATATTACAATGAATACTTTTACTACCCATCTATACAATTATTGACTATTTCAATTATTAGGCTCGTATTTTGATTATTTATATTTATATTTTGACAATCAAGTAGTTGAATTCTTGACTACCTATTTATATTAATAAGTTAAAGAGTAGTAATGAGACTAACTCCATAACACAATTGTTTTGAAACGTTGAAAAGCGGATTTTATCCGTCAATTTGACACGAAAAAAATGTAATGTTAGGGTCCTCTAAACAATTGCCTATACGGTACAAAGAATAAAATCTTATTAGGGCCGTCCACATATTACTTAATCACGTTTTTGGGATTTTCGACCCCCTCCTCCCCTATGTCAAGAGACGTAATCAGCGGCTTGACCCCCCCCCCCAAATTACGTAATCAACCGAATTTGCGGAAATTGTAACGAATCGTGAACCCAGCGTTTGTAAAGTGAAAGTAGAAAAAACCATTTTAGAATGCTTTTAAAAATGTAGTTCGCCCAAGTCTTCTGCGCTCACCTCACGGGAGACAAAACGATCTAATATCATTAAAACTTTCTGAGGTGACGGGTTCGCCCTTTGAAGTTATCACCTCCAAGTGTTCTACCGGCTGTACATGTCGGGTAAAGTCGGGCGTTGGGATTTCCAGAATTCAAACACGTGTAGGCTACCGCTCATAGACACGTTTGCGAATTATGATCCCCCTGTTTACTCGCGGAAAATAAATGCGAGTTGACGCAAACGCGTAAGAGGGTAGAAAATCAACGCAAGAAAAAATACAACGCATCGTTGTGCCCAGGGCGTACTTTTACCCTGGAGGAAGGCCCCCGAAAAAAAAATACCAAGAAGGATTTGCCTTCGCCGCCACCTTGTGCCGCTAGGGATTGTTACCGAGTGGAAGGCGATCCAATTCAAAGCCTATATACGTAGTACACCGAGGAGAAGATAAATCATGTACTATATAATAATATAATCTACCTACCTACCTAAGATTAGCTAGCATCAATTAGGTACTAAGTTATGTAGCTCGATATACTATATTAAAAAATCTGAAATCTTTGTAGGTTTACGGTAGCGAAATTAGTATATTTTGCGTTCATCAGCTCATTAATGGCTTAAGGACCAGTATTTTGGGGAAATGCCGCTACCAGTAAAAATAAATCCTTTTGCAGAATGTATCAGAAAACGACCAGGGAATATTTCAGTAAGGCAAGACTTTGTATTCAGCGTTCATATATCAGTTGATGTTTACCATTCGACACCCAACAGAAACATCTGTGGAGAGAGAATTATGTAATATCAATGAATTATAATTAAGGGGAGAAATATTTTTTTATACTAGTGGGAGAAATAATCTGATTCTTCCTCGTCCACATCTAGAAATTTTTAAAAGGGATACGAGCTACGTCGGAATTATAAGCTACCCTCTAGTATAAAAAAAATATGCCGCGAAGGAAAAATGCTCCAATTTAAAAATAAACTCAAATTATATCTCATTGAAAGAGAATTGTACGACATTAACAGTCTCTATAAACTGTATGCATCTTGACTACATCTCTTTCTGTAATAGGTTTTAAAACGATTTTCAATTTGACTAAAATGTATTGACTATTTATATTATTAGGTAGGCACATATTAATTATACCTTGACTATTTTTATTTACAATATAATCACTAAGACCTTTTATTTTACTTTTTGATAACAGTCACATTTTTAAGCTATTGCATAGCTTTTATCGCGGGCCTGCCAGCGCGGCGACCGAATGGAGAATTTTTTTTACGAAAATTAATGATTTTAAACTGATAAATACGTCTAAACGAGTACTGCTTACGATTCGAAAAAAATATATGTTAAACAAGAACATTTTCCTAATATTCTTCGCTTTGAATATTTTAGATTTTGTTTATATTACATAGTGTAATTAATTTTTGAAATTAGGTCTAACCGAAGACAAAAACGACTACTACGCAAATACTATGTGGCGTATTATTATGAAACCTTCACCATTTTAAAGATAATTGAATTATCTATCTTTTTATCTACGATTTTTTTCGAATAATCCGGTTTTTTTGCTTTATCGAATAAAAAATTCGTGCGCGGCGCTCTATCGGAAGACGTTTAAATTATTATTCCGAATCATTTGCTAACGCAGCCGCAAATGATTCGGAATAATTTCAACGTTTTCCGATAGAGCGCAGTTATCTGATATCAGAAAAAATAAAATAAATAAATAATTATAATTGTATAAGTTGTTAAAAATGCTATGCAATAGCTTTACCGCGGCAGTCCCCGAGTGCCACACGTATTTTTTTGTTATTTTTGACATTACATTTATTAATTTTATACTGAAAAGACTTATTTTTATCGGTATTTTAAAGAATTAATTACTCTGAGTTTTTTATGTGGTAAGCTAAAAGGTGAGACTCGATTTCATTCTACAATAATACCTTCTTTATTTTTACGAGTAACCTTTTATGTTTTGATTATTAATAGAAGAATTTGATCATTAATGAAGAATTCAATGATATCACGGCCAAATATAAATGTAATACAACTGTCTATACAACTATGTATTAGGACAATAAATTATTTGATTTGATTGATTTGATTTAGATGACTGTCATTTTCCATGTCTATTTTATTTATTTAACATGACCAGTTCACCATTTTATAACCTATTATATTATTATTATTATTATTAAATTGCCTTCGATAATTAATTGTATTACTTGTGATGAACAACTTCCAACTCTAAACACCTGCCAAATCTTACATTTAAAATTTACCGTTTTCTTTCGCAACCCTGTATGTATATCATAGGGACTTCGTCACAATATGCGACGTTCCCTCTAGAAAGTTATTTCCAATTTGCCGCGTTTTATTGCCGACGTTCCGTAAAATTACGCAGAGTGTGATTTAATTAGTGACATCCTGTAGTAGGTGAATCAGTACGACTAAGTAAACAAACTTTTGATAAACTAAATGGGGAAAAAGAAATAAATACATTTAATTTTAGTTTCTTTTTTGTTTTTTTTTTATTTTATTTGTAAATCTTATCTTTTGTGATGGCCCTTAAGTACCATTACATGCGATCAACAAATGCATCGATTTCCAGTGAAATACACTAACACAATTCAGTTATTATTTTAACCCGTACAGCGATGAATCAGCACGATGAAACAATAATTTTACTCGGGATATTTCGAATTGCATCATTCCCCGGCCTATATAAACCGGCGAATAAGCAACCAATATATCATTCCTCGAGTGGTCATGTCTCCAAGATAGCGACAGCACACTTCGGTGTCCCGGCTTCTCGGTTACAGATCATTCTTTGAGTGATCACCTTCCCCCAAGGTTGCGACGGCATACTCGGTACCCCTCTGACGAGGTCGTTCAAAGAGTCCGGCTCCTTGGTTTCCATTCCTTATCTTTTCCAGTCACGAAGCATCAGTCTGCAATCCCACAGACTCGAGCCGTGCCCAGTACAAGATACTAGGAGCACAAATACAATCCTCATCCATATATCCTCGTAACCGCAGTCGCGCATCAATACACTCGCGACAACATAACCTATTCGGGAAGCGTTATAACTGGCAATATCAAACTTTCAATCAATAAATACCTTCTACTTCATTCAAAACCGCCTTTCAATACGGAGATAACTCGTAAGTTGATACCACCATCTCACACCGCACAACTTGGAGTCAAGTGACCCCGACGACCCTCACACTTTTGAAGAAAGGTTTGAAAAGCGTTGAGTGCTTTGCGATATCCATCGGTAGGTAAAATATAATCGCCATCGCCAATAAACAATATTAGCTATATTTTACTATCGTACTCGTGACTTTTTATGAAAAAAAAAACATATTTTTTTTTGTTTAGAAATTGTTATCAAAAGTTGCCTAGTTCGTCGTACTGATTCACCAACTGAAAGTATGTGACTAATTAAAAACTCACCCCTTATGGAGGTAGAACAGTTACGAATAGACAATATTTTGTGGCGGGCGATACTGCCGGCCACTTTTTACATAGTCGTGGATAAATCTACTAACTGACAACAGTTCGATATTCATTTTTCGCGATCGACTTCCGCGCCCCGCCCAGCGGCCATTGCGCAATATCGGCATACAACTTCGGTACCGGAAGGGTTTTTTTAAAATATGGCTTATTTGGGATTGCCAAAGCACATCGCTAAAATAATACTTGTTATATTTATTTATTTATTTATTTATTTATTTAATTTAACAATTCATTTACAAGTGCACAAGTATCACTAATAATCATATCAATAAAAAAATATATATAATTAAAATTAAAATTAAAATTAAACACGGCCGATATGAGCATTAGCATTTAAGTACTGCTGCTGCCCAACTAAGTGCCAGGACTTGTTCCAGGGCAGCTAGCTCTCTAGTTTTTATATCACATATATTCGGCAATGAATAAAAAAAAAATAAAAAGAAAAAGAAATATATATATTCCCGTCACCATTACAAATTATAAATAATAATCACTAACTAATGATCACAATAGGAAATAAAACACAAAAATAAATAATCGTGTTAATAAAATAAAAATAAAATAAAATGTCAAATGATATCAAACAATAGTCACCAAAATTTATGAATAAGTAATAGTAATAAATAAAAATAAAAAAGTCAAAGAAAATAATAATAATAGTAAGAAATGTCAGGGATAATTGTCTCGGTATATTAATTTGTGGATAATTTGCCGGGCGTCATATTTTAGCCAGGAATCAATTTTGGCTTTAAAAGAAGAAGAAGACTTCGGCACATACATTTTTAAATCTTCATCTAGCATATATATATCATGTGGTATTATCGTAAGATATTCTGTGATATTTTAGAAACGCCTCCTACTGGTAACGCACTCGTATAAATATATCTACTTATTTATATTCAACTAGCTGACCCGGCGAACTTCGTACCGCCTAACGGTCAATGAATGTCGTGTTACAGATTAGCTGAACTTAAGTTATGATTTTATGGAAGTAATACAATGAATATAAAATAAATATTAAGTTCACTATTTTATTAAGATACAGATACACATAAAAGTACAAAAATTAGGTATATCAATCGCGTGTCAGCATGACATGAGTGAATTAAACTATGTAATAATTGTGATCCGAATATTGTGGATATATCTTGTCGATTCGAAACCTTTATTAAAATATTTTATTTAATTTGAGGGGAGAGTTTACCGTATCGACGAGATGAATATTAAATGTGTGACAGTTACGAAACCCATGAACATTTTGTATGGGAAAATGTTTCTTTTATTTTATTTTTTCGTTAATTTTCCAATGTTTCTAATTGTTATTTTGCTATTCAACACAACAAATGTATATACATGTGTATACAAATGCAACAATGTGTATACAAATACAACAAATCAAAAACCATGAAAATCGGTCCAGCCGTTCTCGAGTTATAAGTGTTCGAACAAATCCGACTTTGTTTTATATATATAGATGTTTTATATATTATATATAGTATGAAAATACAATAGCTTCACAGACAAAGCAACACGCTAATCAATCAGAAACAAGTATTAACGCTATGTACATACATATATACCTATATAAATAAAAACCATTTTGGAATATAATAAGATCTACACTAAACGTGGAATAGTACGTATTATTATAGGCAGTATAGAACATACTCAAATATAAATAAGTAACTAAATACCACTTGAAGAGATTTCTTGTTTGTTTTTTTGTTTATACACTTTATAATAAATTTTGAAAATGGGCAGGTTAATTGTCATTAGACAATCTTTTCCAACCAACCCTAAGGCCTCACAATAAAAAGCGAGAGTATTGTTATGAACAAACTTTTAAGTTATTGTTATATTGGGTTCTATAGAGGAAATATTGATGTTCTATAAAGGAAATTTAAGGCCTAAAATTTTGTATGAAAACATATATTTAATTAATAATAAATATATTTTTAATTGACCCCTATTTTCTCTGCAGATTTGTCATTTTTATGTGAGCTGCTTAATGCCTCTGTTGTAAAACTCTCGTGGACAGGAACCAATGAAAGCTTTAAAGGCGTTTTTCCCCGATTCTTTAAAGTTATCTAATTTATGAAAAAAACTCTATTGGAGCAAGGCCTGGCAAGTACGGTGGGTGACTAAGAGTCTCCAGCTGCAACTCCTGCACCTTGCGACTGTTTGCAGTGAAATCAGTGGTTATATGTTGCCATGCAGAAGCAGTGGCTATAAGCGAGTGACCAGGATCGGTTATTTAATCAAGAGATTCTCCTACATTGTTTGCAGTTCTTAACAGTACACATTTACGGTGACTGTATAGCCGGACTGCAAGAATCTGTAATAGAAAACACCGACACAGGATCTCATATTTTAAAATAATGCAATTTTTCAACTTTACCATGATTGCAAACACGAAAATATTTGAGCAAAAACAAACGACAGAAAGACAAATAAACAGCTGATTCTTAAAAAAGAATAACATGGCCTTGAAATAAAACCTATTTTTATTTGAAATTCCAACTCAAACCCAAGTTATCCAAGTTCAAAGTGGCTAGTGTGAAAAAACAGCAATTATATAGGTAAAGACCCAATATTTAAATATTGACCAACATTATTTAGCTTGATTTGAAGTTTTGGTTCTTCTATTATTTAGATATTTTGGATATGGATGAATATTATTTGGATCAAATCAAATCAAATCAAATCAAATTGTTTATTGTCTTAAAAAGTAATACATAGTTGTATAGACAGTAGTATTACATTTGGCCGTGATAACATTGAATTCTTTTTTAATGATCAAATTCTTCTACTACTAATCAAAACGTAAAAGGTTACTCGTAAGAATGAAGAAGGTATTATTGTAGAATAAAATCGAGTCTCACCATTTAGTTTACCAGATTAAAAACACAGAGTAAATTATTCTTTAAAATACCGATAAAAATAAGTTTTTTTAGTATAAAATTAATAAATGTAATGTCAAAAATAACAAAAAAAAGTGACGGTTGTCAAAAAGTAAAATAAAATGTCTTAGTGATTATATTGTAAATAAAAATATTCAAGGTGTAATTAATATGTGCCTACCTAATAATAAAAAATAGTTAATACGTTTTAGTCAAATTGAAAATCGTTTTAAAACCTATTACAGAAAGAGATATAGTCGAGATGCAGACAGTTTTTAGAGATCGTTAATGTCGTACAATTCTCTTTCAATTAGATATAATTTGAGTTTATTATTAAATTGGAGCATTTTTCCTTCGCGGCATATATTTTTTATACTAGAGGGTAGCTTATTGTAGCATATAATTCCGACGTAGCTCGGATTCCTTTTAAAAAGTTCTAGATTTGGACGAGGAAGAATCAGATTATTTCTCCCCCTGGTAAAGTGTTTATGGGTGTCTGAATGTATCGGCAGCTGAGCTAGGTTTTTTGTGATCAATTTAACGCATTCTAAAACGTATAGAGATGGAAGGGTGAGGATTTTAAGCCTCATTTCGATTTCGATTACTTCGATTACTCTTCATTTAACTTTAATTTAAGGATATATTTTTTTATTTCTTTGGCCAAGAGAGCGTTTACCTTTTTCCCTTCATTATATACTATAATCTTAAGGCCTTAGAACAGGCCTCGGCCTAGTAAGGATAACCTCGACACTCCCATGCCGTAAAATATCGATTATGCATTTTCTGGCTATTCACATTTTTTATAAACATATTCACATTTTTATAACCCTTCCACTGAATAGTTTTTCTTAGCACGCGTGCAGAAAACTATCGCTCTCGGCAACTGCCACTGCGTTAATGACAGTGACCAATCCGAGTCCGCGATCCCATCTGTTTACAGCTCAGTATATAATAGATTTCTTGGATAGAGCATTGAATTACGAACATAATGAAATACATACCTGCAAGGATCCCAAACCATCACGCCTAGTCCTGGACATCCGCTCGGCTCCAAAGCTTCGCACTCGCGTGGATCACAAATGCAGTCCCATGACCTCACTTCAGCAGCAATCGTCAGCAAAAGGGTCAATATCACGAGCACTTTTGATCTTTTTAAGAACATACCACACTTTTTAGCCGGTGAAGACATCACTGAACAATTTTTAAATGTCATTTTTGTTTTTAGTGATCGCTGAACGGAGGCTCTCTGGTAATCTGAAAGAAACAGAAATAGTAATTTAATTTATATATGATTTAAACGTCTATATAAAACAAGAACTGATTTTTTCCTAAACATAAAAATATTATGGAAAAAATATCGTTATTTGTTAGATATAGAAACCCAAATACTGTTTTTTAAATTGTGTATTTGTTTGTGTGTTTTATGTGTCTATCTTGCATAACATAAAAACCGCCATTCGCAATTACATTCTAGAAAAAACTAAGGTTTTTTATTTATAACGCGTACTGTAGTCTTTTAGGCTTTATTGAGCGGATCAAGGTGCACTCTGGCCGAATCACCCCAGCTAATTTGTCCGTACGAGATAAGCGACTGGGGTAAGGCACAATATATTGAACGGTTTTTATATCTAATACATTTCTAATATTTTAAATATAAATATGAATTTTCGTATTCTTCCTGACATATTAATAATAATATGTAAATTCCAGATAAAGATAGAGATGTGGGAGCTCTGACGCTCCACATACCCACAACAAAAAAGTAATTTCACAGAATAGAAAACCGCAGACTCGCTCAAACTTACACGAGCCAGCTGCAGTTAATTTCCAACTAAATTTGGCAAATATTGCCCAGGCAAGCGATGACTCATGTTATTTCTTTTAATCGATACACATGTACATCCCACTCTTAGCTATTCACGTCACCGCTAAACGGTATAAAACGTAGTACATTTCAATCGATCGCCATCATTCCCTTGGTGGACAAGTACGCGCTCTACACATCATTCCCTTGGCAGACGGTTGCCACGCTCTATCTATCATTCCCTTGGCGGACACGTACACCTCTACATTCAGTCCCTTGGTGGACAAGTACACGACTACAGTTATCGCGCTACACTTCATTATCAAGCAGTACCTGCATTATCCGCGATACCGATCGTCAAGCCTCGCTCCTCGACTACATACTTCAGACACACTACCACAGCTTCACCTCGCGTCCACACTACTACACAAGGCGAATTATCACTCAAGGCGTTAAGAACTGGCGACTTCAACTCAACTCTCTTCAACCTTCTGATTAAACACATCTGCTTCGACATCCTCGACTTTCATTCACGGAGAAAACTTCATGATGAGAACCACCCTTCGCTCACAATCAATTGGAGTCCAGTGAAGGGTGGCCACTCTCACAGAGATATTTTATTTTATTTTATTTTATTTTCTTAAGGATAACTTACAGCCAATAATTTTGTAGTGAACAATAATAGGAAGCTTAGAGCCATTTACAAGTTACCACTGATAATGACAATAATAATAACGTGAATTTAGAACTGATATTAAGTATAAAGAAGATATTAAACAAGAAGATAAATTGTACATTAGAAAACATGTTGACATAAACAAGACTGTAATAAAAGAAGGAAATGCTAAGCCTGGTCATCACAAAATCGCCCTACAACCTGCTTCCTTATAGTATCTATATCCGTGAAAAAGGGGTCAATATCAATGTCAGCATTCAGGGTGTTGAAAGTTTCGCATACCCTTATAAAATAGGAATTACGCCTGTATTTGGTTTTAAAGACAGGTACGTGAAGGGGTGCCCTATTTCTAAGTGCCCGGCTAGGAGTGCGGAGAGATATTTTAGATAATAGTTCAGGACAATCAATCGAGCCATTTAAAATTGTTAGTAAAAGTGAGATGTCAGCTATGTTTCTTCGCAAAGCCAATGGCAGCAAATGATGGCGGATACAACGAGAATAGTAGTCTGGATCACGTATACGACATTTATATTCTATGTAGCGTAGAAATTTTCTTTGGATGGCCTCTATTCTCGATGCATACGAATTCTTATCTTATCTATCTGAATTCTTAAATATTTGATGGCTTTAACACATTCTATTGTTTTATGGATATGGTTTTCTTCTTGGTTTAATTTAAGGCTGGGCGTTAGTTGCTGTAGAGAGTCTATGCTGTAGGTCGTGTGCTTTGTTTTATCCATCCCTCTCGTTATCCATCTCTTATAGCCATCCCTCTTATTGGCTTTACTGTTCCCGGCGTTATCCATGGTTTTATTTTTCTATTTCTATGTCGTATAGTTTTTATGGTCATATGATTTGTTAAATTAGTTTTGAAACTTGCTATAAATTTGTCGGTAGCATTGACTATATTGTGATCTGTCAACACACCAGTCCAAGTTTCCATTGACAATGAGAGTTTTAGGGTTGCTTCATCATTCGTTTTATTTTTTCGGGTTAGGTCGCCATAAACATCTGCGGCTATTGATTGCAATATCGTAATGTGTTGTAATAGTCTGTCACTGATGACTCTATTACTGCGGATTTGGCAGTGGTCTGACATATATGTATATGATAAGACATGACTGTACTTTGCCGTTTACCCTGGTTGGAGTATTTATAGCGAAAATAATCCCTAATTCGCGCAAGTAACATTCGTAATCATCAGCATAAATATATCGATCACTGGTCATAGGTATTTTTACTAATATCCCCAGCAAGTACAATATGCCAGGTATTATGATCATCACATAAGCTCTTTATATAAGAAATAAGTGAATGTATTAATTTTGTTGGGTTGGTTTGCGATGGGGAGCGATATATTTCCACACTTCTGACATTACTGTATAGAAGATGAAGCCCATTAGTGTCATCGATATTTAACTCATTCACGGATACGTTTAACGATGATCTATCATGAAATAATGAAATCGAAGACTATCACGATTGTTTGACATTATAAAAAGGTATAAAAACGAATTTAGCACGTGAATTTTGTAGCACCCGTTGTTTCGGCGGTGTTATAACCGCCGTTGTCTAGGGTAGACTGAGTCTACCTATATTTTATACCTTTTTATAAGATCTAACATTAATTATGAAATCTAACGGTTTGATGGCCTGTTTTTATTTTGGGTCGGCTCAACTCACGGCTCAGCTCCTATCTAATAGCCTCCTTGAAGACGGAATAACCTGGAAAGGACTATGTGCATTCTGCCTGCGGCTGTAATCCCAGTCGTGGACAGGTAAAATCAAAATCAAAAATCAAAATCAAAATGTTCTTTATTCATATAGACACAATTAAATATTATTTTTAATTTATGTTCTTATGATGCGTCCAAGCCTTACTCCCAAGCCGTTTTGTCATTTACATAATCAGATATTGTATAGTATGCTTTTTTATACAATTTTGCTTTGATGGTAGCTTTAAACTTATTTACAGATAGTTCTCTAATAGTATGAGGAAGTTTGTTATAGAAGCGTATACATTGTCCCAAAAAAGAATTGCTTATTTTGTGGAGACGAGTAGCACGTACAACAAGGTTATGCTTATGTCTAGTATTAAAATTATGAGTGTCGCTTTTTATTTTAAACTTGTCAATATTCTTGTGGACATACAACAGATTTTCGTATATATATTGTGATGCAACAGTAAGAATATTTATCTCTTTGAATTTTTCTCTAAGTGAAACTCGAGGACCAAGTTTATATATAGCTCTTACAGCACGTTTCTGTAGTATAAAGATGTTATTGATGTCCGCACAGCTTCCCCAGAGAAGAATCCCATAGGACATAATGCTGTGAAAGTAACTAAAGTATACAATTCTTGCTGTATCTACATCAGTCAGCCGCCTTATTGTTTTAACTGCGTATGCCGCAGAGCTAAGTTTTCCTGACATTTTCTCAATTTGTGGGCCCCATTGTAATTTGGAGTCAATTGTTATCCCTAGAAACACAGTTGAAGCAACAGGCTCCAGTCTAGTTCCATTTATTTCTACATTGGTTTGTACCTGCTTAACATTAGGTGTAGAAAATTTAATCACTTTGGTTTTTCTTTCATTTAATAGTAGGTTATTTACATTAAACCAATGGACAACTTTTGAGAGTGCATTGTTAACTTCGTCATAATTGTACAATTTTCGACTAATTTTAAACGTCAAAGAAGTATCATCAGCAAACAATACAATTTCGTGATTATTCCTTATGTGAAAGGGTAAATCATTTATGTATATTAAGAAGAGAAATGGGCCAAGAATGGAGCCTTGTGGGACACCCATGGTGACCATTGATCCTGGTGATCTTTTACCGTTTACATCAACCTTCTGAATTCTATTTCCCAAGTAAGAAGTAAGAAGATCAAGAGCCTTGTTCCTAATGCCATAGTGATGTAATTTCCTAACTAGTGTATCATGGTGTACACAATCAAATGCCTTAGACAAGTCACAGAAGATGCCTAATGCGTCTTGTGACTCTTCCCAGGCATTCAATATACCTGTCAATAGTTCGGTTCCCGCATCTATGGTTGAGCAACCCTTTGTAAATCCAAACTGTTTCTTATGAAGTAAATTATATTTGTTAAAATGAGTGTGCAATTGTCTAAGAATTAATTTTTCGAAAATTTTACTCAAAGTGGGAAGTACGGAAACTGGTCGAAAATTCGAGGGATCAGAAGTATCGCCAGATTTAAATAATGGTATAACTTTACTATGTTTCATCAGATCAGGAAACACTCCAGAAGTAACACAACAATTGAATATATAGGCTAGATAAGGTGCGATTATTTCTATGATGTATGAAATTGTTTTTACAGAATATCCCCAAAGGTCCATAGTTTTCTTTATCTCAATTGTTTTAAAGGCATTTATTATATCATTGCAGTTAACAATAGTGAAAGCGAAGTCGGTAACACATGCGGAAACGCTTTCTTTAAGTAGCATCTCAGCTGAAATGGAAGACGACTTGAGGGCGTTAGTCGTTATTAACGGTATATTCGTAAAAAATCGCTCAAACTCAGTCGCAACTTCCATATCCGCTTTAATGTCTAAATTATTTATCTTTAAATGAAAGTCCCTTGTGCGAGCTATAACCCTATTTGTTTCATTATTAATAATATTCCATGTAGCTTTAATTTTGTTTGTAGAGTTTTTGATCTTATTCTTCAAATAAATTGACTTCGCAGTGGAACAGGCTCGTTTGAATATTTTGGAATAGTTATTTACATACTTCTTAAAAGTCGCACTATGATTATAAGTTTTTTCATTATACAGTTCATACAATTTATTACGACTTTTGTAAATACCAACAGTTGCCCAATCACTAAAGCATAAGCGATCACTGATCGATTTCGTTTTAGGTATGAAGATTCTATTAAATTCAACTCTAATTAATTCAAAGAATGAGTCATAAAGTTGGTCAGGATTGTCATGAATTGGCAACCTTTGTAATTTGCTAATTAAGCTAGATTTAAATTCCCCTAGACGGCACTCAGTAATTGGAATAAAACTAATATTTTTTCTTAGAACCCTAGTGCTTTTCTTAGGAAATGATACTAACTGACCGCAGTGATCAGAGTGCAAAATATTAATTAGTGATTTATAATTGGGTTTTATGTTTGTGAATATATTATCTATACAAGTAGCACTTGAGGCAGTTATCCTCGTAGGTTCAAGAAAAACATTATATAAGTTAAATGATCTAAATAAATTTAAAAAGTTACATGTCAAGGATTTTTTTTCTAATATATTGATGTTAAAGTCTCCACAAATAACAATTGTTTTAGGACTATTGGTTATTTTGAATAAGGCATCTTCCATAATTTTATAAAAAGCTTCATAAGGCGCACATGGTGGTTTGTATACACTCATAACAATGGTTTCCTCCAATTCTATACATGCAATCTCTAAAACTCGTTCGACAGAGAGGCTCACAATATCACGTCTTTCTTTAAATTTCAAGCATTTCTTTGTAATTATTAAAGAGCCACCACGTATCAACCGAACTCTGTTAAATGAGCTGGCAATCTGATGGTTATTGGAACTGAAAATGATCTGATGGCTTTTGAGCCATGATTCTGATATACATAGAATGTCGATATATTTACAGTTCAAGAACAATTCTAATTCTAGCTCTTTGCCTATTATCCCCTGAATATTCTGATGCACCAGATTTATACAATTTTTTGGCATATTTTCTTGAGTAATAACCACTGATGGGGATATCAGATTATTTATATTATTACTTTTCTCTGAAGACAATTGTATTAAATTACCATTATTGCTACTTAAGTTTTCATTTTCATTAATTACATAGCCAGAGTTTCGCTCTATTGTCTTAAAGTCTAATTTAAAGAATATGCAACATATTCTGAATTGTCATTACTTAATGTCAAATCGTTTAACTGCTCATTAGTAGCAGTGGTGTTTGCCGATGTTTTGCCTGAGTAATTCAAACAATATGATAGCCCATTTGCTAACTGTTTTTTGCAAAAATTTGAAAGATAAACATTATCTATTGTGAAAGAGTAAAAATACTTATTAAAAGTATTTATGTCAAACAATTGGAATTTGTCATCATACAATGTCAACGTATGTAATTTATTATTTAGTTTATATCTAGACATATTTTCCATTTCGGGCAACAATTTACTATAAGGAAAAGCAAATAAGACAATTTTTTTCACATTTAACTGTGCCAATAATTCAAAATATTTTATTAATACATGTATATTTGCGTTTCCCCTTCTCCCAATAAAAATAATTAAAGTAGTGTCAGGACAATAACAACTATTAACTATTTTTTCTAATATTTGAGTAAAACTGGCGCCGGGAAAGCAATGATTAGCTACCAGTTCTCCGGATGTTTGTAACATTAATTGGCCCATATTTTTACCTATTTCATCACTGTACATAATTACTTTGGTGTGATTTTCTTTGCTATTTTTATGTAATGTTTTTTGGGAAGTAAAATTACTAAGACTATCATTCAACTCCACACCCTGGGTGTGCAATAGAGATATTGTAGTTCCATCTTCAATACTCTGGTTATTTATTTTATTTACAACCTGTTTGGTTGATTTTCCAGAATCTTCGTAGGACAAGTCAATTGTCATGACAGGAAGGCTGCTCATATTTGAGCAGGCAGAAACTGACGCTATGTCTGGAGCGCTAACGATCAGTTCCTCAAACAGCGACTGTGAATGTGCAGCCGTGGAATTCTGCTTCGTGCGCTCCATCTGTTCTATAGTATTATGTGCCTCTCTCAGCTTATTATTCAGCTCAGCGTTGTTTTGGAGAGTCGTCTCGAACTCAACGCGGCACTGGTCAAAGTTAGATACTATTGATTGAAGGTTACCTCTCTCCTGAATGATATTTTCAAGTTGTAAACTCATTTCTGCCATCTCTTTTTTGAGGTTGGAGTTCTTTTTAATCATTGCTAATACTTCCAACTCATTGTCAGCTCGTTCCTTTTGCAATTTCTCACTCTCAGTTTTATATATTTTCAATCGTTTTAAAGTTAATAAAAAATTACTGTTTAAGTCTTTATAGCGAACTTCTGCAGCTTCTAGGTCTTTTAAAACTGTTACGTATTTATCGTTCAACTCCTCATAGCATGCCTCTGCGAATGCTCTTCTAGTCATCATGTTTAATTACTTCAAAATAGTACAGAGTAGGAAAATGCTGACAATATTCAGTAATACGATAAGTCAATAAAAAAATATTTAAAAATCAGAACAAACAGAAATGATTAATTCGTGTATAGTCAACGATTATTCGCCGACTTATAAATTTTACAAATTATATTAAATATAAAATTATATTTTAGTACTTATTATTAGTTGTCTTATTATTAGTTGTCTGGCAACGCCGTTTTACGGCGGGATTTTTAAAATCGGAGACTCCAAACCGGGGGTACATTTCGGGCGGAATCGGGCGGTTTGCGCACCCTTTAGCGTTAGCCAATCGAGTGTGTACTCCGGCGTATAACTTGGAGTCTGGTAACGTAAGTTTTCTAGGCAGCGGGGGTTATTCTTGACCTGATGTTATTCACTTTGAAACGAATCGTTGGCTTTCCGATCCAGTGTGATATTAACGGGCAAAGGGTGCAACTGTCAGCGATAAATTCGAACTGAGTTACCGCTAAAATCAGGTAGATGCCGCGCAAATGACTTCAATCTGGGACCAGACTCTTGAATAGAGAAATCCATCCAAATCTGGTAGTAAGGAGCAAGGTTTGTCTGCTGGGTCCTCTCCCCAGTGCCTTGCTCTCAGTCGTTGGACTCTTACGGGTTTGTCAGTCTAGTTAGACAGTGGATTGTCCTTTGTCCGCTAAGTCTTTCACGTTCACTCCATGGGAGACAGTTGGGCGGTGTCGACAACAACGGGCGAACCCGTCATCCCATCTTGAGGTGTCGACTACAACGGGCGAGCCCATCACCACAGGGAGTTTTAACGATTAGTCGTTCTATCTCCCTGGAGTGAGCGTAGAAGACTTTGGACAAAACAATTCGACGTCTAGCTACCCCACAACCCGTTAGAGACCAACGCCTTACCGCGAGATAGCCAGGTATGTTACCGGCACTCGCGCCCTAACTACCAATTGCTACCAGATTTCTCCGGTCTCTCGATTGGTTCCGAGTTCCAGGTCGCTTGCGCGGTCCCCTCCCTTACGAAGCGGTGAAACGGTGAATACCGAATCTATCGCGGACCATGGCGTCCTTTGCCCGCCTCGAACCCGGGATCGGATGGCCAATGGTCATTTCAAGAGCAGTCGCCGTAAGGTACGCAACCACCCCCGCTCTATAGGAAACAATACAGCTTCCAGACTCCCCCGACTGTTAGTCGGAGTGCACAATCGATTGGCTTGCGCCTCACGGTGCGCAGACCGTCCAGGAGCGCCGGAGGTTTGATTCCCAGGGGAAACTGACCAGGGCCAGAGTCCTACCCAGGTTCGCATCCCGTGCGTGGAGGCCGTCGGATGGGTGTTGACCCGTGAGTGTGACCGACCCTGAACACATGGGTCTTCGTGGCCAACCCATCATGGGCCCGTTAGCTCCCACTGGTATCCCACCCGTCAGCCCAGGCTGGTGTAACGACATGTGATCGTTCTTTCAGCTTTGGGATGAGCGTAAAAGACTTAGACAATGAATCTACTATCTAGCTCCGCCAACTAGCCCGCGAGAGACCAACCCTTACAGGTTCGAAGTCGCTTGCGCCGTCCTCTCCCTAGTGTACCTACTGCCGTCGTAAATGAAAACACAGTAACTTCATTTACTGTGTTTATACAAGTTTGGTTCTTTAAAATCACGAGTTGGAGTACTATAAGGCAAATTTTTGGTTTGTCTGTCGATGGATAGTTACCGAAAAAAAACTGAATATTTTTAATAAAAAACACAGTATGTATAATTTGTTAAGTTGAAATACAGTAACCTATTATTTACGGTGATCTTTTTCAATACTTATAAGCATATAAATTTTTGTTACAACAAAAGAAATATTTTTGTTTGGTTACAACACGGCTTCTTCAGATACTGTGGTTTTAGGTAAAATTTTGTTAAAAGTTAATTTATTAATACACGAATTAATCACAGTATCTCAATTACTGTGTTAAGGGCCTGCAGTTTTTTATTTATTTAAAAATATATATATTTATTTTACATAGTTAGAACACAGTAATGGGTAAAATTTACCTATAACATAGTAACCACTCAGTTACGGTGTTATAGCTTAAAAATATAAATTTTATCAAATTATTTTCCTAATTTAAAACACAATGTCTAATTTAATTAATTAAACAATTATAATTTAATATATATTTTTATGCAGAATTGAAGTTGTAACCATTTTTAACATTAAAGATTAAAAGAACTTTGTTCTTAAAAACAAAAATTTTACAACTGAACTTTGACCGCGTTTTTCTCAAAACGTCTTTTCAAGTTAGTGTGTTTTCATTTACGACGGCAGTAGCGGTGATTCGGTGTCTACCTAATCTATCGCGGACCACGGCATCCTTTGCCCGGCTGTTCACCCGGTTCTCCATGGGAAGCAGAACGACCTCATAACTCCCTGGGGTGGCGGGTTCGCCAGTTGTGTTAGACACCCCCAGTTGACATTAATTATCTGCGCCACCACGATTACCAAAGTTTCAAATTTTCATAGTGGCCGAACGAATATCTCTCTCCGCAGATCGATGGCCTCCGGTCCCCCAGCGAAAGTCTGCCACTCAGCAATTTTCCCTCTCGAGATGTTATCAATGCCCCTCTCTTCGCGGCGCTGGCTTATTCGAGCGAAGTAAGCATTCGTCTACGTGATTCGCTTTTATAACGTCCCTAATATGTCTTCGAAAAGTTCAGCGTTCCAAGTAATCGTCCTAGAAATATATTAGCCCAAAGATAATACCAGCCCTCATCCCCCCGCCGCTTCCTTACCTCAGAAAATGGTTATTTAGCTATGTAGACGGATCGGATTGAACGAAAATGGAATTATGGAATAATAATAATAATAATAGACGATATTTTTACAAAAAAACAACCGACTCCATTTTTTTTATAAGTGCAGCAGCCATGTCGTGGTGATACTTAGAACGGGCTATCATAAATAAATACATATACAAAATTTCGTGTCTGTGCTGTTGACCGTTGAGGAGTCCCCTCGCCGGGAGCCAATCCTGGGTGCAGCAGCCATGTCATGGTAAAACTTAGAACGGGCTATCATAACTGAATGAATACAGAAAATTTCGTGTCTGTGCTGTTGACCTTTGAGGGGTCCCCTCGACGGCAGTCGACCCAGGGTGTAGAATCAGGCCATGCTTACTATAAAATAAATTAATAGTTAAAAGAAAAACACTAAAAACACGCTTTTATAAATGCACGTAAAAACCAAAAATATATTCTATTTTCACTCTCCATGTACAAGTCTATATACATTTTGTACAGGCACCTATGTCAATATTCACACTATTTACACTCAATATTTACAAGTCAATATATAATAGGTTTGTTATAACCTATGCCTTGAAACCTGATCGTGTTCAAAGTCCATTGCGTGACCTTTCTCACAAGTGCAAACACGACTATGATACGATATTCCATCATGGAATGCCAATTCCTGTCTTCCGGCTTCATCATCAGACCTTGAAACCTAATCGTGGTCAAAGATCATTTTAAGACTTTTTTAACAAGTCCAAACATAGCTATGATACGATGTTCCATCATGAAGTTCCATTTCATATCTTCCGACTCCATCATCAGATCAGTTCGACAGTACCATATTATTGTATTGTCATCAGAACTACATACAGCTGCCAATTTTCATGACGCTACGATCCTTGGAAGATGGTTAAATTAGTTACTTTAGATTCCATTACATAGTTACATACAGGTCGACCTAATAAAAGCGTGTTAAAAACGCATTGTCATCGGAATGGAACCAACATGTAATTGTTTAGCTTCATATGATAATATTTGAAGAGATTTCTTAATTCCTCATAGATCCCATGGTCAGAAAATAATTCTGTTAAAAATGGGAAATATTTAGTAAATTGGGACCAATCTGGAAGTAAAATAAAATCCTTTGAAATAAAAAAAGAATTTTCCAAATCGTCTCATAAATGGCAGAGTTCTGAGGTAACAAACATTTTTAAAAAGATACAACCGGATTGATAACTTCCTCCTTTTTTGAAGACGGTTAAAAATAATTGAAATCTACAGCTGTTTAGGCGTTTAGGCACTTTCGTAGAGGAATACAGATACACACACACTTACACAGAGAGGCATACACACACATAGACGCACACACACACACTGACAGTCTTCAGTCTGGAAATTATCTTAATCGTCTCAGGGGGTGTCAAAATGAATATTTCGTCTTCATCTCATTTTTTTAGTGCATTCACAATACTTTCCCTTGGGGCTGGCAAAGTTAAAAAAAATATGAGATTATCGTTTCCTGCATTAGTTACAGTTTTTAAAAAAACTATTGTATTTAAAATTATTTTTATTGCGGTTGTTTTTGTTTGTTTATGAAATATTTATAGTTTTTTTATTTATCTATAGAGATACATGTATATTTTCAGAATTTCCTCAATCAGACGATATATTTGTGTTTATTTATTGACAATAGGACATTTGGACATTTAACGACCTTCTTAATATTTGGACAGTTAAGGTCCCCTATGACACTCGGAATTACATAACGATTCAGCGTGATTTTTTAATTAGTGACATCCTTGAAGTGGGTGAATCTGTAAGTCCAAATAAGCTACTTTTAGTAAGCATTTTTGGAAATAACAGAAAAAAATGTGTCGCTTTTTTTTCATAAATTTCAATAATTTTATGTTTTGAAAAATAGTATAACGTGATCTAGCGGTAGGTAACAAATCGCGAATATTGTTTATTCGTGATATTATAGCTTTTGCTAGATGGTGCAGCGCGCTGAACGCTTGTCAAATCAAGTTTTTTCAAATTTACCAAATAAATTTTAAAAATTTTTTTTTGTTTTTTTTTATTTTTTTTAAAATTTTAAATTGCTTATTTGCTCGTACTGATTCACCTACTTCAAGGATGTCACTAATTAAAAACTCAGCCTGTAGAGTAGCAGCAATAGTCAAGTGAATGAGCTGTTTTCCGTCCACCTCATAATCCGCTTTTGCCTCCCTCAGGACATCCCTTTGCATTACCGTCGCCGCTATATTTTACGCCTTTAGACGGAGCATTTGCATAGTTTACACTAATTTGCATGTAAATATGTGGAAGCTTTTGAGAAAAATGGCCGCCTCCCCGCGACCACACTCTTCCCGCCCGCGCCAGCCACTAGCGGCTCGTCCGCTTGTAATTGCCTATTTATGCAGCCGCCCAGAATTTTAGTAATATTATTTCGCGCAAACACGCGGACCGCCAGAGAAAATAAGCGGCAAATTTGAATGTTGCCGACGGAATGATGATAGCGGGCGCCGCGCGCTCTGGGGAAATGTTGTCAGAGACGCGCAGAAATTTGTGTCTATGCCTTCGCGTCGTGTCGAAAAACAGGCAATACGGCGCCGCACACTGAATCATTTAAAGTCTGTTCGGCGAAAATGGATGTCCATATCATTTCAGATAGTTGAAACGTGTAAAATCGAAGACTATCGCGATTGTTTGACATTATAAATAGGATAGAAACGAATTTACCGCGTAAAATTTGTAGCACCCGACGTTTCGGTAACGTTGCAGCCGCCGTTGTCCAGGGTAGACTGAAAGAGCTGTCAATCCGTTGTTTTGCGGGTAGGACGCATACCGCATTATTATTGTTTCGTTTTCAAGTACGGAAACATAATTATACATGACATGGCCTGCTCTGATACCCTAGCAATGCACACCTTTTAATATTCAGATTTCAGAATCTAATAAAATATCGACTTATCTGCTAAACATATTTGGTTTTTCTTAAATTTAACTAAAAAGGTAATGGTTTTTCCGATCACCATTATTGTACATCTCATGCCATAGGTTGGCAGTAAAAACAATCACGGAATGATCTGCAAATATCACAGTTCCCTCTAGATCAATGAAAATAATATCAATAACATACAGTAGAAATAACTAAGTACCAAGTACGCCGCCTTGCGGTACGCCAAATTTTGTGATTGATGTGGAGCTTATTGTCTATTCCAATTAGTCGTCTGAGCCTACTACAAAGATAACTCATGAATCATTGTTTTGATATATTGTGAATACCAAGATATTCGTTCAGATAACGAAATACGATGGGAAACTGTAGGCAATAAAGGCCTTTAAGAGTTCCAGAAATACAGAAATATATTTTTCACGGTGGCCTTTCGGACGAAAACTGTCTTCGAGTAGATCGCCGCAATGAGTCTCTGGGGCATAGACATGGTTTAGGTTGTCTGTCAATTTCGATGTCTCGTTTCGTGTCCGTGATCATGTAGACTTATAAATAAGATAAAAACGAATTTACCGCGTGAAGTTTATTGCACCCGACGTTTCGACGACGTTTGCAGCCGCCGTTGTCCAGGGTAGACTGAAAGAGCTGCCAATCTGTTGTTTTGCGGGTAGGCCGCATACCGCTGCCGCCACTGCGTAGGTTATAACGGTGGTGGGGGGGCGGGCTCGGAGCGCGCGAATTTCGAAAATTCGTCTTTCACACAACACTCACTGTATCGTGTCTTACGTCCTTGCGTTCGGCGTTCGGCGGCGGGAACATTTTGAGAAGAGGGTTCCACGTAGAAGAGAGTTTGTAACCGTCGTCTCTATTGAACTTCAATAGAGACGTTTATTGTTGAAAGGTGATTAAACAAGTTAATTTACACACGAAAAAGTCCTCAAAATTGCAGTTAGTCGTTAGATTTTGCAAATAGTTATCTACTAAAGTTTCTTGTTTAAATAACCATGATGCTTATAAAATGGTGTATATTATATATTGCTCTCCATATAATAAAATTTTTGATTATTATTACTATTTTTGTTAATTGCATTACATTCTTTTGCATATTTTAACAATACATGCAGCAATATGTTATTATAATTATATTAAATATTAATTAGAATTATTGAATTTGCAATATATTCTCATGACCACTCTCTTTGATTATCAAACACCACTTAAGTACTGTCTCGAGAAAGGTTTAGTAAGGGAGAATAAATCCACATGAAACTGTACCTTATGCATTAGGCCTTGCAAATGTTTATCTTTTAAAATATTTTGTATATTTTAACTATACCTACTTGCAGTAATATGTCAGTATAATGATATTACATATTTTTTTGTAATATTACATTTGAATAGGTAGGGGGGGGGGTGTTAACATGTGCCAAGCGCTATTTCTGTAAATATTGAGCTGGTGGCGAATTCTGAGTGGGAAAAGTAAGAACTATGATTCTGTGGAGTCGGTTTCATAATTTCGCCGATAGAGCGCGCGGGAGAGCCATCGCACTGTGTTGCCCTTAGTAATTGTTTTTTACTGAAGAAGAAGATGAACATGTCTTCAACGAGGACTACCAGCCCTTATCTGACGACTCCACGAGCAATTCAAACACCGAAACTTCGATAAATAAAAAAGGCGTTTGGCTTTGTCTTTTACCTAATCTCAAATCCCAGTTGTTGTCGCTTAGCATCTCAGCACTGTTCTTCATTCCTTTATTGGTATAGCATTAATCTTATACGTTTATTCTTACATTTAAAGTACGAGAGTAACATTCTAGTATTTATTATTCATTGATAATTCTACTCTAGAATGAGATATAACTTAAATTTTTAATAACTTATTAATGCAACATAGTGCCAAGCGCCTGAAAAAAAAGAACTGTAAAACAATACGAAAAATTGGCCTAATGTTTACAAAACTAGGGTGATATAAAGATATCTGCAATTGCTTTCGACGCTCATCTAGCCTCCAAATCAAATTCTCAGATTTGAGGATTTGATCAAACTTTCAAGTGCTTTTTTCTCGAAACTTGAAAAATGGCGCTTGGCACTATGTTACACCACCACTCTTCATTTACAATACATATATGCTCATTACCACTCCTTGGATCATCGAACATCACTAAACCAGTGTCTCGACACAGGCCTAGTCCTAGTGAGGCAGTAAAATCGACACGGACCTGTACGTTTTTAACTCATTAGTTAGGCATCACATTTGGAAGACTTAATTAATTATGAATAATTATAACACACAATTTTAATAATAATAACTGCACACCTCATAATCCGATTTCGTCTCCCTCCGGACTTCTGCTTGCATTACCGTCGCCGCTATATTTTGTGCGTTTAGATGGCACATTTGCATAGTATACACTAATTTGCATGTAAATATGTAGAAGCGGGTGAGAAAAATGGCCGCCTCCCCGCGACGACACCTTCCCGCCCGCGCCAGCCACGAGCGGCGCGTCCGCTTGTAATTGCCTATTTATGCAGCCGCCCAGCATTTCAGTAATATTATTTCGCGCAAACACGCCGACCGGCAGAGAAAATAAGCGGCAAATTTGAATGTTGCCGACAAAATGATGGTAGCGGGCGCCGCGCACTCTGGGGTAATGTTGTCGGAGGCGCGCCGAAATTTGTGTGTGTACGCGACTACGCGTCATGTCGAAGTAAAGTCGCGTAAAGTCTGTTCGGCGAAAATGGATGTCCGCGTCATTTCAAATGGCTCAACGCTGAATATTCCTGTAAATTTGTACACGAAAATGTATTGACCTTAGAAATGGTTGCGTAGTTTAATATTACTTTCCGGCCCACCAATCGTCAAGGAGGGAAAGTATTGTAAACGCGGATTTATTTTGGCGAAAATATTTTGAATCCCTTCCGACGATTAAAGATGAAATTGAGACGATTGAGACCGTTTACAGTGGGAAGTCTGTGTGTAGTTGGACCCTGTTGGAGTTGGCCACGAAGACCCATTTGTTCAGGGTCGGTCACTCACGGGTCAAACCCATCTGGCGGCCTCCACGCATGAAGTGCGAGCTTGAGCAGAGCAGGAGAATGATCTTATATCGTTAAACCTTCCTTGGGTGGCGGGTTCGCCCGTAGTAGTTGAGAACTCCAAAGTATTAAGGGAGAGAATGGTAGATTAGGATTTATCATAACATATCATAACATCGTACATCACGATAACTGATAAATCCTGCATTACATTTCGACTTTAAAAATTGCACTATTCTCTATATGAAATCATATTGGATGTGCATCACAGTACCGAAGCCGGAGCGAATTTCAACTCGTATATTGACATTTAATTTCAATTTGGCCACACTCCAAATGACATAAAACTAAAAGTGTGGCGAGGATTTGCATATTGGCAGCTCATGACGTTCTGTTCACTAAACTGAATCCATTTATTAATTGATCTATCGAAAAAGATCTCGTCACACGTTATACAGGGAAATTGTCAGAATTTAGTAAATCGTGATTTTTTAACGTTTGGCGGAATTTTACTGATGTGTGGTAGCCACGCCTTTGATAATATATACCATCTTGCTAAATCTATACTAATATTATAAAGAGGTAAAGTTTGTGACGTTGTAGGCAGTAATCTCTGGATCTACTAAACCGATTTTGAAAATTATTTTACCAATAGAAAGCCACGTTATTTTTGAGTGGCATAGGCTATGTATTAATCAAAAAAATCGGTTGTGTCACCCCAAGACTTTCCTGACTAGTATCCGGGGAGGTGCGAAAAAACAGCGACATTTTTTACTCTAGTACCCCAAATTTGTATGGCAGGTACCCCAAACGTTGGTCGTAAGTACCCCAAAAACTAATAGGTTCTTCCGATGGTTAACAAAAGCTTCTATGCCAAATTTTAACTTAGACAGATTAAGCGTCTGGGCGCTATCGCGGAAACAATTTTTTCGCCGGGAACCCCAAATTTGTATGGGAGGTACCATAACCGTAGGGCGTAGGGACTCCAAAAACTAATGGGTTCCTCCGACGGTTAACAGAAGCTTATATACCAAATTTCAGCTCAATCCGATTAAGCGTCTGGGCGCTATCGTGGAAGAATACATACATACAGACAGACATACAGACATACATACAGACAGAGATCGGTCTGGAAATAGTCTCAATCGTCTCAGGGAGTCTCAAAATATATATTCCCATCTTCATCTCAAAATTTTTTTTTAGCGCGATCACAATACTTTCCTTTCCGATAGGTCGTCAGGAAAGTAAAATAAAAAGACTTTTTCGTAGTAGTCGGATTTCCAAAGTAAGTCGGAAAAAACGGTCGAACGAAAACGTTTCTAACGAACGCTGCCTTAACGATGAGAGATATATGATTAAGTTCTAGAGAATACTTGTAGAGCTTGATAATGCCTACAAAAAAGTCAATGACAGCATATGGCTAACTTTTATAATTAAGTAACAAACAGTAGTATTTTATATTAAAAAAATAATTTAAATCGTTAGGTCATGTTTATTGGTCATATTATCAACAATTATGAATTATTATCAAAATAAGTAAATGTATCTTCTCAAGTGTTTAAAACAAAAGACTTTTCCCTTTTAATGCATATTATGTCACTTTTACTGCATAAATGGTTAAAGAGATAAGACACTCACAAATAAGACACTCACAAGAAGACACTCACAAATAGCGGTAATATAGTCAAATTGGCATGGAAATACATACATACATATGCAGTAAAAATATAACCCTTCTTTTGGCAGTCAGGAAATAAATTATAGCACTCAGTACTAACCAAACCACACTCATAATTTCATCACAAGTAAAAAGTTTTACCGCCCAACGAAGTGGGCACGGGTCAGCTAGTACGTAATATAATTGATTATATAGGATATTAGGTTGCTCTATGGCATCGTACGTTTGGCAGCTAGGACTTTACAATGAAACGCATCGTGTGGTTGGCACTCATGGTGCCAAACAATGCTAAATTACAAGCTTTTATTTACCTTGCATTATATGTTAGTATGTATGCAGGTTTAGGTCAAATCGTGCAAGCTGAATTAGATTCACTTCCTTTTATCCTATGAAGTTGAAATTATACATGTTGGTTGGAAATTATACATTTTTATGGTGAGCATGGCCTGATTGTACAACCAGGATCGGCTCTCTACGAGGATGCTCTTCTACGGTCAACAGCACAGATACACAATTTTGTATACACCTTCAATTATGTTAGCCCGTTCAAAATTTCATCATGACATTGCTTCTGCAATGAGGGTTGTCTCCCGACAAGGGGACTCCTTAAGGGTCAACAGCACAAAACGAAATTTTGCATACGCATTCAATTATGATAGTCCGTTGTAAGTTTCGTCGCGGTAGGGCTACTGCACCCAGGGTTGGTTTCCAACCAGGGGACTCATTAACGGTCGACAGCACAGAAACGAAATGTTGTATACGCATTCAATTATGGTAGCCCGTTCTAAGTTTCACCGAGACAGGGCCTTTGTATCAAGTTTTGGCTTTCAACGACGAATTCCTTAACGGTCGCCAGCACAGAATCGAAATTTTGAATACGCATTCAATTATGATAGCCTGTTCTAAGTTTCGCCGCGACAGGGCTGCTGCACCCAGGGTTGGCTTCCAACAAGAGGACTCCTCAACACAAACACGAAAATATGTATAGCATTCAATTATGATAGCCCGTTCTAAGTTCCACTATGACATCGCTGTTGCACCGAGATTGGCTCAAGACAAAGCATTTTAACCCTTCCTATTTGAGTTAACCATTTTTGGTTAGACGCTTACAAATGCTAAAATTGTATCTAACCAATATTGGTTAGGGCGCTCCGCGCTGCGTAAAATGCCAACTTTTTAAATATTTATTCATTATTATCTTAATTGTTTGACGAGATAAAGTTATAATATTATAAATTTCAAATTTCAATGCGATCATTTTACAGTTATTCTTTTTACGATCCGTATAGTAGTTTAAAAGTTATGGTCGTTTTTCTCAAGGCCATCGACTTCACGCGCAAAACTGTCCCGGGCAGAAGTGACGACTAAATTTTTACCCCGCGATAGGAGGGGTTAATAAGAGCTTGTTTAAAACAATTGCTTTTTAGGGTATTTAGAATATTGTATTTATAATATTGTAAGGTATTTAGAATATTGTATTATATGTATATCATTGGATGTATTTAGATTTGAATTTAGATTTCAAAGGCGATTATTATATATAACTAATAATTAATTACTTAACTGTTCTACCAACAGACGAGAAGGTGAAGTATTATGAACTCTCTAGATCAGCGGTTCCCAAAGTGTGGGTCGCGACCCACTGGTGGGTTCCGATCCGATTCCAGGTGGGTCGCGAACACAACGTATGAGCGTAGGGCAGATAGACGACGAGATAGATTGACAAGCCTAGGTGTATTTAGGATACCTACAGACAATATAATAAAATAAAATAAAGATAGCACTTGAAAAGAATAGAATATAAAACTTGCAACAGCGCGGGAGATGAAATAGCCGCGCGAAGAGACAGTGCAGCGCCGCGTCTTTAGCCTCGTCTCGCTCGCCTTCGGCGGCCGCGCGGTCGGGCGGCACAAGGTCGTATTTGTGTGAAGTAGGTTTTCCTGCTATGACAAGTATAAAGACAAAGTACAGGAACAAGCTAGATTTGTCGAATTCTCTGCGCTTAAAAATATCTCGCACTGAAGTTGACGTAGAAGCTGTAATTTGGAAAAATAGAAATCAAGCTCATCCGTAACACTGAATTATTTCGTGAGTAGGTAGGTATGTAAACGTGGTTCTTAGTTTTTATTTTTTGTATTATCGCATATTAGAGTTTCCTGCAAAATAAAGACTTACTTATAATACTTACAAATGAATTGTTTATTTTTTACATCGAACCACACACTAACTTTTCTGAAAAAGATCTCGCTGGGCCGCAAAATATTGTGATTTTAAAAAGTGGGTCGCGGGGTCAATAAGTTTGGAAACCCCTGCTCTAGATGAAGATAAGACGGATATATACATTTTGACCACCCCCCCCCCCCTCCCCCTCTTCTCCAAAGACTATGAAGATAATTTAACCGAAAAAAATGAAATAGTCCTAATAATATAACAATCAATATAATAATAGACAAAATTTTAACAAAAAAAAAACCGACCCTATTTTTTTTATAACTGCAGCAGCCATGTTATGGTAATACTTCGAACGGGCTATCAAATTGAATGCGTATACAACATTTTGTGTCTGTGCTGTTGACTGTTGAGGAGTTCCCTCGTTGAAAGCCAACCCTGGGTGCCGCAGTCCTGTCTTGGTGAAACTTAGAACGTGCTGTCGTAATTGAATGAGTATACAAAATTTCGTGTCTATGCTGTTGACCGTTGAGGAGTACCCTCGTCGGGAGCCAACCCAGGGTGTAGAATCAGGTCATGCTTACCATAAAAAAATCGGTTGTCTGTAAAGTCGGTTTACTGACGATAGTTGAACGTGACAACGTCATAAGAAAATACTGATGGAATGGTTGCATTTGAAGCAGTTTCATTTAAGATTCTGATATTGTTTATTACAAACACCCAAAAATATATGCTTTTATACTCACCGATTTGACTACAACATGTAAATGTATTATTGTATAGTAGTATAATTGTTTATTGTTTAAAGTTTATTGTTTTTTTTTTTATTCGAAAGTTTGAAATCTCAAACTGATAAATAACGGTTTGAGAAGCGTTTGAGCATGCTGCGCCATCTAGCGGTAGGTAATAAGTCGTAAATAAACAATATCAGTGACATTTTACCAACCGCTAGATAGCGCATCGTAATGATAGTTCACTTTTCATACTTTTTTTTTTTTATATATAAAAGTTGCTTACTTTGTTGCACTTCGTTGTACCCACAAGAAAATTGTCCGTTCAGTAATAACATTCCGTATATCAAGAATACATATAAAATTATGTCAATAATTTAAATCAATCTAGTGATTTTCATTCGTACTATTTTAGACTGAGGTTAGTAAATAATTCTTGTCGCAACCGGTAGATGGCAGCATTTATATTGAATAATAAATATAATGGAACGCCTCAGAGCGAGGTAACGCCGCATTAGTCATTTTTTTCGTGCGTGCAGCCAGCTCCATCGAATTATAAGACGTTGTCAGTCAAAAAAATGCTTTGTAATAGGAATTGAACCAACATGTAAATTTTCAACTTCAAGTGATAATATTTGAGGAGTTCCCTCAATTCCTCATGGATCCCATTATCAGAACAGGATTTTGACCAATCTGTAAGCATACCCTTTCAAATAAAACAGAATTTCCAAATCAGAGTTCCGAGGTAACAAACATTAAAAAAAAATACAACCGAATTGATAACCTCCTCCTTTTTTCGAAGTCGGTTGAAAATGGCAAGAATGTCAAGCTAAATAAACATTTTCTTGACGTATTACATCATTGTACCATCTGTATTAGTGATTTCAACTTCCTACAATACTGTCTTTCCATTTCCATCCGATCGTCGTAATTTCTCATCTGATATAAGCGAGGTAGCTCGCCGGCCGCACAATACACAGCCGACGAAGTTGCCGCTCCAGTAATACAAATGGATTCCAAAGCAAACAAACGTGACCGCCTTCTATGCCGGAGCGAGCTCAGGCCTCGCTTCAAGGAGAATATTATACGACCTCGAGTTTGGCTTTTGACTCTTGACTTTCGGTTGTTAGCTGTTGGCGGAGTTATATCACTCATGAATTATTATTTTGTCTGAAACTTTTATTTTTCTTTATAACCGGCGAATAGACTTAAGTAATTATTTAATATAGATCTGTTAGGGCATTTGATAGAGTATACTGAGAAAACAAATCGGTTGCGTCACCACAAAAAAAATCCCGTCCGCTTAAAGACAACTTTCCAAGACTTATTAAAAGGTTTTGAGCGTGATATCCGTTCGGGCATTAGATTTATTTATCTATTTATTTATTGAAGAATTAATTACTATAAAACATTGATTTGCTTAAAAAAATAACAGGAACCGGATGGCAAAACCTTAAACTTTTGCTTATTTGTTTCTGTCACCCAACTAGGACTAGCCCGTTCAGGGTGGACAGGACTCTAATTTACAAATGCACAAGTTTTAGTAACAAGTTAATAACACTAAATTGCCCTAAAATGTGGCCTTCAAAATAAAAAAAATAAGTAAAATAATAATAATAATTTAAAAAAATATTTAAATATAATATAGTAAATAAAATGCATTTCAATAAATATAATATAAAATTCGATTAAATAATATCATTAAATGAGAAAAGAAAGAAACAGCCATTAATATTTAATATATGTTAAGTACTATAAGATTTAATATAAAAATACCTAGTCAAAAAAGAACAGTTCATTGTCAAAAAAATATATAACAACAAACATATATGTTGAAAAATATGTTAATAATTTGTGCACCTAAGTTTTATTAAACTATTATTTCTAACATTTGATGTATGGTTAGTCTGTCATAATTCGATAACCATTTCTTTAATTTATTTTTGAATTCCATAAATGTCAAATTCATTTTTTTTCCATATTGATCAAAATGTAAAATTTCGGCGCAATGAAACAAATTGTCTTTGTCTTTGTCCAAATTATGTTTTCATTCTGGGTATTATTAAGCTATTTTCTAAAACTTGTCTCGTTGCTCGCCGGTTCTGAATTATTCCTAAATTTGAGTTATTGTCTAAAAATAGCTTTAAGAGGGAAGTTTTTAGAAAAAGTTGCCTACAATCAAGAACTTTAGCTTCCTTATATAGTTCATTAGTGGGATGGTGACATGATCTACGTAGAATATTTTTTAATATAAATTTCTGTGCAACTTGCAATGGCTCTAGCAGGGTTTTACCACATGCACCCCTTGATTGACCTTATTGAAAGGGATAGTCAGCGACGAGCGTGGATAATGAGAATACAACGCATGAAACACGTTATATTCAATCGTTTACGCCAATATACTGACAGGCGTAAATTCAATGTGATTTCAGGCCAGCAAGGCATATGTGTACCTACCAAATTTCAAGTATGTAAGTCCAATTTTTTGAGATTTAAATATTACTAATGCGACCACAGGTGGACCGACTTCAACCACAACCTTTTCAACGCTTGTCATGACCGAATGATGCCTGCATGCCAAATTTCAGTGCAACCGGATTAAGCGTTTGGGTCTGTCGTGGAGGAATACACACAGACACGCAGACACACAGAGAGACTTCCATCTTGAAATGCTCTTAGTCATCTCAGGGGGGCACAAAATGGATAAAACAGCAATATTTAATAGAACCTGTTTTATTACTTGAGCTCTGAGGGCAACCGACTGTGTGCTGCGCCGGCTGCAATCGGCTCGATGCTATATAAAGCGTCACGAGCGGCGCGCGATCATCTCGAGATACCTGCCGCAGGGCGTGCAGTCCTGCGATGCCACACTCAGAACGCTGGGTCAATGGGCCCGGCTAACGTACAGTCCCGCTAAAGGGCAATTGTCACGGGCCTTGGATAACGTTCGTCGATTTTTTTGTAACGTGATTCATTTTTGTGGCGCCAGAAATAATTTTTATTTTTTTTTAATTAAATCTTGTTTGGTACATTTGCGTTATTGTTACTGATATGTCTATGTGAATATTGTGGACGTGTCAGCTTTATTTTTACTACGTGGCATCATCGCGATAATTCAATAATAATGATAATAATAGCCTTTATTAACAATCTTATAAAACATGAAATTTAGAGTATAATATTACATTAAAATCAAGCAACGTTAAAACTATTTAAATTATTATATTACTAGACACAGGTATTAAGATTGCCTTGCTGATCTGCAAAGGCCTCCTCTAAATCTTGCCTCACTTTCCAAACCGCTATGTTATATTACCTCTCAAATCGTGAAAGCATTGTGTAGCACTATTATACTAGTTAGGAGATTTGGGTTTAAAAGTACCCACTGAATTATGACCAGTAAAAAACAATCATTCATTTTTAACTGAATTCGAAAAAAAGGAAGAGGTTATCCATTCGGATGTATTTTTTTTATTTTATGTTTGTTATCTCAGAGACCTCCGCATTTAAGAACCGATTTGTAAAATTCGTTTTTTATTTTAAAGGATATACCTACTTCCAGATCGGTCCCATTTTTTTCAACATCCTTTTCTGATTGGTGATGGGATCTATAAGGAATTAAGGGAACTCCTTAAATAATATCATATGAAGCTGAAAATTTACAAGTTTTTTCAGTTCAGATGACAATTCATTTTTTTGGGAAGCATGACCTGATTCTACACCCAGGATAAGCTCCCGATGAGGGACTCCTCAACGGTTAACAGCACAGACACGAAATTTGTATACGCATTCAGTTACGATAGCACGTTCTAAGTTTCACCATTACATGGCTTCTGCACCCAGGGTTGGCTCCCGACGAGGGGATTTCTCAACGGTCAACAGTACAGACACGAAATTTTGTATATGTATTTAATTAGGACAGCCCGTTCTAAGTTTTACCAAGATAGGACTGCGCCACTCAGGGTTATCTTCCAACGAGAAAACTCCTCAATGATCAACAGCACAGACACGGAATTTTGTATACGTATTCAATTATGATAGCCCGTTCTTTTGATTATGACATGACTGCTGCACTTATTAAAAAAAATGTGTCTATTTTCTTTGTAAAAAAAAATATTATTATTATCTAATTTAAAATGTTTGCTATATGTGGTTTTGGTGAATTAAAAAATTTATAAACTCCACATTTCAATATCTTAATTTAAAAACTGTTTATACTTATAAAGCGAAGATATACTGTGTTGTATATATATTCTTCTAGCCGTGTTTGGCCATAGCGACTGCATTGTAGATTCTAGTGACTTCATTTTTTTTTTTTAACTTATCGTTGGGCGTTTTGCTGGTGTGCTCTCAGGTGAATGATGTAGCCGATCTTGGCTTTGAATGTGCGTGCACATTTGGCGCAAGTCAAGACACCATCGACGTAATTATACTTTATGGCCGCCGGTGGTCGGGCCTTTAGTTCGTCGCGCTTAGCATCTAAGTCAAGCAGCCTCTTCTTTTCAAAATCATCTACATTGCCCTGCACTAGCAGTCTCCATCCTGGGCGATTTTTCGCTTTTCTCTCCCACTGAGAGGGCTCAATGTTGCACCTTTTCATATGCCTCTTCTGAGCATCCATGTATCTGAGGAGCTGGCCGCCTTGTTTCCGCTTGCCGTTCTTTAGTTGAGAGTAAAAGATACGCTTTGCCACTCTCTCATCAGGCATACGGGAGACATGTGCGCACCATCTTAGCTGTCGTCACATCATGTATGCTTCTATTCCGCTGACTTTGTTGTATGTAGGTAACAAATATAATATCTGCAATGCGATGTCTTTCAAAATATAAATAAATAAATAACAAATGTGTCCCCGCCCTCTGCCCTCGACGAAATCGCCATTATTTTCCAGCGGTTCGATCGGTCGCCCTCTCTGAAATTATGTCAGCGCCGTGCCTCCTGAAAAATGGGGGGGATTTTTTCAATGCGTTGCCGCTTTTTTCCTGAAACCCCGCCTGACTCCGTTGCTAAGTAAGTGGTGAGCTACTGGTTAGACCACCATTTCCCGAACCGTGTTCTTTTATTATCATATTTGTTTTTCTTTAAGGTATAAAAATAAGAGGGTGAAATTTGTCGGAGCCCACGGTCGTTGGTTAAATTTAAAATGGCTATGGCACAGAGTGGCAAAAATCACTTTTAATATGCACACGTTACCCTATTTTTCGGACTTCGGACTCCAGACTGTACAGGCATATTCTAATTGCAGAGCAAAAGCAGAATGAGTGAATCTGTTTGCGTAAATTTTTTTATTAGTCTAAGAATGAACCCCATCGGTCTGTATGCCTTGTAACGACCCTTAAGTATCGTTACATGCAATTAACAAATGCATTGATTTCCAGTGAAATACACTGACACAAATTCAGCCATTATTCTACCTCGTGCAGCGATGAATCAGCACGATGAAACAATACTTTTACTCGGAATATTTTGGATTGCATCATTTTTCGGCCTATATAATAAAAATACGACCAAAGTATCATTCCTCGAGTGATCACGTCCCCCAAGACAGCGACGGCATACCCTATACCTCTCTCACGAGGCGAGTCAACGGGTCCGGCTTCTTGGTTACCTTTCCTTCCTTTCCCTATCGAGGCGAGACGCATCAGTCTGCACACCCACATACTTGAGCCGTGCCCAGTACGAGATACTAGGAGCACAAGTACAATCCTTATCCACACACCCTCGTAACTTCAGGCAGAGAGCCACTACATTCGCGTCAATATATATCCTATTCGGGAAGCGTTGCAAACTGGCAATATCGAACTCTTAATAAATACCTTCTGATACACTTTAAATCGACTTATACAGAGATAACCCGCAAGTTGACACCACCACCTCACACTAAATAACTTGGAGTCTTGTGAGGGGTGGTCCCTCACAGCCTTCTTAATTATACTGTTGACTTGTATGTCAAGTTGAACATCATATAATAAAGGTAGCTAGGTACTTTGCACAGCATAACCTTGAGCACCTAAGAGGAAAGGTGGAGTTCCCGACATTGCCTCATGTTGAGTAAGGATGCCCGTATAAGTATAAGCTAATGGCGCTTAATTAGTAGGGGAAAAATGGGCAATCGTAGTCAGTGGGCAATGGTGGTCACTTATGTATCTTTGAAACTTAACATCACCCGGACGCTGGAATCATCGCAATCGCACGGTTATTGCTCCCCGGTACAGCGGTGAATGACGCTGCTTACTAGTGTCCGCCGCGCGTCTGTGCGGGATAGGCTCATAAAGTTTTTACTCGACATAAGATAGCTCATAAAGTTTTACTCCACATCGATTTTATTTTTTAACCTCACAAAAACGACGGTAAATGTCAAATTTATTTAGTATAATAATTAAGGTTGTAAGTTAAGGTTGACATTAACAAGTAGTGAATATAATAAAAAGAATTAAAAAAAAAAATATGTGTGGCACTCGGGGACTGCCGCGGTAAAGCTATTGCATAGCATTTTTTAACAACTTATGCAATTATAATTATTTATTTATTTTATTTATGCAGTATGAAGAATTTTTTTCTGATATCAGATAACTGCGCTCTATCGGAAAACGTTGAAATTATTCCGAATCGATTCGGAATAATTTAAACGTCCTTCGATAGAGCGCACGAATTTTATTCGATAAAGCAAAAAAAATGGATATTATTCTTTGACTATTCGAAAAAAATCGTAGATAAAAAGATAGATAATTAAATTATCTTTAAAATGGTGCAGGTTTCATAATAATACGCCAGATAGTATTTGCGTAGTAGTCGTTTTTGTGTTCGGTTAGACCTAATTTCACAAATTAATTACACTTTGTAATATAAATAAAATCTAAAATATTCAAAGCTAAGAATATTAGGAAAATGTTCTTGTTTAACATATATTTTTTTCGAATCATAAGCAGTACTCGTTTAGACGTAATTATCAGTTTAAAATAATTAATTTTCGTTAAGAAATTTCTTCATTCGGTCGCCGCGCTGGCCTAGGCCCGCGATAAAAGCTATGCAATAGCTTAAAAACAAGACTACTGTTACAGAAAGTGAACTATTGTATTTAAGATACTTTTTATTACTGTGTTATTATGAAATACTTGTGGTTTCTATAAAAATCGCGGTTGTTTGACATTATAAATAGGATAGAAAACGAATTTACCACGTGAAGTTTGTAGCACCCGACGTTTCGGTGACGTTGCAGCCGCCGTTGTCCAGGGTAGACAGACAGACAGACAGGTAGTCTACCCTGGACAACGGCGGCTGCAACGTCACCGAAACGTCGGGTGCTACAAATTTCACGTGGTAAATTCGTCTTCTATCCTATTTCTACATGTGGTTTCTGTATTTATCCTTATAGATACATGTTTATGTCCAGAAAGAGCTCAATCATACCTTTAATTTTACACTAAACACGACATATTTATGTTCTTTCATTGACATTTGGACATTTTAGACAGTTGTCTAAAATGTCCAAATGTGAATGTCCAGTAAGTAGTTACTTACTTGATATTTTTACAATTACGGTGCCGTACCACACTCGAAATGACATAACTAATCTAACAATACCATACATCTCTAAATCTGTTTGAGTGTTTAGTAGTTAATATGGTGGAATAAAGTCTCGAAACACATACATAGATGACCCCTGAACACGTTACACTCCTTTTTTATTGGGTAGTCATGTAAAGAAGCATGATTTCATACATATTTTGCCAGTAGTCATCAGAGTGATTGCAGGTAATAGGAGTCAGCTGACCATCATTGATCGCCCATCTTATTCCTTGCAAAGTTATCATCAGATCTGCCTAAAGTGAATCAGACTATTAGATCTGCTTAAAATCCAAAAATTAATTCACTTGCCATCGAAAACACTTTCTCTGAATACAAGGACGAGTAGTAAAAAGCAGCATGCTACGATTTTGACTTCAATACTATGATAGAAATAGAAAACCAAAAATTACAAAAAAAATTAAAATCAAAAGGAAAAGTAAAAGGAACAATGGAGGACCCTGACGAGCAAGAAGGCAAGTTATTCAAGAATCGATCGATACTTCGCTATCAGACGTCAACAACTATGACCTGTGTCAAGATGCCGAGAATGATGACGCCGAAATGAAGGATAAATATGCATAAAGAACGAGTTCGGACAGAACAACCAAATGAGGCCATGGCAATGGGGCCAAACGGGGTGCCTGGGCTGGAACAGCCGTAGTAATGTGTGTGATGAATTCGTAGGGCCGCCATTGCCAATATGGTGACCACCATTGCCCACACTTAAGGACAATGGTGGTCAAAACCTGATATTGAAGAAAAAAAAAGACAGTCACAAAGTGTTCTCAAAAAACTGATCTCAATTAATAACATGTTTTCATATGTTATTTTTATTATACAATATTTTGTATTTTGATTTATTTTATTATCATTTCCGACTACTTCTATTTTATTTCTTTTTTTGATTTTTCAAAGATTACTGTGTTTTTTAAATTATTTTTCGATTTATTTTAACGATATTTTTCGTTCTGTCTCCCGTGAGCGCAGAAGACTAAGACGAAAAACAATCCGCCGTCTAGCTACGCCACATGCATGTAAGAGGCCAACGCCTCATCCGCGAGATAGCCAGGTATGTTACCCAGCGGGCCGACACTCGCGCCCTTACTTACAGTTGCAACCAGATTACTCCGGTCTCCCGACTGGTTACGAGTTCGAGGTCGCTTGTGCGGTCCTCTCTCTTACTTAGCGGTTAAACAGTGTCAACCGAATCTTTCGCGGACCACGGAATTTTTTGCCCGGCTGTTTACCCGGGATCAGGTAGCCGATGGTCGTTTCAAGAGCAGTCGCCGTAAGGTCAGCAACCACCACCGTTCTATAGGAAACAGTACTGCTTACAGACTCCCCCGACTGGTAGTCAGAATGCACAATCGATTGGCTGACGCCGCACGGTACGCAGCCCGCCCAGGAGCGCCAGAAGGTTGACTCCTAGGAGAAACTAGCCCTCAGGCCAGAGTCATGTTTGGGCTCGCACTTTATGTGTGGAGGCCGCCGGATGGGTGTTGATCCGTGAGTGTGACCGAACCTGGACAAATGGGTCTTCGTGGTCAATTATGGAATTGTGCTTTCCGAACAGACGCTAACTACATTGATACTATTATTGTTAAAGAAATCCATTTTGATGTAGTTTGAAAACCGCTGAGTTAGAGAGAAATACGGGGGATAGGGGAAGGTGCGGGGTGGAATAAGAGGTGGGGAATAACTCCTTCACAACATTCTCCCGGCGATCGCTAACTTCAAGTTTTGCCTCGCCTACGCGAATACTTTTCGAGGCTCAACCTGGAAAACCCGAGGGATTCCACGAGAAAATGGGCAAATGGATAATATTGCTTATTTACTCCTGTCACCAGAGTGTTAGAAATACATAGTGTATCAGAAGTGAGTGCCAAAACTTTAGGAAACGATCCTTGAGGGAAAACGAACAAAATAGGATAGGTATTTCGTGGTTTTTCGTCGATGATATCCATTAGGCATGTAGGCATTCACCAAATTGTCAACCGGGATTTGCTTGGTAATAAAATTCTTTCTAACCGACTTCAAAAAAAAAAAGGAGGAGGTTATCGATTCGGCTGTATCTTTTTTTTTGTTTTGTTATCTTAGAACTCCATAGGTTAGCTCTAAAATATTGCCTGCAGGCAATAAGCTCGCCTTTTCTTAAGAATAAAGAGTTTTTATTATTATTATTATTAACCGATTTAAAAAAATATATTTTTATTTGAAAGGATATGCCTACCTACTTGCAGATTGATCCCAATTACATCAAAATCCTGTTCTGATGATGTCCGTTAGGAATTGAGGGAACTCCTCAAATCTTATCATAAGAAATTGAAAATGTACATGTTGATTCGATTCCGATGACAATATATTTAGTTTTATGGTAAGCATGACCTGATTCTACACCCTGGGTTGGCTGTTGACGAGGTAACTCCTCAACGGTCAACAGCACAAACACGAAATTTTACATTCTCATTCGGTTATGATAGCCCGTTCTAAGTTTTACCATGACATGGCTGCTGCACCCAGGGTTGGCTCCCGACAAGGGAACTCCTTACCGGTCAGCAGCACACACACTAAATGTCGTATATGCATTCAATTACGACAGCCTGTTCTAAGTTTCACCAAGACAGGACTGCGACACCCAGGGTTGGCTTCCAACGAGGAAATTCCTCAACGGTCAACAGCACAAGCACAAATATGGTAGCCCGTTCTAAGTATCACCATGACATAGCTACTGCACTTATAAAACATTAAAGAGACGGTTTTTTATTTTGAAAAAAAATGTATTATATTACAACACGATACGATACTCGTGCAATACAATGTCATTCTTCTCTAGTAGGGCATTCCTAAGCTAGGATGCGTCAATTATTCGAAGTATAGAATTTAATTATAGGAAAAGACTATCGTGATACTTGTGACTACAACATTTAATTAGGTAATTTAAAATCGGTATGAGAACAATCAATTATTAGAAAATAACGTAATAATGGACATTGCTGAATAAATAAAGAGAACAATAACTATAACCATAATAATCCCAGTAATAATGTGATAGTGATGACAATAATAGATACTCGTAAATAAAAATATTCCTAAATTTTAATAAATGGTTTTTAATCCAGCAATATAAATCCAGCTTTTGTCGATAAAAATAAAAATTACTCTTTTTGGCAATGTTAACTATCGGGATATTTTTCTTTATTTTAGAGCACGATTCTCTTGGAATATAGATTGAGCATTATCAAAATCACTTGTCATTTATTGGATTTTTGACTAAGCTATGGTCACTTATGTTTTTTAATTGGTTCTTTCCAAGTCTTCCGATAGGACCAGAAACTTTAATAAAAAACATACGCTTTGGTGAAGAAACTCTTGTGTACCTTGCCAAGCCGGTGTCGATTAAGACCCCGTTCGCACAGAGGCTCCGTATTTACAGGGTAATACGGAGCCCTTCTCCATAGGCCCCGTTCTGCTTGCGACCGCACAGTCGTCCCTGTGTTTTAACACGTCGGTCTAGCTCGCATCTAGCCAACCTTTTGTGCCATGTTAGGCGGTACATTGTGAAATATGTCTGCGCAGACGATTTTTAAAATTAACGCTAAAATATCAAACCATTGTCAATACAATGGTATTACTTCTACTTCAATAAGTAGAAGTAATACCAATGCTGGAAAGTTTTCTTATGAAGTTCTTGTGGCACAGTATATCAAAAGCTTTAATAAAATCCAAGAAAAGGCAGAGCCATGTGTATCCTTTGCTAACCGCCTCTGCAACAAATTTAGTGACTTCTACTATAGCGTAATTGGAGTCGAGATCCTATCTAAAACCTAAATGGTTTTCCTGCAGAACCTGAAGTTTATTTAAATGTTTTTTTGTGTTTATAAAACTGTATTGCACACACAATAGAGTACAATACGGTGGGACAATATAAGAGAGTATAATACGGTGGGACAATATAAGGAAAAACGTAATATAAAGACAAGCTAGCAGACATGTAGTGGGAGGGGGGTATTCATACGTTAGGTCAAGATCTGTAAATAGATTTCTACACCCCATAACATTTTTAGGTTGTTTCAGGGACAAAGGCACATAGTTCCATATTAGGGCCGCCTGCACTCCAAAAGACTTGGACATAGAAATCGATGAATGCTAATTTATAGCCAGTAAAAGATTTTTTTTGAGAGTGTAATTTAAGGCTATAGAATAAAAGCTGAGAGAAGAGATTATACAAATAAGAAGGCATATTTGAAATAAATGTTATTGCAATAGTTACTTTTTGCTGAAATTTTCTATATCGGATTTTATTCAGGAAGTTGTAATGATGAAGTCGCCCATAATAACGATTTTGTTGTATTTTTCACTCTACTGAGAGTTACGCTTAACAATACGTATTTGCGAATAAATATAAATAAAGCCTGAAACGTAACACTAACCCTGCTCGGATATTGAGCAAATCCGAGTCGCCTCAATTGCTAAACTTTCGCAGCAGACAACAGTCCCACTTATTGTAATTTCGAAAATTAGGTCATACCCGGGTTAAGCAGGGTGAAATTGTTAAACCTGCATTAATTTTCCCATTTAAGGGCGCATTAAGTTTAACTTGATGCGCCAAATCACGCCGGAGGGCTTAAAGTGCTACGTGATATTCCAGCTTAATTTGAGACCTAAGTGTATTTGCCAGTTATTGGCTAAGCGGAGCGAAGATTTTCCAAGCATATAACCCCAAATGGTAGGCAAAATTTAATTGTATCTGTGCGTATGTGTGTGTCCGTACGAGCGTATAAGTCAAAAATGCGTTATACAATTTCAAGAATTCAAACACCAATAGATTTCATTAGTCCACATTTCAAGAATTCAAACACCAATAGATTTTATTAGTCAACATTTCAAGAAATCAAACACCAATAGATTTTATTTATTTTGGTTTTATTATTATTTTCGTATAAATATATGTATGTGTATGTGTGTATATATGGATATATATTTTATCTATAGATGTATATAAGTATCTATCCATATTTGTATATGCGTAAATATTTGTAGTTTTATATTTGTCGATTTAAAAATAAGTGCTAACTATAGTTTAAGTTGACAGTGCACACTTAATATCGTCATTAAAAGTCTGCCTTAGAACAGGCCTAGGCCTAGTTAGGTGACTGTGTCAATCATTAAAAATAATGTCGCATCAATTTCTTGCTAACATCTTAATCAAATATGACATTATTTTTTTTCTAAATGTGTTACTAAAAAATAAATAAATAAATAAATAAATGTAAATACATAAAATACAAAAAGAGCTACTAGGTAATTCTCCGACCAGAGTCGGGCCCATAATAATACTATTATTACACTTCTGGGAATCGTGCGGTGGACTCCGAACTAACGGCCGGCTGTGGTGAATTTAGGAAAGCTGTCTTGCCACCTATTCACACCCCTCCCCCCCTTCAAAACCTTAGCATTTAAAATGCAGAAATTGCGGTCTTAGACAGGATTTTTTTTAGGAAGGAGTTGATTATTTTCCTGGAGAGGCCAAGATCTTTAAAGAGGTGGGACAGAGACTTGGCTGGCAGACCACGAGCGCTAACTTCCACCGCATGAAAGTGAACTATGAAGTCGTTCCGGGTGACAGCGTTTGCGAGACCTTGGTATTTATTGAATTTGTACTCATGGTCTTTAGGGATGTTTGATTCTTTTGAAACAGTTAACTCTGCAATAAGGGCCTTACTCCCTATCTTCCGAGATAGGGAGTAAAGACAATCCTAATTCGATTTAGGACCCATACCTACGATAGAAATGGAGCTGCCGTACAAACGAGCCTATTTGAAATATCCGTGCGCACGATAACTCGAGAACGCGTCGTCAAAATTCAATTCTTTTCGCCAAAGGGAAGAACTATGTAGAACTATTGCAAAGAATATTATACGAGTAGTATTCTGACGCAGTTTTAGTATGGAGTATTGGAACAATACGGTATAACACACAAATTGCATATTTTGGAGCATAACACTGGAGAAAAAAAAAATATTCTGGTTATCGGTCGATACATTTTAAAGTCGTAATGGCAACTCAACATGTTAATTCTGGCAGCAATTCCCATCTTAGGAAAACGAAGCCAGGGTCTTCGTTTTGCATCTTCGTTCTTGTAGATTTTTTAATATTTTTTTTTTACCCACAAGGCATATGCCTTTTTGTGGAACCCACCTTGTTGCCTATTGGCACCATCTTCTAGGTGGACATTTGTAGCATCACGCAGTCAAACACTCAGGTGGTCACCCATCCCAGTATTGACCGCGCCCGCCGCTGCTTAACTTCGGTCACAACGAGGAGAACCAGTGTCAACGGGGCTACGGACGCTACAATGTCATGGGATAATGATAGGGAAATTCTTAGAATGTTACAACCTCACTCACTAAAAGAAGGAGTGCGCGTGCAAGTTTAAACATCGTTATATGCTATAATGCAGAATGGAGTTTAAATAATAAATTAGTATAGTATGCTAACCGGACGTCATGAATAAAAATTATATATCATTTAAATTTTGCGTCATTAGCACGAACTACAAATTAGTTATAATAAAGATCGAAAAGGGTCGACGCTAGGTCAGACAGACAATACTAATCTGGGCAATATAATGTGTTTTAATTTATTTGAGGAATTATCTTATGAGTTTTGCATAAATATGGTTAACATAGTCCTATGCCATGGTTAATGGATGCACGGAATAATAGCTTGGGGTGCATGCGTAAAATCAGTCATAGATTCTCTAGTGCAAGGCCGAAAGCTTTTATTGACGGTAATTAATATAAGAACCCCACGATATAACTCAAACATGCTATTCCAAGATACGCCAGCTGTTTGTGAAACAGTCACCTAAATTTTTCATATAATTCTAGATAAACGACCACGAATCCAGCAACACAGAACGACAAGACCATCTGCAGTTGACCAAAGAACATTATTTTAGCTGTACCCGGCCACGCGTTTCTGTAGTAGTGTTGATGTTTCCCAAAAAAACATATTTTAACCAGTTATATCTATCTATATATTATATATAATCTATGTAATATCTAATATATAATGTAATATACTCTAATATATAATCTAGATATATATATATATATATATATATATATATATATATATATATATATATATATATATATATATATATATATATATATATATATATATATATATATATATATATATATATATATATATATATATATATATATATATCTATATATATACCTATATATATACCTATATATATATATATATATATATATATATATATATATATATATATATATATATATATATATATATATATATATATATATATATATATATATATATATATATATATATATATATATATATATATATATATATATATATATATATATATATATATATATATATATATATATATATATATAAATATTTGATTGTAAATGTGTAAATTATTATTTTTTCAAATTGAAATTATGTTTATCACTAAATAAATGAAATGATAAAATAATGAAAGGGCACTTATCTGGTCTGTGGTGACCAGGAGTGACTCCACGCCTTCTTCTTCTCCTCACTCAGTGTTTGCTGGTGCTTCCTGCTGTGGCACTAGAACCCGATCAAAATGGCAGTCTTTCACAGCGGCACACAACAATGCGAGACGAGAATGAATGCTGGAAAATAATAGGCGATTAGTGTTTCTTAAATATTAATGATTGTTATAAAATGTATATCAATATTTCGGCTCAGCCGTCGTCAAGATATGTGACATTTCTGAAATCGAACAATTCGTTGAAAATTTAAATTCAAGGAATCGAACAAAAAGAAATGGATTAATAATATTTTACACGATTTAGTTAAGGTACCGAAACCAACCGTGCAAAACGTTATTTTAAAATGAATGATAAAAATTAAAATAAAAAGCATTTGATGATTATGATAATATGATAAACCTTATTAATTTTGCCTATTGAGACCGGAACCTTTGCAAGCGCCTAAAATATAAATATAAGCCAATTCCCAAGATTTGACGTCCCTTTCTTGTGCATTATCACCAAGGCATTTTATTATTTTAACTTTAAAACATTGATCAAAAGATAAATTATGTGCCCTGGCATGCAAAGATATTGGGAGTTGGCTTTCATTTCCTACACTAGCCCTATGATTATTTAGTCTAATATTAAGTGGTGTTGTTGTTTCACCGATATAAAAGGCATCACAAGTCCTGCACAGAAGTTGATATACTATATTTTTTGAAATACAACTGCAATGAAAGGGAACCCTGTAACTATTAGTAGTATTTGGACTGGTAAAAAAAGGACTTAGATCTAACAGAGGACAAGTTTTACAACGTGGACGACCACAAGGTTGAAGACCATAAGTATTATTACCAATAGAGAAATTTTGATTATTTTTTGTTTTGTTTAATATTGATCTAATATTAGGTGGTCTGCGGAAAGATAAAATTGGCGGTGAATCTAAGAGATCCTTAGTGGATGCATCATTAGAAATGATGGGGAATAAATCAGATAATATATCTCGCAGTTTCTCAGCACCAGGAAAATAAGTGGTGCTAAGAAAGATTTTATTATTATTATTATTTTTATAAATAATAATAATAATAAAATCTTTCTTAGCACCACTTATTTTCCTGGTGCTGAGAAACTGCGAGATATATTATCTGATCTATTCCCCATCATTTCTAATGATGCATCCACTAAGGATCTCTTAGATTCACCGCCAATTTTATCTTTCCGCAGACCACCTAATATTAGATCAATATTAAACAAAACAAAAAATAATCAAAATTTCTCTATTGGTAATAATACTTATGGTCTTCAACCTTGTGGTCGTCCACGTTGTAAAACTTGTCCTCTGTTAGATCTAAGTCCTTTTTTTACCAGTCCAAATACTACTAATAGTTACAGGGTTCCCTTTCATTGCAGTTGTATTTCAAAAAATATAGTATATCAACTTCTGTGCAGGACTTGTGATGCCTTTTATATCGGTGAAACAACAACACCACTTAATATTAGACTAAATAATCATAGGGCTAGTGTAGGAAATGAAAGCCAACTCCCAATATCTTTGCATGCCAGGGCACATAATTTATCTTTTGATCAATGTTTTAAAGTTAAAATAATAAAATGCCTTGGTGATAATGCACAAGAAAGGGACGTCAAATCTTGGGAATTGGCTTATATTTATATTTTAGGCGCTTGCAAAGGTTCCGGTCTCAATAGGCAAAATTAATAAGGTTTATCATATTATCATAATCATCAAATGCTTTTTATTTTAATTTTTATCATTCATTTTAAAATAACGTTTTGCACGGTTGGTTTCGGTACCTTAACTAAATCGTGTAAAATATTATTAATCCATTTCTTTTTGTTCGATTCCTTGAATTTAAATTTTCAACGAATTGTTCGATTTCAGAAATGTCACATATCTTGACGACGGCTGAGCCGAAATATTGATATACATTTTATAACAATCATTAATATTTAAGAAACACTAATCGCCTATTATTTTCCAGCATTCATTCTCGTCTCGCATTGTTGTGTGCCGCTGTGAAAGACTGCCATTTTGATCGGGTTCTAGTGCCACAGCAGGAAGCACCAGCAAACACTGAGTGAGGAGAAGAAGAAGGCGTGGAGTCACTCCTGGTCACCACAGACCAGATAAGTGCCCTAAATATTTATATATATATATATATATATATATATATATATATATATATATATATATATATATATATATATATATATATATATATATATATATATATATATATATATATATATATATATATATATATATATATATATATATATATATATATATATATATATATATATATATATATATATATATATATATATATATATATATATATATATATATATATATATATATATATATATATATATATATATATATATATATATATATATATATATATATATATATATATATATATATATATATATATATATATATATATATATATATATATATATATATATATATATATATATATATATATATATATATATATATATATATATATATATATATATATATATATATATATATATATATATATATATATATATATATATATATATATATATATATATATATATATATATATATATATATATATATATATATATATATATATATATATATATATATATATATATATATATATATATATATATATATATATATATATATATATATATATATATATATATATATATATATATATATATATATATATATATATATATATATATATATATATATAGGATGATGTTTTTATTTAAAATAAAATTAGTAAAAGCTACTTAAAAAGTAGCGAAGGAAATCCCAGCTTGTATTGGGAAATGCTTATGTTTGAATGAGATATACTTACGGATGTACACGACTTTCGACGGTGCAATGTAAGTTTAAAGGTCCTTTTGCAGTCGACTAACGATCACTATTCATCCATATATCTCATAAATAGGGCTTATCCTTATGCAACACAAAATGCCTTCAATTGAGACGAATTAAGCGAAAAAAATAAAAAAAAATATTGATCACTTCGGCAAAGCCGTTTTCCAAATGAAAGTGACATTACGAAATAATTCAAATTTCGAATGCTACCAACATTTAAAATATGATACAATTGGCTGAGTTTGTTATCAACGAGCCATTAAATCGAAATAAAAATAAAAAAACCTCCATATGCTCAATGAAATGAAAGAAGAAACTTCAATCTTAATTTCTGGCAGAGGAGTTTATAAAAAAGATTGTATAATGTTATCAAAATAGGGTAAACCTATATAAAATTGTATAATATTAAAAAAATGTAAAGAAATATTGTAGAAAACAGTATAATATTGTTATATTTGATAATGTTTGTAAAGAAATCCGTTTATAGGATGATGTTTTTATTTAAAATAAAATTAGTAAAAGCTACTTATATATATATATTCTTTACAAACCTTATCAAATACAACAAAAGTATATATATATATATATATATATATATATATATATATATATATATATATATATATATATATATATATATATATATATATATATATATATATATATATATATATATATATATATATATATATATATATATATATATATATATATATATATATAAATATATATATATATATATACACACAACAAAATACGCATGGTTGTTAAACTTATATAAATACATTTTATTGAAATTCAAAATATATATAATAAACATTACAAAAAATAGAAAATATATTCAAAATATTAGCTTTAGCCTTATTGCAAGCCTTTAACTTGCGTGGCAAATAATTTATTGCAGAACGCTTGGTATCTCGAGGAATATTGTTCCATTCAGTTAGTAAACATTTTTTTAAAGACTCGACGTTTGAGTAATTTTTCTGTTGACTTAAGTCTCTAAAATGCATTATATGATATAGTCCATTGGGTTAAGATCTAAGGAAGCAGATGGCTATTCATTGTAAGTAATGAAATCATGAAAAAATATTTTGCAATACTGCTGAGCATTTGTTACCTTATGTGATGGCGCTGAGTGCTGTTGAAATATCTAAGAACTGGTTGGAACATGTTTTTCTGTCCAAGGTTTAAGGGTGTTTTTTTGCACGTTGTCTTTGTCTCGTTGCTTTTTGGCTTTTATTTTAACCCCTTTCTCAAAGAATATCAAGGAGTTCGTCCACACGTAGTTACTCCGGCCCAAACCCTAATTCCAGGAGCGCCTTGACGTCGAGTATTTTTTTTAGACTTTCTTGTCGTTTAGCTGCCCACAGACGATAGTTTTAGCGATACAATTTTTGCTCGACAAAAAAAGTTTCTCCTTGGCAAATTTTTCTTTTTCGTGGTTGTTGTTTGCGAGTCGAGTTTTTAGTCGCCGGCTTCGCACTAGTCTATTTTCTTCTGTGTCGTAGATAGAAATTGTCCATTTTTTTTTGTAGGCCTTACATCCAAGTTCTTGTTTTAAAATTCGTCGAATAGACCGGTCTATTATACCTAATTCTGCAGCCATTTTTCTTGACGAACGACACAAGTTCCTCTGAATAACGAGCATGTACACTTTTAATATTCCTTGCTAAAGTAGCTAAAAGAGGACGGCCAGTCTTAAGGCGGTTTAATAAAGTATAAAGATCATCGTAAAGAATAATTAATTTTGACACCAATTGTTTTGTAAGTTTTAAAGATTTTAATTATAGAACTATTTCACAGTTTTTCTTTCCTAGAAAAATGGAAGTCAATAATGGTCTGGCGATACGTCGACATGTTGCCTACACTACTGCTGCTGGCTAACTAAAGTTTATTTGTGTATATTACGTTCTGCATATACTACGCCGTATACACACAAAGGAATTTTAACCTTACAGTATTTTACCATTTTGTTTTCGGTCGTTACAAATGGTCAACGAACATATGCCGCACCCGGTATATATAATCTTTATATGGGGTGTTATTACTGCAGGAGATTTTTTTGTGGGTGACTTATTACAACGAAATAAGCAACTTTTAATAAAAAAATAAAAAAAAACACTAAAAAATTTTTTTTTTTTTTGCTTTTTGTTTTTTTTTAAATAGTGTGAAAAGCTATGATCTCGATGCGCTATCTAGCAGTTTGGTAAAATATCGCTGATATTGTTTATTTACGACTTATTACCTACCCCTAGATGGCGCAGCTCGTTCAAACGCTTCTCAAACCTTTATTTAACAGTCAACTTCTTCAAATTTAAAAAAAAATATATATATTTAAAAAAAAAAAAAGTTTTTTTTGTTTTTTTCCATTTTTTTATCAAAAGTTGCTTACAACCTTGTACTGATTCAACCACAGAAAAAAAATCCCTTGCAGTAATAACACCCGTTATATATTAGGTATATATAATCTATATATATATCTATATAATCTATATAATAGGTAGATATAAAAACAAGCGTGTCTTCCAATGCAAAGTTTAGTTAAAGTTTCAAGTCAATCGTTCGATTATTATCGGGTTTCGCGAGCACAGTTATTTGCAGGCTGAATGTTTGTATAAAAATATAGTACATATAATTTTCAACCGTCAACATGGTTATTTCCAAGATCACTTTTTGCGATAGCGATTTCGAGCCGGTCATATCGCTAATTGATCGCATTAAACGTTTTGTAATCAGCTATATATAGTCAGGCACAATGACTTCAAGCTTTTTAACCTATAACGAATGCGTTCATAGGGATCGAATGCCTCAAAACCTCAAAACCATTGCCTCAAAACCTCTATCGCTAAAAGGGAGCGCATTGGGAATAGCTTCACTGTACGAGAGTGGGCCGGTAATGCTTTTGAGGTTTTAGAGACGGCAAAGTAACTTTATCGCTACTGCCAGAATGTTTAATTATTTAATTTTCGGGTTATATTCGGGAAGACGGGTAATTGCTAATCTGAATATTTTATTGGGGGTATTACCAAGTAGCGTATAGAAACACACAACCGTCCTTTCCCCCTCACCTAAATTCCTGTTTTTAACCCGTGAAGCCTGCCTAAAAATACCCAATTTTATATTTCATTATCCAATATTTCTGTGTCTGTGAATGACGCCTTAACACACGTGACACCGCGCGATCGAAAACGGCAATATATCAGCAACTATAAAACATATATATGTATATGTGCCCCTATCAGTATCCTGTATTCCGTTTCTCGCAGGCTTAAGCTAAGCTGGTGCTAAAAATTAGGAACTTAAGAACCTTCTTTATTTTGTTGGTATTCTGTTTCATCAAAATTAAGAACCGGTCTAAAATCTTAAAATTTTTGCGATTTGTCTATGGCCGTTATAAAGCAGGGTCCAAATTTTGACAGTTCGTCACTCGCTCGCCCGCCAGCCATCGTCTCGTAAGCGAAGTTCAAGTTCAAGTTCTTTATTGTGTGAATTATTAAAAAAACATACAATGTTTAAGTAACAAACTGCCCAGAGAGCATACAACATTTCGTTTTAAAAGAAACCATAAAATAGAAGCTATATAAGGCGCAATCAACAAGCAGTAAAACAAAAACCATCAACAATTAAAATAATCAATATCGGAAATGATCAAACAAAAGCAATAATCATCAATAATCAGATAATCAATCAACCTAATTTTTATAATGTTTTGTCCAAGAAGAATCTAAATATATTATAATAATATTTAAATATAAGATACCATATAACTAAAACAATCAATAAAATAATTAAATCAAGCTAAAACAATCTTTTTGTCTTAAATCATTTTGTGGCTTTTATCATAAAATATTCAAGGCTAAAAATAAATTGCCTCCCGGCGCTACTGGACGGTTTGCGCACCGTTCGGCGAGGCTAATCGGTTGTGCACTCTAATTGCTAAAGGAGTTTGGGGACTATGAAAATATACTGTCTCCTAAGCAGCGGGGGTGTTTGTTAACCTATGGTCAGCTACTCTTGAAATGACCATTAGGCTATCTGATCCTGAATTCAGATGCCTTTGGTCCGCGCTAGATTCAAACTGAATCACAGCTGAATTTACGGTAGGTAACGGCCACGTAAAGCTTTGGTTTCCCAGAAAAACGGTGCCGTTATCTAGCGGCCGTAATGTAGCGTTGGGTGACGTCACCAAAACGTTGTCTATAAAAACCATCCGCGTAGGTTTCCTAGAGAGCGTCGAGTGTCACCGTAACGTCAAATAGCGGTGCTGTTAGTTGAATGACGGCCGTTATAGCGGCGGCGATTAACTGTTGTGGGACGTTTTCTCGCATGTAGCGGTGAGCATTCAGTTAAAAACTATAACTGGATGCGAAATTTGGACGAGCTAAAATGGCGAATAATTAATTGATTTTGTCAAAAATGATGAAGCCTTGTCAAATATTAAATCAAAAAAGTATAGACAAGTCGAGTTGAAACAAAATTTGTGGAACAATATCGGAATAACACTTCAAAAATTAGGTGTGTATTAAACTTAGAACTATATAATCGGAAAATACACAACAGTTTCACTTTATAAATAATACAATTGTCTATTAAATATATTATATTATATTAAAATCCAGTTATACCTATTAACTATATAGTCATATTGAATACGGTTATAGTCATACTAGCTGACCCGTGCCCACTTCGTTGGGCGGTAAAACTTTTTACTTGTGATGAAATTATGAGTGTGGTTCGGTTAGTACTGAGTGCTGTGACTTATTTCCTGACTGCCAAAAGAAGGGTTATATTTTTACTGCATATGTATGTATGTATTTGCATGCCAATTTGACTACATTACCGTTATTTGTGAGTGTCTTCTTGTGAGTCTTATTTGCGAGTGTCTTCTCTCTTTGACCATTTATGCAGTAAAAGTGAAATTATATGAGTAAAAGGAAAAAGTCTCTTGTTGAAAACACTTGAGACGATAAATTTACTTATTTTGATAAGAATTCATAATTGTTAATAATATGAGCAATAAACATGACCTAACGATTTAAATTATTTTTTAATATAAAATACTACTTTTTGTGACTTAAATAAAAAAGTTAGACATATGCTGTCGCTGACTTTTTTGTAGGCATTATCAAGCTCTACAACTTTTCTGTAGAACTTAATCATATATCTCTTATCGTTAAGGCAGCGTTAGTTAGAAAAGTTTTCGTTCGACAGTTTTTTCTCCGACTTACTTTGCAAATTCGACTACCACGAAAAAGTCTTATCATTTTTCGGATTAATATATAGCCTATGACACTCACAAATAACGTGAAACTCTATTGGTAAAAGAATTTTCAAAATCGGTTCAGTAGATCCAGAGATTACTTCCTACAACCTCACAAATTTTACCTCTTTATATATAATATTTGACTGTCTCAAATGCTATTTCCTTGTGAACCTGATTCCATCAATAAATATGTTTTTGAGTAAAAATTAACTATTTTATGATTTTTTTAAAACCGTCCGTCCTCACTGCCGTACCCTGTATTAGTATAGATTTAATACGATTGAATACGGTCGCACCACTTTCTCGGAAACCACAGCTTTGGTCAACCGAGACGGCCATCCTATCGCGGCCGTCATATCACGGCCGCTAGATAACGGCACTGCTTTTCTAGGAAACCAAAGCTTAAGCGGCATCGGTCGCGTAACTATATATAGTAGGGAGGAAGAAGGTATCCTGAAGGTTAATTCCAGATGGAGATACGCTGCCAAAACTGGTAGCCAAAAGGCGAGGTAGCCCCGTCGCGTTAGTTTCATAGTGCCTCGCCATAAGGCGTTGGACTCTAACGGGTTCGTGGCTTTGCTGGACCAGAGGCGGACCGTAACTTTGAGGCGCCCTGGGCTAATATACTTGGGGTGCTGCCTAATTAATCAACTAATTGCCATTCTGTCAAAAAAACTGTTTTCGATAATTATGTCTAGGTACGCCGTGTAGGGAAAAAAGAGGACATTAACATATTTTAACACAACCAGCAACTGTAATACATTTTACTTTTCAATAAAAAAAGATAATCGATTAGCAAAAACGTACTTAAGAAAACGTTGAAACTTAAGTGATTAATCTTAACTTAAATAACGATTTATCCAGACAAACTAAGTAAAACAATATATAATAATATTATAGTATAAATAATGTAATTAATTATTATTATTAATTGTAAAGCTAGTTATTATAAGAAAAATTTATATAAACATTCATTACTAGTTACCCATTGACAAGGCATTAACCTTAGTGGGGAACTGAACTGCTATATAATATATAGATGTTCTTTTTATGACTAAATAAATTTAAAAAATACTGCTTATGACTGTGTTTGCGAGAAAATACACACTGAAAACAAGGGGCGGGTAGTCCCCCAGAATAGACGCGAGAAATTGATCTCAGGTCTGCCATCTTTATGATAGTAATTTTTAAGATTTTAGATTTTGTTTGTAATTCACAATATTGATCATTGTTTTCAATGGGGACTGAGGCCCTTTATATCCACGGGGCCCTGGGCTGCAGCCCAAAAGCCCTTATATAGATCCGTGGCTGTGCTGGACGGTAGGTTTGTACCATCTGAAAGTGGTCTACTCTCATCCCACGGCTGAAAGAACGGTCACATATCGTTTTACCAACCTGGGGTGACGGGGTTGTCCGTTGTAGTCGACACCGCGAAACTGCTACTATAATTTATATACATAACGTGGCTACGAAGGTGCGAATCCTTGGATATGTTTGCAAAGACCTGAGGAATATTCTGGATTCCAAAACCCTAAAAACTGTTTATTATGCTTTATGTGAAACGCTTATTACTTACGGCATAATTGGATGGGGTGGATGTGGTAAACATCCTGCTAGAGCCATTGCAAGTTGCGCAGAAATTTATATTAAAAATTATTCTACTTGAACTAATGAACTAATGAACTTTATAAGGAAGCTATGTAGAATTATTCTAATGAACTTTATAAGGAAGCTAAAGTTCTTGATTGTAGGCAACTTTTTCTAAATACTTCCCTCTTAAGGCTATTTTTGGACAATAACTCAAATTTAGGAATAATTCAGAACCGGCGACCAACGAGACAAGTTTTAGAAAATAGCTTAATAATACCCAGAAGGAAAACATCATTTGGTCAAAGACATTACTCTTTCATTGCGCCGAGATTTTACAATCTGATCAATATGGAAAAAAAATGAATTTGACATTTAGGGAATTCAAAAATAAATTAAAGAAATGGTTATCGAATCATGACAGACTAACCATACATCAAATGTTAGAAATAATAGTATAATAAAACTTAGGTGCACAAATTATTAACATATTTTTAAACTTATATATTAAGTATTTTTTAACATTGAACTAACTACCAAAAATTATTTGACTTTGACAATGAATTATACTTCTAGACTAGGTATTTTTATGTTAAATCCTATATTACTTAACATAATATTAAATATTAATGACTGTTTCTTTCTTTTCTCACATATAACTTTATTTATGTTATATAATCGAATTTTATATTATATTTATTGCCGATTTAATAATGGAATTGCATTTTATTTATTATATTTTTTAATATTTTTTTATTATTATTATTATTTATTTTATTCTGAAGACCACATTTTAGGGCAATTTCGTGTCATTAGTTTTTTACTAAAACCTGTACATTTGTAAGCAACCAAGCAATCAAGCAAACTTGATTGTAGTATTGGAGTCCTGTCCACCCTAGAACGGGCTAGTCCCAGTTGGGTGACAGAAACAAATAAGCAAAAGGTTAAGGTTTTGCCATTCGGTTCCTGTTATTTTTGTAAGCTAATCAATGTTTTATAGTAATTAATTCTTAAATAAATAAATAAATAATAAATTAATTGCTTGTATCGATTTGAAACGTTGCGATGAATTGCTAGTCTCGATTGCAACGCGGCGCGATCGATCGCCTAATCGAGTGCTCGTTGAGGATAAGCGTTGCTAATTAGCGCGTGTAGAGCTTACACTTGCTAGTCCCGGCGCCGGTATTAATTGTCGGGGGATTTCGCGAATTATTCGGGTGTGGGGCAATGTCGCTAAGATGCCCGATAAGAGGAGGCGCCCCGTGTAAACTCACCATTAGCCCGCTTTTACAGCTGACACTTTATCCTTGGCGCGGTTAAACCCTTCGACTAGATATAATCCCCTCAAGTGGCAACTGAGACGCTGAGTCTAAGCTAGACCAATGTTCACATGAGCTTAGGTTGTAGTGTGGTGATTATAGTCAATGATAGATTTATTTATAATTTTTTTTTAGTAACACATCTAGTAAAAAAATAATGTCATATTTGATTAAGATGTTAGCAAGAAATTGATGCGACATTATTTTTAATGATTGACACAGTCGCCTAACTAGGCCTAGGCCTGTCCTAAGGCAGACTTTTAATGACGATATTAAGTGTGCACTGTAAACTTAAACTATAGTTAGTACTTATTTTTAAATCGACAAATATAAAACTACAAATATTTACCCATATACAAATATGGATAGATACTTATATACATCTATAGATAAAATATATATCCATATATACACACATACACATACATATATTTATACGAAAATAATAATAAAACCAAAATAAATAAAAATAAAAACTAAAATAATATACATATATAAATCAATTACATATTGATATAACGCTCACATATCTATAATTGTCATTTAAAATAATCATGGAAAAACTAAATACTAAGTACTAAATACTATCATTTAATCAATTATAATCAGTTTCGTTTTATTTATTTTATTTTACCTTACAATTCGATTATAAAATTTAACTTCCAATCGAATGTAAGTAACTCAGTGTCAAATCCCTATGACAATTAATCCCAGTCCCAGTGACTATTAACCCCTTAAACGGTTTACATGAATAGTTTTTTGCAATATTTTTAAAAATATATTTCTGGTACAAAATAATGAATAATTTTTATAATCTTAAAGTAAAATTTTATTTTCATTTGTTTTTTGTTCTTTCTCTTTTGTCTATCAACAAAAATGAGATATGTACTGTACACATAGTATTAGTGGTAAATATTGTTAACATGTAATTAGTCATAGTTTTATTGTTATATTTTGTATTAGTTATATATAAACGCTGTTCGTTAACCGAATAAAATAAAATAAATAAATAAATAAAATTAATCTGTCATTTAATTGAATTAGAAAAAAAACAGTTTTTCTGTGAAGTGCGCATTTAATATTCTAGGTGTGTTTTGTTTCATATTTTTTTCTTCATTTGCCCAAAGACAATTCAACTATATAGCACCTAAAATATTCAACCGTCTTGATGACAAAATAAAGGAAATAGAAAATAACATTTTATTCATAAAAAATATTAAATAATGGCTTCTTGGCGACATATGTCGTTCAAGGACAGAGAACGAACTTCTGCAAGTCATGTCTTTAAAAAATATATATATATATAATATTTCTGCATAACTTTACTATAATACTATATAATATGATTTAAGATGTTAAACAAAATGTACTATATTGTAATATAATGCAAAAGAATAATACTATAATATATTTAGATTGTTTTTTATATATTTGTGTATGTATGTATATTATGTGTGTATGTGTATATGTATCTATATGAGTACCTACGTCAGTTAGGATTCTCCACCTAAGTCAGAAAATAAGTCGTATGCCCAGATACAGGCTATATTTGGCCTAGTTGGGTATGCGCATGGTCATATGAATGTGGGCCGTTGTTTCTTCGCACCATTGCTTGGTATGACCATTTTTATGTGTTTTATAATTATGTTTGAAACAAATAAATAAAAATAAAATATCTTCAGGAATGATATTGTGAGGTAGCTAATATCAATTTATTTGGAAAAGTATGTGAAATTATTACATTGTAACAATCTAGACGCCCATCTACGCAAATATAAAAAACAAATTTTGAAACCGAATTCGTGGGTAGGTGAGCGTTTTTGAAACCAATACCGAATTTCAGTGTCTAAAATTTTAAACCTTAGTGGCAAATGTCCGCGTTTGACGTTGAGGTGCTCATATATATGTAAAGGTATATTATATATATATGTAAACACACATAAATTAAATATTTGAAAGAGTTTAAATACACATCTGGATGGCGCGATTATAGTACAAATAATCGTGTCAAAAAAAAACAAATAATAGAATGCTGTCTCGTTTTATCTATATGCGTGGCGAGATAGAGTTGGCGATGACTTGCAAGTGAAAGAGATGACATCCCTTCAAGGAATAATACTCCGTCATTTGTGAAATAACTTAAAAATTTCTTGTACTAATAGTTTTGATATAAATGAGAGTTTATATACTCATATGGATGGCGTGCTTCGATATATAATTTTGTCTAAAGAAACAAATAATAGGATGCTGTCTAGTTTAGTTTTAGGAAAGAGGAATACTCCATCCGTTTAGTATCACTTATCTCCACGTTTTTCTATCACTGATTTCACCAGTCACAGTTGACAGTCACCAACTTGCACTATTTATTGTGACGAGAATGATCTCGTATTACCTTGGTATCTGAGTATCTAGATACTTAAAATTAATCACATACATTAAAATTAGTAATTTTGATTTATGCCCAGGTTTTGAGCCTAGATACCGCATAGTGCGTCGCCTGTAAATAGTTAGGTGATTGCGAGCGTCTAACAGGTGGATGTTTTACGTCGTTATTATAATCAATACTTGAGTGTTAATTGGCGCGCGAGTAACACTCTACTGAGTAACTACTCAAATAATGATAAATACTCGGTTATTGATTTGAGTGCTAAAGCGGTGACTTTTTGTACGTTTTCCCGGAATTATTCGATTCACAGCTCCGACGAAATTTTTCTCCCTGCTTCCAAGGCCAGAGAAAGTTGGTAAATCCCCTCCCCATAGCTAGGAGTAGTAATTGTTTTGACATTATACTCTCCGTTAACTTAGTTGGGAAGTTAGTTAAAATGTTTCAGTGCCATAACAACGCCATAACTATATTAAGGCATAACCGCCGGGAGCCGTGCGCGAGCGTGAATAAGTTTGGGGAGCTTATTGGACCCCCCCCCCTCCCTCACTTGAGATTTAAGGGATTATAACTATTTCAAGGGCTTAACCAGGACCAAGGCCTAAAGTTTAATTATGCTAAGGTTGTTATGAAAAAACAAAAATGAGGCATGGACTAACAACCCGTCTCTATACCATAGGACGACACCACAATCTGTAAAGACGAATGAAAGTCTTCAGAAGACAATTTACTTCACACCATGAGTAAGGTTAATGCATGAGAGCTTGAAGATGCTTAAGCTGAGCTAATGTTGCAGTAAAGGGAACAGAGGTCGATAATAATTTCACGATTGATCGCATCTTCAATTGATTCACACTTCGAATAGGTCTTCTCCAGTTCTATATCTGGTCCATAATTCTATACGAAAGAGAGGCTTGGACTATTAAAGAAAGATTGCAGGAAATTTCTTGGACTTTTGGATATCTTGGACTTAGAAAATCACCAATGAGGAAATTCTACGGCGTGGCGTCCAAAAACGCCGTCCCTGGCAGATCATTTAACAGTGCAAAGTTGCATACCTGAGTCACGTGCTTAGGCACAGGTATAAACTCCTGCAACTCATTATGATTGTAAAGTTGCAGGAAAGAGGAGGCCTGGCCGTAGACGGAAATCGTGGTTGCTGAACATTCAAGAATGGACCAGGGCTACGAGTTTCGCCGCGTTGTTTTGCCTGGCGAAGGACAAAAAGAAGTATGCAGAGCTGGCTGCCGCCCTTCACTAGTTGGAGAGGCACCCTAAGAAGAAGAAGAAGAAGAAAATTTCTTTTTGCTCTGCCAAATTAATCAAATTGCTGCGCATCGTGCCTACAATGACAGCTTCGGCAGAGCGATCCTCCAGGCTTTACCACCATTGGTATCTACAATGGGGCAGAAATATCTGAACATTTTATATATCCCCTTAAAAAAAACTGGAATCGTAGAAATTATATATTTTTTTATAGAAAAAATATACAGGAAATATTTTTGCACAATGATTTTGCGTCACTCCTAACTAGGCAATGCCTGTCTTAAGGAAATCGCCAATTTTTTGATATTATTTAAAAACAGAGTACAAAAATTGTTTAATGAAAAAAGATGGTAAGATATTGTTATGTAAAATTTACAAATAAAAATATAAACAAATTAATAAAATAAAATACACAAAATAATAATTGAAAACTCTAAATAATCATTAAATAATAAAAGTAGTGGTAAATTGTCATAAATACAAATACAAAATATTATTTTATAAAAAAAAGCTGAATTCGCTCTTGTTTACATATAGGTAGGTATATTGTTAAAGATGTGAGGGTATGTATAGTGTGTATGTATTGCTATTTTGGAATATTATGAGGATACATTAAGTTTCCGTTCTTCCTTTACTAATTAACCACTGTATTAGACTTTTTTTGAGAACCACCTGTCAGTCGTGAAGTATTGAAGTATTTTCGCAAAATGTTTAATAATCTCGAAGCAAGGTAATGGTAATGGTGTTGTCCAAACCACGTAAATCTCCTGGTCGTTGTTTAATGTGGTATCTGCGCCGATATTGTGTTCTTAGCAGGTAACAATATCTCTGCTTCAGCGCCATTGAAATTTAAAACAGTTTTTACAATTGCAAACAATGAAATTGAGACATTTATTTATCAATAAATCGATCAAGTACGATTCACTCCGTGGTACACTCTTTGCACTTACAATAAGGTGTATAATTTGCTGACCGAAGATTTGTTCGGCCATTTCTCTTTTGTCGTATGTTATTTACATTATTCTTGTCATTCATTTGTTATTATTTAATAACCACGGAGGATCTATGCGTATTCTTAGTCAACGCGGAAAATAAATAATCAAAACTTTTATCACTAGGCAGATAAAGCTTCGTATATTGTACATATATAAATGGCCCAGAGACATATTTTTATTTTGCTATTCTATAACTAATAATTTAGGCTGATACACATACTGTAACGACTTAAAAGAGCTTTAATAAACAATGCCCTTAAAAATTCAAACAATAATATATATAACCTTCAGAGAAGCACTTAAGACATCAATTTTAATTTATATTCCAGCACGCAGAGGTCGAATTTTGACCTACTTTCTAGTGGCGATTCTATTATTAATCGATTCCATTAGGTAGTTATTGTGACAGTAAATAATGGTAAGGTGTAAAGGAAATTAAACAGTTTATATGTGGTTCGAAATGTCACGTCTCTTATTAAAAACATACTGTGTATGAGACAATATTATAAATTAGACGATTTACTATAAGTAATACTATAAGTAATAATATAATATAAGATTTACTACATATCATTATAATAAGACTAGGTAATCTAATAAAGAATAGGTCTATATTTATCTTTTTTAACTTTTCTATATTTCGTTTACTCTATATATGACCTCTGAGGTAATCTGATTTGGAAGACAATCGCGTTGTTTGACATTTTAAATAAGATAAAAAAGAAATGTATTAAAATGACAAAAAAACACGTCTACCTATATAAAAAGCATTATTGCATTTATAATTATTTTAATAACGGTTTTTTTTATTAAATACTTGTATACTTGTGGTTGACATATTTCACCATATAGGCAGATGTATATTTCCAAAATGTACTTAACCAGACCTTTCATTTGACAATAAACACGGTATATCTATATTAATTTATTGACATTGGGACTTTATACATATAGACAACTTCTTCTTCTTCTTCATCATCAGCGCGCATTCGCCCACCGTTGGGCATACGCCTCTCCAATCACTTTCCACCCGGATCGGTTGTCCGTTTCCCTCATCCAGACTGGTCCAGCTGTCTCCTTGATGTCATCGGACCATCGGGCCGGTGGTCTGCCCACACTTCTTCAGCCTAGCCAACGCGCTTGCTCCACCGTTCGTCGTGTCGTCGGGCCACGTGGCCGGCCCAAGCCCACTTCAGCTTGGCCACTCTTTGACCCACGTCGACCACCTTCGTGCGCTGTCTGATGAGCTCGTTTCGGACTCGATCGCGCAACGATATGCCGAGCATGACTCGCTCCATGTTACGCTGCACCACCTTAAGATTGTGAATCATCCCAGCAGTCAGTGTCCATGTCTCACAAGCATACGTCATAGCCGGTAACACGCACTGATTATACACCTTTGTTTTGAGCGATTGGGGAATTCTGGACTTCAGCACGAAGCTCAGCTTCCCGAAGGCTGCCCGTCCCAATTGTTTTCTTACTTTTATACTTTTTATACTAATAGACAACTACTTACTTCATATTTGGACAGTTAAGATATTCTATGACACTCGAGATGACATAGCAATTCTAACAAAAGAACATACTTATAAATCGGCCTAAGCGTTTAGAAGTTATGGTGGAATAAAAAGGATAACATAAATAGATGAATCCTGAACACCTTACAAAATTTCATGTTTGTGCTGTTAACCGTTGAGGAGTCCCCTCGTTGGGATCTAACCCTGGGCGCAGCAGCCATGTCGTGGTGAAACTTACAAAAGGCTATCATAACTGAATGCTTATACAAAATTTCGTGTCTGTGCTGTTGACCGTTGAGGAGTCCCCTCATCGGGTGCCAACCCTGGGTGTAGAATCAGGTCATGCTAACAATAAAAATTCATTGTCATCGAAACTGAACCAACATGTTAATTTTCAACATCATATAATAATATTTGAGGAGCTCCGTAATTTCATCATCAGAACAGAATTTTGTTAAAATTTGGTACAATATGTAAGTATAATAATAATAAAAGCCTTTATTCACTGACCGTATTGTACAGTTTTGCCTTATGTGATACCTACTTATAAAACCATAATATTTCAAATCTAATTTTGAAATAAGGTATCATATTCTTTCGCAGCAAGTTTGTTGATCAGGTTGTCCTTCGACATAGGCTTCCCCCATTTTCCTTCATTCATCTCTGTCCCGAGCTAACCATCTCCATCCTTTCGGTAAGTCATCTTACCATCTTTTAATTTGACGTCGTTTTTGTCTTTTCCCATTTCTAGGATAATATTCCATTACGTCTTTCGTCCATTTTTTTTCTGTTGGTTATCATGATATGACCAGTCCAGTTCCACTTGAGTATTCTAATTATGCTGAAAACATCGCTTACCTTTGTTCCTCACCTCGTTCCGTTGTCACAAGGTTTGTTCGCATTTCTCCATCCTCCAGACTGGTCACAGATTCGAGGTCGCTTGCGCGGCCTCTACCTAACGTTAGCGGTAGTTCAGTTCGAATCTATCGTGGGCTAAGGCACCTTTTACCCGACAAGCTCACGCGGGATTGGGTGGTCATCATTTCAAAAGTGGATCATTTCAAAATACCAGATCAACATCCACCCCGCTGCTAAGGAAACGTATACGATCCAATACAGACCGCTCCAGTTATTCGCCGTAGTGCACAGTCGATTGGCTAACGCCGCACGATGCGCAAGCCGCTCAGTTCTACCCGAGGTGTTCTATCAAACCGGAAACTCCGATCCCAAATGTCCACGACTGTGGGTTAGATCCGCATCTTGCGGTGTCGACTACAACGGGCGAGCCCGTCACCACAGGACGTTTTAACGATTAGTCGTTCTGTCGCCCTGCAGTGAACGTAGAAGACTTTGGACAGTACAATCCTACGTCCAGCTACGTCACAACCCGTGAGAGTCCAACGCCTTACCGCGAGTTAGCCAGGAATAAACCCGGCGGGCTCGAGATACTCGCGCCCTCACTTCCAATTGTGACCAGATTTCTCCGGTCTCTCGATTGGTTCCGAGTTCGAGGTCGCTTGCGCGGTCCTCTCCCTTATGAAGCGGTGAAACGGAGTGCACCGAATCTATCGCGGACCAAGGCGTCCTTTGCCCGCCTCTTACCCGGGATCGGATGGCTAATGGTCAATTCAAGAGCAGTCGCCATAAGGTACGCAACCACCCTCGCTCTATAGGAAACAATACAATTCCCAGACTCCCCCGACTGTTAGTCGGAGAGCACAATCGATTGGCTTGCGCCGCACGGTGTGCAGACCGTCCAGGGGCGCCAGAGGTTTGATTCCCAGGGGAGACTGGTTGACCCAGTGTCCTACCCAGGATTCGCACCCCATGCGGGGACGCTGTCGGATGGGTGTTGACCCGTGAGTGTGACAGACCCTGAACACATGGGTCATCGTGGCCACCTCATCATGGGCCCGTTAGCTCCCCAGGGTTAGATCCGCAGGCAGAATTCACGGCGGCCCTTCAAGGTTACTCTCTCTTGGAGGAGGCTAGTAGATGAGAGCTGAACCGTGAGTTGAGCCGACCCCAAGGAAATACAGACAGGCCAGCAGGCCCTACCTGTATGGAAGCGTTAAAAATTAGAAAGTCATATTGGAGTATTTTGGTATTTCCTGAGAATTTTTTAAATTATTTTAGAGATGAGGGTGGAATGATTTGTAACTGCACTGCGCGACGGTGATGCCATATTTCCAAAATAGTTTGAAACTAACGTAGTGAAGTATTGAAAGGTTTTCGATTTTGTAATTTTGAATCATTGAGACTCGCTCCGAAAAACAACCCATTTAAACAAAATATATACTGTCAAAAACACTATATGTACTGACTAAAAACACATATCTGCTTTAAGTTCGCCATATATGAATTAAATAGTAATTTTACCTTAAACGCGCCGACGCTTGCAATGCGTAAAACGTTCAAAATTCGATTTCAAAGGCTCACGGCGACCTGCGTTTGCGATTTGATTTTTATGAGTGAGAAATGAATGAGATGACACGCGTTCGAAATTTAAATTTCGCCAACTGCTGGTGGAATTTATTTATTAAATGAATATTCAGGTGAAATAAGTTGCCGGGAAAGTCTTGGGGTGACAAAACCGTTTTTTTTAAATATAAATGTACATTATTGTACACGCAATCAAAAATAAGCTGATTTAAATTAGAGCTTATCAACAACCCAATTAAGAATCTGGGTCTTTTTCTTTCGTCTCGTTTAATTAGTAGGTGGAGGGACGGCGGCGAAGGGGCCTCACTAATTAGGAGCGTTCCTTCGAAGGTGCTATAATTACTGAAAGCCGAGAGGAAAAAAATCTGAGCGCAAGAGCAAAAGGTGATGCCTTGAGGCGCACCACTCGGAAGTGCGAACAATTTTATAAATTTTAATTTACTTACCTACTTTAATTTTCAGCCTCGTAAATGACAGATACTTATTCAGGTTTGGAAGTCGGAAACGAGTAAAGCAACAAGCTTAGGTGGTTGATTTTATTTGTTAATAATAATAATAACTTTTATTTGGGTAAATTTGCCATCTGGCTATATTCAACAGCTAACCTTTGGTATAATATCGATGTGCGCATAACAGAGTTACAAACGTACAAGGATATTTAAAAATCGGTTGTCACCCCAAGACTTTCCCAGCAAGCAGACAACCTCTTCCCCTCGCGCGCAAAACCCTTAACCCTAACCCCCCCCCCTATCTTCAACACCCTTCCCTTCCCTTTCCACCCCCCCCCCCACCCCGTTGCGTCCCACCACTCCCCAGCGTAATCGTCGCATCTTTTTGTAATTTTTTCGAGGTATTAAAATGGTATTTTTCCAACAATTATGTAGTATTTTCTTAAATACGGCGGTATTTTTTTAGTCGGTTGTATACTAGATATTTCAGCCAAAATTTCATTTCGGCAGACAACAATTTGATACCCAGATGTCTTGTTGGACCAAAGATTTCGGTCCAAAAAGGCATATGTGTAACGAATTTCAAGTCTCTAACTACAATATTTCGAGATTGAAATATGACTAGCGCGCCCTCTGGTGGACCGATTTCAACTACAATCTTTTCAACTCTTGCCATGACCGAATGATGCCAGCATGCCAATTTTTAGCTCAATCGGATGAAGCGGTTGGGCGCTATCGTGGAGTATACACACAGACACACAGACACAGAGAAGTGCGTCCACAATACTTTCCTTGCCAGGAAAGTAAAAGCTAAAAATTAAAATTAACAATACTAAATTATGCTCAGGAAGAGGAAGTTTAGAAAGCAGAGACGAAGGAAAGGGAAACAACTCATCACCTACATGTGAGAGAGTTAGTATTGATTAAGCCGAACTTGAAAGGTTTTACAAAAGTTTAGTCAATTATGTTAACAGGGAGACGATTCCAAAGCCTTGCAAAATTCACACTAAAAGAATACGAGAAAAGTGCGTTCTGTGCCCGAACGAAGCTGAAGGCCGTAGGGACATAATAGAGGTCTAAAAGTCATTATGATGTAAATAGTGCCTACCTAATTATCAATAGCTTCAGATCCCTGGTATTATACATATATCTGGATGATTTTGAAGTTTTGTATATCTGGATGATTTTGTGAAATAAACCATTTAATAAGTCTTGGTAAATTGGGTTTATTTTGTAAATAAATATTTATATATAAATATATATTCTGACGGTTTATAGTCAGTATATATTCGATAACATTATGTATGTTCGTAAAAACTTGCACAGGTTCCGTAGGTCGGGTAACATTCCCAATAGGAACACCAGGTTCAAAAATAAACTAGCCATTCAGCCATCAAAAATAGCCATCAAAAATAACATAGCTCTAGGTTAGCAAAAGTGAGTAAATCTTTCATTGGAGACGGTGTTCGCTTTTATAACACTTTGCCTGAGGAACTAACCCTTTTACCAGACACTAAATTTAGAAAAATTGTTAAAGATAATTTGTGCTTTACAGGCTATTATAAAATTGAAGATTTTTTAAGCGATACATTGGTCTGGTTAAGTCGTTTTTGTGTAACATAGCTATGAAAACCATTTAAAGTGTTATTATTATTATTATTATTATTACTATTACGTAAAGCTATTGATTATATAGCGTAGTAATCAATAGTAAAGCCTACAAGCAAGGCATAAATGTCTGGAAACATAAGACGTTCGGAAAGTACTGTAAGTCTACTTCGAATAAAAATCTATCTTAAATCTAATATAAATAATATAATATATAGGTAAAATTAAATTTTATTATCAACATTAAGTAATATAAACGAAACATGGAGCGAAGCATGCTGAACATAAGGCAGGACAGGTGGACGACCTCAAAAATAAGGAATAGAACAAAGGTGAGCGATGTTTTGAACAAAATTAGAAAACTCAAGTGGAACTGGACTGGTCACATCATGCGAACTAACAGAAAAAAATGGACGATAGACGTAATAGAATGGTAGCATAGAAATGGGAAAAGACAAAATGGACGGTAAATTAAAAGATGGGAAGACGACTTACCAAAAAGATGGAGAAGGTTAGTTCGGGACAGAGATGAACGGAAGAAAATCGGGGAGGCCTATGTCGAAGGACAACCTGATCAACAATCTGGCTGCTGAAGAATATGATACCTTATTTCAAAATTAGATTTAAAATATTATTGTTTTATAAGTATCACATAAGGCAAAACTGTACAATACGGTCAGTGAATAAAGGCTTTTATTATTATTTATTATAATGTAATTATTATAAAATTTTATATAAAAATACCTAGTCAATAAGAGTAGAATTTATTGTCAAAACAATATATTACAAAACCATAAATAATTTTTGGTAATTAGTTCAACGATAAAATATAATCAACATACATATTAAAAAATACATTAATAATTTGTGCACCTAAGTTTTTTAAACTATAATTTCTAACATTTGATGTATGGTCAGTCTGTCATGACTCGATAATCATTTTTTTTATTTTAATTTTGAATACCCTAAATGTAAAATTAATTTATATTTCCATATTAATCAGATTTAAAAACCTCGATGTAATAATAAAAGAGTAATGTATTTGTCCAAATACTGATATGTATTGATAAATTTTGATAAATATTTTGATTTTTTCAGACACAGGTCTTGTTTTGGAGTCTGCCAATTGTCTATAACAAACTAGCTTCCGAAAAGTGTGCTATTATCATTAAATCTTAAAAAGGATAAGTGCGAAAGAGCTATGGTAGCTGAAAGGCAAAGGCGCCCTTTGCTCTGTGCTGACGTCATAGAATTAATAAGCAAACTTTACGGCAAACAGCTTTACCTTCTCTCCAATATTGCTTTATTTTAGGATAAAAATCTCAAGGAGGTTACAGAAGCAGTAAAAGATAATTTCGGAACGGATTTTTCAGTAAATTATGTTACTTTTATGAGAAAGCGACTGATAAAAGATTATGAAACAATTTGTTTTTCTTACAATTTTCATTGTTTGAAATTTAGTAATAAAACTATAAACAACAATTTAATATATCCCTAGCTCAGATAGATAATTTTTCACATGCATATTACCGTGTCACTGATATGTTAAAAAGCCGATTTTATGACGTCATCTTTTTAGATTACTGCCCAACAAAAAAGACGTGTAATGTGTTTAGGGTTCATCTATGTATTTTTTCCGTTTCGTTTATTCCACCATAACTTCTAAACGCTTGATCTGATTTTGAAGTGTGTTGTATTGTTAGAATTGTTATCTCATCCCAAGTGTCATATGGTACGTTAATTGACAAAATATCAAGTAAGTAGATGTCGAAATGTCCAAATGTCAATAAATTAACACAAATATATCGTGTTTTGTGACAAATGAAAGGTTTGATTGAGTACAATCCTGAAATATGCATGTATCTATATGAATAAAAACATGCACTACAAATATTTCTTTAAAAAACCATATTAAAAATTATTATAAATAGGTACAATAGTTCACTTTCTGTGATGGCAGACGTGTTTTTTCTCCTTTTCAATATATTTACTATATACATTTTATTATATTTACTATACTAATATATATATATATATACTAAAAATTGATTTGATTGTAACTTTTCATAATCGTTTATTAATCCTAATCAACCTTCGAAATCCAATTCATTGAAATCTAAAATATGGCCTAAGAATCATGTACGGTTTAAGTTTCGTTTGGTGATTATATGTTTTTTTTACTTTTTCGGTATTTTTTACTTTTTTGAGTGTTTTGACTTTTTTGACCTTTTTTACTTTTTCGACTTTTTTGACTTTTTGACTTTTTGACTTATTGAAATTTTACACATTGTACGGAATGTGTAAAATAAAAACTGCGCCATCCATAAATAAATAACAGTTATGGATAGCGAAGCTGTCAAATTATAGGATCGACGCGATAGCCATCTAGAAAGTGGCCCATTTCCCAAAATGACCAATTTTGATTTTTTAGATTTTCAGTTGTTTCTTTGAGTTTCTCCTAAATATTTCTTTTGTAAACCACCCCTGAATCAAGGGAAACAAAACAAAAAAAAATAATTCAAATCGGTCTAGTCATTTCCGAGATCTTGCAAGACTAATGCAAGGCGATTCATTTTTATATATATATAGATTTGTTCACAATTGTATAAATTTTGGTGAAGAATTTTTAAAATATAAACTCACCTTACATAATTCCCCAAATCGCCAGTACAGCGCTGATACTTTTCGTTTAAAAACACATCAAAGATTAGACACAACAGTTTATATTTTTTAATATAGAGAAAATCGAAAATTCGACGATGATTTTCCAAATCGGATAGAATACGTTAATTCACGTAAACGCCGAAAATGGGGAGTCAGCGCGCGACCGTTCTCCGCGAGGCTTTCAGGGCTACTGGCTGACTGCGCGCACGTAGAGCCTTATTTATAAGGGTGGTTTACTGACGGAGCGGGAGAATGCAATATCATCGGATATTGCTCAATCATTCGCTTTATCGTGTTGAAGGCGATGTCAATACAATTAGAGGCAAGTTTACATCTGGAATCTGACGTGTGTAATATGATCTCCCTGTTTTCCTAACTATTTTTGAACTACGTTTTCTTGGACACTATTTCGTCTCTTGATAATAAAACAGTTTTAGGGGTTGACTCCTTAAGAACTGATTTTTTTTGAAACCCATGGTATGAGAATTTCATGGATAGTAAAATCGAACGTTAACAAAAAGCGTAAGGTTAATATCACTAAAGTTCGAAAATTTGATTTAAATTTTGAAACTCAATTGAGAAAAATGTCGATAATAGATTATATTTCTTCGATTTAATTTTTCGGTTCAAAAGTATTATGTCTACATTCGGGAGCCATGAATCGGAATCACCAACATAAACCTTAATATCTCGGAACCTAAGAATGATAGCTTATTCAGGAATTACCACATTAAAATGAATATTAAATACCAGGAACTCGTCTTATATATTTTTTGTGACTAAACCGAAACAATGCAGAAACAAATGCAGTGAGTTCGTAGTTCGATTTTTTAAAATCATTCATTTGGTTTTTACCTTTTTGATGACATTACTCTACAGCAACTAAGAAGTTTTATTAATTTAATTAAGTAGTCTTAAATAGTCTATAGTATACTTTATATTTCAATAAGCTAGCATTCTTAGTCTACTTGTTGATCCGGATTCATTGCTCCCGAGTTTATATATAAATTGAAAAATTGGCTATTTGGGATAGATAAGACCACCAATGCAGGCTCTACATTATCAAACTAGGTATAGATAATCAAGAGGTGCAAATGCAGAAACCTTTTCATAATTATGGTTGTTGCCAGCATTCTCATATTCTGCATACCTGTTCGGCACAGGCGTCAAGAGACAGATTCCTAAGATGTTTAGTGAGTCATTCTTCTCGAACTTGTTTAGATTATGATTTTGATCAAATAAGTTTGCCGAGCATTTGATAAAAGATAAAAAGTATTTATTTCCAATACATATATTACAATTGTGTAGGAATGACATTAATTAATCTTAAACTAGTGACTTAATTTAGACAAGAAATGATATACAATAAATTGCTATAAACTTCTAAATGTACAAAACAAAGACTATAACATAACAAGTTACAATAAAATAATTGACAATTAAAAAAAAATTACATTAAATTAAATGGATAGGTACGATGCTATGTATTTTCACAATATCTTGAAAAGTCGTTATGAATGTTAATTTTAAGCAGACAAACTCGAATGGATCTCTTGAAAATATCGATGTTTTTAATTGCCTTTATTCTATCAGGCAATTTATTAAAGAGTTTGAGGCCTGTGTGTCGACTAGTCGACTGGAACTTGGCAGTACGTGCTACGATCGGCTGGAGGTGATGGGTTTTATTCCTGGTTTCAAGCCGGTGTAGTTCTTCGTAGAATAATGTCGAGCTCTTAATGCAATAGAATTCGTAAACAGCTTCTTTTCTTATAGACCAATGCCATATCGGGTATATTCTGATGATGATGATTTTATATTAATATAGTAACATTGTTTGCGAATAGATACAAATTTAACGTATATATTATGACTTAGGTGCACAAATTTTTAATATATTCTTAAATATGTATGTTCCCGGCGGCTGAGCACCAACCGGGCGCGTCTCCAGGTGGCGGATAGGAGAACGCCCGAAGGGACCCCGGCTCGAGGGATGATACCCGAGGCCGGGTGCTCTTCGGGTAGTGGTGGCTAATACACTGTGTGTGGAAGGCCCCACCGCGGACCAACTCTCCAAGCCGAGGTGTAAGCTACCGTGCTAATGGCTGCATGGCGCAGGGAGTGTTGCGTCTCTTACGGTGCCTCCCGGATACCGGGCGTCCTCCGGGTAGTATAAGCCAAGCCCCGGTCATACGCGGCTCTGTCCGAGTGATATCGCACTACCGCGGAACTCGTGGGAACAAAAATGGATCAAATTAACAGTACACCACCAAAAATAAACTTAATTGAAGCACTCCAGGGGGTGGCTTTGTCTCAAAGCGAACCACAGGAGGCACCCAACGCGGGGGCGGGCCCATCAAAAAGCCCACCCAAAACCCGCATTAGATATAACGGCGCCGCAAGGCGTCGCTACAAAAAACTGATGAGAGAGGGGCTAACTGCTAACCCCCGAGCCTCCAGTGCTAAGTCTAAGCCGGAGGACGGGACTGCAGAGGCCCCTGGGGCTCCTAAACGCCCCAGACAAGGGCCAAACACCCCAAGCCCCTCCCATCAGGCGACAGGGAAAAGACCGAAAGTCTCCGACCAAGGTTCTTACGCCCAGGCCACAAAAGGACTCCTCAGGCTAGCCCTCATAATAAGGGGCTACCCTGACAAAAAACTTGAAGCCGGCGACATAGAAGCCATCCGGGACAAGATTGTGGACGCCATCATGGAAATTCCTGTTGGCACTAAAACACCATCCTTTACCGGCAGCTGGGAGAGGGACGGTGCAATCGTCTTCTCGTGCGCAGATGAGGAGACGGGGAACTGGCTCAGAAGCCTTTCCACGGACTTACTCGTCCAAGGTGAATCCGTGTGTGTGCTGCCGGTCGATCAGCTGCCCAAACGCCATCGAGTGGTGGTCCACGTGGAGGAGCCCAAGTACACTGTCGAGAAAGTACTTCTACTCCTCGACAGGCAAAACCCAGGTCTGAAGACCGATGGGTGGGCCGTCGCTAGGGGGAGCACGAAGAAGGATGCCTCGAGCGTCCACTTCGCCTGTCTGGTGAGCGACTCCTCATTGGCCACTCTCAGGGCCTGCAACTTCCGACCCTACTGTGGGCTAGCACGGGCATCCGTAAGGCTGCTCGATAATAAGCCTAGGAAGGAGTCGGACGCAGTGGAGGGAACGGAAGGAGGTACAGCAAAATGAACCACCTAAAAGTCCCCATAATCCAGATCAACTTGCACCACAGCAAAAGCGCCTCGGCGATATTAACCAGGAGCATGGCTGTGGCGCAGACAAGTATAGCACTAATCCAAGAACCTTGGATTGTTAGGGATACTATAAGTGGATTAGGAGGTTGCGGAACCATTCATAAGGCCCAACCGACTCGGAAACTCAGGACCTGCGTGGTCACTAAGGGCGTCACAGCCACTTTTCTGCCACAACTCAGCGGCGATGACCTAACGGTCGTTTTAACAAAAATCAACTTGACAGGAGACAGAACGGTGGATCTACTCATTGGGTCAGCATACATGCCTTATGACTCCACTGACCTGCCACCGCAAGAAGATATAACCAACCTAGTGACATATGCGAAACAACGCGGGCTCCAACTCCTTCTGGGTTGCGATGCGAACTCATACCACGTGTGCTGGGGTAGTTCCAACATAAACCCGAGGGGGGTAAGCCTGCATGACTTTATCCTAGGCAATGAACTCACCATCCTCAACAGAGGAACAGAACCTACCTTCATAGACTCAAGAAGACAGGAGGTACTGGACATCACGATCTGCACAAAAGAAGTGGCCGACCTGGTTCAAGACTGGAGGGTCTCAGATAAACCCTCAGGCTCGGACCATAGGCAGATCCATCTAACGCTTCGGCACTCATTGGAAATTCAGTGGGCTCGCAACCCTAGAAATACCAACTGGGAAGGATTCGATAGGGACCTGGCTATCAAGCTCACCACGGTTCCGAATCGATTCCACACCAAAGAGCAACTAGAAACAGCTGCACTATCACTGTCTAATGCCGTTATAGACGCCTACGAGCAGAATTGCCCTTTGAAACAAAAAAACCTCTCAAAAAAGGTCCCATGGTGGAACCCAGAGCTGACCAAGCTCAGGCTTACGCTGAGAAGGTGTTTCAATAGGGCGAGAAATCACAACACTAACTCGCAACACCTTTGGGAGGAATACAAAAAAGGCCATTGTTAAAGCCAAACGAAGAAGCTGGAGGGACTTTTGTGAGAGCGTGGAAACAGCTTCCGAAGCCGACAGGCTCAACAAGATCCTCAGCTCCAACAACCGCCCCCAGCTGGGATGCCTTAAACGACCAGAGGGGGGACACACAAGCGACACCAAGGAAACCTTGAAGCTCCTAATGGAAACACACTTTCCGGGCTTCCAGGAATCCTCACACCCAATTGCCGCAGGGGAGAACTCCAAGAGGCTCCACAAGCCCAGGGAGTGGGCCCTTGCAGCCAAGATAGTTAATCCAAAAGCAGTAGAATGGGCCGTGAGCACCTTCGACCCCTACAAATCACCTGGACCGGATGGAATATACCCAGTCCTACTACAAAAAGGGTTAAGCCAGCTGCTGGGCCCTCTAACAAAGGTACTCAGAGCGAGCATAGCCCTCAGACACGTCCCTCATGCCTGGAGCAGCGCAAGAGTCACGTTCATTCCAAAGGCAGGCAGGAACGGCCACATCTTTGCCAAAGACTACAGACCCATTAGCCTCACCTCCTTTCTCCTGAAATCACTGGAGAGACTAGTTGACGGCTACTTGAAAAACAACCACCTAGCTCTTCAACCGCTTACTGATGCTCAGTATGCCTATAGGGAGGGCAGATCTACGGACACTGCCCTACATCACCTGGTGAGCACAATAGAGACAGTTAGCGGCGAAAGGTTACGCTCTGGGAGTATTCCTGGACATCGAAGGAGCATTTGACACCACATCATATGCAACTATAAAAAACGCTATGCACAGACGAGGAATACCAGAGACCATTATTGACTGGACATTGAGTATGTTATCAAATAGGAATCTGACCGTCTATCAAGGCGACACCTCCATCACGGGAATCCCTGCTAAGGGCTGTCCACAGGGTGGAGTCATCTCCCCCCTCTTGTGGAGCATCGTTGTAGATGAACTCCTAATAGATCTACAAAACCTAGGCCTCTCTGTCTACGGCTACGCTGATGACGTGGCCATAGTAGTCAGAGGAAACTTCCTATCAATACTTAAGGAGCTCATGGACAAAGCACTTAAGACCACCCAAGACTGGTGCCAGGCCAGAGGTCTATCCGCTAATCCAAGCAAGACTAAGGCCATGATTTTCACCAGAAAATACAAACCCGAACCCGTTGAGTGTCTCAAGCTCTGGGATAAGGAGATAGAATACGCTACAGTAGTTAAATACCTTGGAGTCTATCTAGACCCAAAGCTCAATTGGAAGCACCACCTCGAGCGCAAGAGAACAACCTTCTATGCCTCGTTGTGGACGTGCAAAAGAGTCATGGGAAAAACCTGGGGGTTCAAACCCAGGGTCGCCTTATGGCTCTACAGGGCAGTACTGCTGCCTAGACTAACCTATGCTGCAATAGTCTGGTGGTCCAGGGTGAAAAAGCTTGAGACAGTAAAAATGCTTAAAAGCCTTCAAGGTAACTACCTGAGGGCTGCAACTGGCGTCATGAAGACCACCCCAACAGCGGGATTAGAGGTGGCACTCTGCTGCCCGCCTCTGGACAAGCTCATCATCCACTCCGCCAGACTTACAGCATACAGACTGAAGTGTTTGGGCGAGTGGAAGCGTGGAGGGCACAATCATCCTGAGCTAAACCTCCTCCACAAAAGCCCATTCACTCTGACCCAGGATCGACTACGGAAAAAATTTTCGGTAGAGAAATCCTATAAAATCCTAATCCCCACCAGGGAAGAATGGAAAAATCCGCAGTGGCTTCAAAGCCACAACGCAGACGCCTGGTTCACCGACGGCTCAGGAACAAATGGACGTTTTGGGGCAGGCGTGTACGGACCCAAAACCAACCACAGAATCAGCATCCCCCTTGGACAATACGCTACGGTTTTCCAAGCCGAGGTACTTGCCGTATTGGAATGCATAAAACTACAAAGTCGACTTGAGGTAAAAAACAGACAAATCCTCATCTGCTCTGACAGCAGAGCAGCACTGGACGCTCTGGCTAAAGCCACCACAGAATCTTCTGTGGTCTGGGACTGCATGCAGGAGCTCAACAAATTGGGAAAATCCAACAAAATCACCCTAATGTGGATACCGGGTCACCAAGGCATACCCGGAAACGAAGAGGCCGATAGACTGGCAAAACTGGGCACACTGGATTGCCCAGTGGAGCCAGCTGTAGGGGTCCCCTTCGCTACAGGTAAGAAAATCATCAGGGACTGCTTGGAGCAGGAACATCGGGCTTCCTGGAAACAGAGTCAGGGATGTCGCCAGGCAAAAGCCATGATGGAGCAACCACTACAGAAGAAAACCAAGGCCCTACTTGACATGAGCAAGAAGAACCTTAGAACCACTATCGGTCTCCTCACCGGACACACGACCCTTAGAGCTCATCTATTCAACCTTGGCTTGACCGAGAGCAAGGATTGCCGAATATGTGGCGAGGAACCTGAAGACAGCATACACATTGTTGGCCGCTGTCCAGGGCTCGCCGCCAAAAGACACAGTTTACTGGGACGAGCCTTTCTCGAACCCAGCGATCTGCCCAACTTGAAGGTCAGTGACCTACATAGTCTGGTAAGAAGTACCGGGCTACTAGCTGACAATTGACCTAACCACACAGTGGGTAGTTACAAAAGACCTTACAGATCTAGGTGACATCAAGGGCTGGAAACAAGCCCCCCACTCCATCTACTACTACTACTACTACTACTAAATATGTATGTTGACTATGTTTTAACATTGAACTAACTACCAAAAATTATTAAACTTTGTTGTTATATATTGTGTTGACAATGAATTGTACTTTTTTGACTAGGTATTTTTATATTAAATATTAATGACCTCATTTCTTTTTTTATATATATAACTTTATTTTTCCCATTATTTCAGTTTTAAGAATACTCTGCTTGTCATTTTTTATTTAATCGAATGGTAATTCTATTATATCGATTATATAATGGAATTGAATTATATTTATTATATTACATTTTTTATTATTATTATTTTTAATTGAGGACCACATTTAGGGCAAATTAGTTTAATTAGCAGTTTACAAAAATTTTATGTATTTTTTCCTTGAGTCATGTTCACCCTGGAACGGGCTAGTCCCAGTTGGGTGACAGAATCAAATAAGCAAAAGGTTAAGGTTTTGCCGTTCGGTTCCTGTTAGTTTTGTAATCAAAATCAATGTTTTATCGTAATTGATTCTTAAATAAATAAATAAATAAAAATTACTTCGACAATTGCAAATAATGAAAAAAAAAAATAAAACCTAAATGTATCTTTTTTGTGGGTACAGAATGTGCCACACAAAAATAAATTAAGCCTACAATGACACAACTACTTAAAGAGCAGAGGAATGGGAATGGAAGGGGAAGTTATGTGCATCGTATCAATATGCACTAAGTCTATTATTGAACCACGTTATTAACGGTGCTGTTGTCAAATGCTTCGCTAAAACGTGCCAGAGGCGGGCCCCATGCACAGTAGGGCGGTGTCGACTACAGCCGGTGAATCCGTCACGCCAGGCTGGTATTACGATATGTGATTATTTTTTCAGCCATTATATGAACGTAGAACACTTAAAGACAAGACAATCAGTGGCCAACAAGCCTGTTAGTGGCCAACGCCTTACGGCGAGGCACCGGGAAAGATGACCAGCGGGCAGCCTCGCCCCCTAACTATCAGTTTTGGTAGGATATCTCCGTCCGCCCGACTGGTTACATGTCCGAACTCGCTTACGCGGCCTCTACCTGCTGTGTTACAGCGGTAATTCAGTTTAAATTTATAGCGGGCCAGTGCGTGCTTTGCATCAGGTCAACATCCACCCCCGCTGCTTAGGAGACAGTATATTTCCATAGTCTCCAGACTTAGTCAGAGTGCACAACCGCCAGTAGCGCCGAGATGCAATACCACTAGAAGAAAGCGGTCCACCAGCTTGCAAGGCCTGAGACGCGAGAGTCTTACGCGAGGTAGCCTTCCGCACGAGGAGGCTTCTGGATAGGAGCTGAAGTGTGAGTTGAGCCGATCCGGCTGAACGCACAGTGAAATATAATAAGAAGTCGCTGCTGTGACCAAGAATAAAAAGCAGCAGGTTTTCTCAGACCCCAAGAGTCTGCTCATGAACCGACAGTGGAGTAAATCTACCGGTGGGGTAATTAGGGGCGACACCCTCCAAGATGTATGAATCGAATGCAAACGTTTAGTAGACGCTCGCTCAACATTGGTGGCTAACCCCTCTAAGAGATTTTGTTTTATTGAATATAAAAACTTTATTGTCTTAAACACGTGGTTTCCAGTGCGAACAAATAGTAATACAATAATTCCCCTTTTGTAGCGGCAGTCGTGCTTTTTATTTTTTTTATATTGTTCTTGTTAGTTCATTTTCCAGTTATGATTCTGTTCACTTACGATGATAAAAGTCATGTATTTAGTTTTGCCTGTATTTATTGTTAGTAATTGTTTCATTGTGAGTAATGCTTTTGACTCAATAACGACTTTAATGTTTTTGATTTAAAAATGTCTAAAAACCCGCCCCTGCATTTTTTGCGAAAAATTCTGTTTGTCTGAATAGTGTCCGACAGTTTATTGCCTGTGTTCTCCGATATGTGTCATTTTCAACTACGCTCCAAATCCTCAAAGTGCGCGTCAAACGTCGAGCTTTGCAGAGAAAAAAGGGAGGTAGGCGGTGTTTTCCGTTTGTACCGCGCAGCTCAGTTTCTCGCCCTCAATTTGTGTAGTGGAATATCGCGCCGAGGAAATGGAGATTGCATCGCCGCTCATCCATATTTGATGGCAGATAGACCATTTGCATGTTTGATGTAACGCGTGGAGCGAGAAAACACACTCGCTGAATCCGATCCTCCCCACTCGCATCTGCGTCAGGCCACCCCGTATCCGTGAGCGGCGGCAAGCGGAGATCTCACTCTACAATTTCTAAAAAAAATACGGTTGTGTCACAAAGCTTTCCCGGCAAGTAGCCAAGGACTTACAGAAGGATTTTTAACGTTTTTTTTTTTCGGGAAAGAGGTTGACTAGACGGCGGTATGTAAATATTGTTAGTGTAGCTTGAATATGAGATGTTACAACCAAAATTTTACAATGTGATTTCGTCCCAACAAGACATCTGTGAACCAAAGGAGAATTCTAATATTTGTATGAGCCCTGGGCCCACCAACCAATGAGTCAGAGAGTTCACATCAAATACACCAACCACTAGTTGTACCTACACTACAGCTGCTGTCACCCTCACACACTAAGCGCGCGATTCCCCATTCACTGTCCGTTCGTGGACACCATATTTGCAATAAGAATTCCAGTCGGCAGGAATTTCTGGACACACTCGAATCAGCTCTGCTGAAAAGGGATTATCCCACTGAATATGCGGACTAGACAGATAATGCGCGCCACAGACGCCTCCAACAGAACCTCAACAGAAGTTCTTCAACGACGGAATCCCTATGCTTATGTATATATTACGTACTTCTCCGGGGTGGAGAAGTTTAAAAGATTTATTCAACATTATTTCTCAGAGCCCGCTGACTAAGCCTCTTATAAAATCGAAGATTATGGTAGACTGACAACGGTCTACCCTGGACAACGGCGGCTGCAACGTCACAGAAACGTCAGGTGCTACAAATTTCACGCGGTAAATTCGTTTCTATCCTTATTTTTAATAAGGACATGAGCTCTATTGAAATCACCGAAGAGTTCGTATCTATTATATCTAAGTCTATAGTGCATTTGTATAACTCTTCGGTGATCTCAATAGAGCTCATGCAATCGGTAGCATTAAAGTGTTCATATATCGGCGTTATATGCGATGTAGGGGGACATTGTGATGAGCTGTTTACTTCGTACACGGTTTGAAAATATTGACGAAAGTACTCACAAATTTCGGGCCCGTCGGTTGCAACGCTTTCCCCATATCTCATGCACTGCGGAATGCTGTTGCTTTTACGAATTAACTTGACGTATGACCAAAGGTGCTTTGGATCTTGCTTAATGTTACCCTCGGTGTTTGCAATAAACCTTGAGAAACACTGTTTTTGCAAAGCTTTGTGCCTTCACCTCAAGAGTGCAAATGCGTCATAATCGCAAGGATTTCTGTACTTCTTCCACTTTCTATGGTACATAGAGTTCTCCTTCAGTACATTGATTAATGCTGGAGAAAACCAACTTGGATGCGACGCTTTGCGGGATGTTTTATGCAGTACATATAATTCAATCGCCTCGTTAATAACTCCGTAAAAATTATCGACTTCGTTGTCTACCTCAAAACTTTCGATTAGCTCGTGCCAATTAACAGTGGACAAATGATTATTGATCTTATAGTAATCTGCCTTATTTAATTGATAAACTATACGCGGTGGTTCGCGTAATGGTGCTGATAGAGCATTGCAAATTTCGGCATTCCGGATTGAGGGTTGCGTTGAGCTACTCGACTGATATTCATCTAAATCTGGTAGTAAGGGAGCGAGCTTTGCCCGTTAGGTCCTCTACCCAGTGCCTTACTATAAGGCATTGGACCCTTACGCCAACCTCGCTGTTAGCGTAGCTTGATTGTTGATTGATTTAGTTCGCAAAAGTCTTTTACTGTCACTCCATGGGAGAGAGAACGACCTGATGCCAAAATAACTCCCTACGGTGACGGGTTCGCCAAGTTCTGGATAACATCCTTCGCATCTCTTTGCTTATTATTGTCGCGTTATATAGCTGAAAGAGCTTCTTCTTCTTATTGGAAGGAATCATATGTCATTTTGATCTATAAAAAGGTAAATAAAAATAACGTTTCAAACTATAGACCCATATCCATGACGTCGTATCATGACGTGTCAACGTGTGGGTGCGTGCCTTTTGCAGGGTCTCGCCCCTAGATTCCCCCAACGGTGCCCCTGCTGCCGTTCATTGCTGTAAGTCGGGACCGCATATAGCAACTTGGATACAACGTCACAAATCACCAGCTCTACTTATATAATTGACAAAACCAAATCAAATTGTATATAAAAAAATACGTGTGGCACTCGGGGACTGCCGCGGTAAAGCTATTGCATAGCATTTTTGACAACTTATGCAATTATAATTATTTATTTATTTTATTTATTTTATTTTTTCTCATATCAGATAACTGCGCTCTATCGGAATACGTTGAAATTATTACGAATCATTTGCGGCTGCGAAAGCAAATGATTCGGAATAATTTAAACGTCTTCCGATAGAGCGCCGCGCACGCATTTTTTATTCGATAAAGAAAAAAAAACGGATTATTCGAAAAAAATCGTAGATAAAAAGATAGATAATTAATTTATCTTTAAAATGGTGCAGGTTTCATAATAATACGCCAGATAGTATTTGCGTAGTAGTCGTTTTTGTGTTCGGTTGGACCAAATTTCACAAATTAATTACACTTTGTAATATAAACAAAATCGAAAATATTCGAAGCTAAGAATATTAGGAAAATGTTCTTGTTTAACATATATTTTTTTCGAATCGTAAGCAGTACTCGTTTAGACGTAATTATCAGTTTAAAATCATTAATTTTCGTTAAGAAATTTCTTCATTCGGTCGCCGCGCTGGCAGGCCCGCGATAAAAGCTATGCTATTGCATAAGCTATTGCTTAAAAAATATTTAATATATTGTCCGTTTAAACTTTCAATATGAATAGTCGTTAATTTGTTATTTTTTGTTAAATTGTAAATTTCTCTGTTATATCGAATTGACGATGTTATAAAGTGTTATTATGATTAATCATGTAAAAAATGCTATGTTAATATGCTAGTAGATAAGAGAAATTTAATTTGTAACTGTTTAAATAATATGTTAGTATGTAACTAAAATGTAAGTATTATTTTGATGGAAAATAAACGGTTTTCGGGCTAGATCCCGAATAATCTCTCTCCATATCTCCGTTCGTCCACCCCTCACGCGCTACCCTTCCGGTACGCGTGAGGTTGTCGTTGCACGACATCCTGAGCAGATAAAACGACCCATGACGTTAGAACTGCCCGGGTGGTGGGTGGGGTTTCCACCCTGCCTGTCACCGCGTAAACATATACAAGACCCACATCGATATCCATATGGACATATGAACCGCTAAGGAATTTTTTTATATAATAAATAAAATATATTAATTTTATATTAAGAATTTACAAAAATGTTAACAAACCCCCTTTTGGTTTGAGACAGTCGAAACCTATTCACAAACTCGTCCCTAAACAGAGTTTTTGAGATATTTGGCCCGATTGCGTTTCTTCGTGAACTAAAATAGGAACTTAGTTCAACCGAACGAGACAGAGCAATACGTTAGAACGGAATATGAATTGAACTATCGTCGATTTTCCCGTATCCAAACTTCCTGTTGAACTTATAGACGTCCGAATAAGTTTGAACACATTTCGTGTCGTGTTCAATTTAGCTGTTTTATCTTCGGTGGGTAGTTTTAATGCGGAAAAGTGACAACCGTTCATTTCACATTCCTCTCTGACGTACTGCTCTGTCTCGTTCACATGAACTAATTTTCGATTTTAGTTTAAGAGAAACGCAATCGAGCCCATTGTCTTAAATACTGAAAAGTAATTATTAAAAGAGGTACAGGGTGAATTTCCATAACCCACCGACTCACTGGAGCTATTATAAAATTGAGCCATGATATTTCATACTCATGCATCGCTCCACATGTAATGTAAAGCGACTCAATGTTTCTACTACAATTCTCTTACAATCAACCCTACAATGACTTGTTTATATGTATGTGTGCGTTTGACACATGTCTCTTGTTATTGCATTCGATAGACAGTATTGAAAATGGTATTCCGATAATATGATCCCAAAGGGAAATGGTGACCCAGCCGGGAATCAAACCCGGGACCTCACAATGTAAAATCAGGCGACCTAACCACTATTTCACTAAGTATTATTAAATAAAAACGGAAGGGCAATGTTAAATGTAGACGTAAGTGGAAGGAGGCACCTCATGTGCGAGTGTGGCCCGCTGATGCGTAAAAGATACACCCACTTGGGTGGTCACTACCTCCAACCTGAGGAGGTAAAACAATCTGGCGCCAAAAGCCTGCTGCGATTCTTAAATGAAACAAGGCTTAGCACGGAACTATAGTAGGTGGCGAACACAATAGATCAGCAATGGTCGCAGTGTTACAAGGCTCATAAAGACCTTAGAAAAGCCCCACTCAACAAATAATAAGTGGAAGGTGAAAAACAGAAAAATAATACTATCTAAGAGTAGGATAAATAGTGAAGCAATTCACGGTGATATTATTTATTTAGTTTGTATCCAAATAAGGTCTTTAGATACTTGTACATTTAACTTCCAAGTTAAATATAAGGGCCCTTAACCCAAATAGGGAGAAATGTGATTTATGCCAACAAAATGTTGGGCTTACGTCCAATATTATGAAAAAAATAATGCTGCTTAAATCGGCCTCAAATTCCAAGTCGCCATTTTGCTATCCATTTTCATGTGCCCAAGAAACTGTTTTTGTCCAAGGGAGTAAAACTTTATTGGTGGTAGATACTCTATCCGGCCGTTAAAATCATATGAGGTAATTTAGTCTGGCATGATTTGTTATGACTCTCGTAGGTATATGAAGCTATAAAATAAACATCACCCGTTAGACAAATTTCCTCGTTGGTCAGCAGGAGAATAATCAAAGCTAGTTAAAATCAATATTTATCAAATACTCGTACATACAAAGCGGTTAGTTGATTGTATTCGCACTATTCTCAATGAGACCGTTGGGGAACAGTATAGCGAGTTAGCAAAGTAGGCGCTCTTTTAAGTGCCAAGGCTTTGTGCAACGGAAGTGTACAAAAGGATACGTTACGGCAAACGATTTTAGTTAGCATTACGCGTAGGTGGGAGTTGTCAAATTTCTTGAACCTTTGAATATCTGCGTCGGCGGAGTGGCGGCCATATAGCGGGCACATCCGAATTTCGCTCAACGAAATCACAAAAGACGCTTATAACGCTTGTGGTACAATATATACTAATCGTATTACGATCTGTGGTAGCCCTTACGTTTCGTGACGTCGCACGGTGGAGTATGTGAATGGGGAAACCTGGCTAAAATTCGAAATTCCCAAAGTTAAATAATACTAGCGGTTATATCAGAGCATTGGGAGATAACCGTGGCGTCATATGAACGCATAATTGTGAAGGTCACACCCGATAATACGCCATGCTTAGTCGGAGCCTAACCTTCATGCCGATCGCACGTTAATATTCTCGGCGCTCCATTAACAATCTGTTATTCGAAAGCATTAGTTTATTTTTTAAATAGTGTGGAGTATATTACAGTTATGGATGTTGAAGTTGAAGGTATTCAAAATATGTAAGAGTAATTTATATTGTCAATCTGATTTTATTATTGTGTTTTATACAGTTTAGTTAAACCATCATTTATGTTTTTAAAAAATCAATTGTCACAAAAATACGAGTCGTGAATAAGTTGCGTTTCCAGGTAACGCAATTTATGCATAAAAAAAGTTTAGCTCTTATATTAACTACTTTCTTATTCAAATGTGCAATAAGTGGTTGCCATTTTTTTATTTATTTTTTTGTTAACGTTATATAATAGATTGCAACAAGGATATTTTAAATAGAGTTTTATAAAGCTTATTTATTTAGTTTGCTACCGAAATCTAACAAAAAAAAACACTTATTTAACAGTAATGCTCTAGAATTATTTAAGCGCGACCATGGTCCACCAGCCGATTCCGATGAAAGAGAAGTAGATGAGACAAATTGATTAATTTTTTTTTTTTTGATATTGCAAAAATATGTAGGTTTCAATTATTTTCAATTATATACTAGAAAGACTTCTTCTTCCTACCAAACCCTGTCCCATTTACATGGGGTGGGTCTTTCTTGTCCTTCTCCTCCACTGAGCACGATCTTGCGGTGTGTCGGCGTCGAGTTGAGCTTCTCTCAGGTCTTTTTCGACCGCCGTCAACCAGGTGGCGGGAGGTCTTCCACGAGCACGTTACGTCGAAGGCATACTTAGACGGAGTAGTATCTTATTGCTAAGTGTCTGCTTTCACCCCAAGGTTGAAAGAATTATAATATGTCGTAGTAAATAAAGCCGGGCGAAAAACGAGATTCCACCTTAAAACTGCCCAGGCCGTGAATATGTAGTTGGCTTCTTTCTCGATTCCTCATACCAGGATACTTGAAATATATGAACTTAAATCACGTAAGTATGGCCGAAGGCGAACGAGACACGCATGCCAGCTCCGCGGGTAGATATTCTTTGTGGGTGTTTGACGTTTGAATGTGTTGACGTTTTAATATCGAAAGATTGTTATTACTTTGTTTCTTTTTAATTTCATTTTATTATAATATTTAAAAAATCCTGTATGTTATAGGTGGAATAATAATAGTGAACAATGACGTCAATTAATTACATATTATAGACGTAATTACATACTATAAAATAAATAAATTAAAAAAAAAATGGTATTTTAACCTTGGATAATGCACCAGATAGCCATCGTATTTTTATGCTGAACAAGCATGCTCCCATGGCGATATTTGGCTCAAAAAGAGGCGATCCCTATGCTCTACTCTATGAAATTATTTCAAAATTGGCTTTTACAAGTGACAAACATTTTTCAAACTGTCGCCATCGAAAATTAAAAAAACTCAATAAGTTACATTTAAGAAATGTGCGAATAGAAAAAACCTAGCCATGCGTGCTTTCTATAATTTTAATGTATTTAGACAATTATAAAAAATATAATTTGGATGAATAATACAAGGCTGTCGTTTCAGATTTTAAAATATAATTAAGACATTCATCAAATCCATTTTTTTTATTGCCTAATAAACATTTTTTTTATAACTTATTTTGTGATAATATGATATTAATTAGTTGAATGTCCTTTATATTATTTTATTTATTTATTGTAAATTAACTTTGTTTTAATATTTTATTATCTAAGTAATATTTCTGGTGTTGACAAACATGAAAACTTACTGATCATTTTAAATTTTATTAATATTGATATTTTTTTGTAGTTTGAGTCTAATTATTTTCTATTGTTAAATCAAAATTAAAAAACAGTGTACATTGTACATACTCGTATAATAAAGCTATGAATAATTTATCACCAATGTAAAATGACGTATTCCAGATTCTGTAACTTTTCGGAATCAATAAACTATGTCTATGACTGACTACGCTTTTAATAATATTGGATTGATTCTTACATTACCATTTTTTGTTATTACGGTTTTATACGGAAAAACGATGTTTCAATCGTAATTTTGTTGTATCACAAGAAAATTTGTTGAAACTCTATTATTCGATTATGTGTATCAACATTTTCCGTACGATTTTTACGGAAATAACAGTATACTGTAGTTTCAATATTATTCATGTGTCCGACTATAACCGTACGTATACTACCACATGGTGTCATGTTAGAAGCGTAATCCCAAGGTCGCGACGTAATAAAATAACATTATGTTTTACATTACGATACGGTAACTAACGTCAAGCCAATGCTTTTACGCGTCATGTTAATTCATAGGTATGGACCACAGTCGAGTTTTATTCGTAATCCTTGTTGAAACATGCGTATTTCTGTGTATCTGTATATTTCTCTTAGTGTAAGAGGGACGTTTTGTCATGCATCGTAACTATAAATATTTACACTAATTGATATTTATACTAATTAAGACATCTCCGATGGATGCACATTAAAGTTAAAGCCGAAACAGTCTGTTGGTCCGGACGGTATTCCTCCATACATATTAAAGGCATGTCAATCTTTTTTGGTTGAACCCTTACGACACATTTTCAATTTAAGTATCTCTAGTGGGATCTATCCGTCAAGATGGAAAATTAGCCGCGTCATCCCAATACATAAGTCGGGGGCGAAATCTGACGCGGAGAACTACAGACCAGTGGCTATCCTTTCATCTGCGGCCAAATTGTTTGAGACTATTATCCACAAATATCTGTATAGGCAGGTAAGTGGCAAGTTATCAGACGCTCAGCATGGTTTTCGGCCAGGACGTTCCACCACTACAAACCTCTCAGTGTTCACTGAATACGTAGCGGAACAATTTGACTCCCAGAGAGGTTGTCAGGTGGACGTAGCCTTTTTTGACTTTCGAAAAGCATTCGACCGGGTCGATAATGACATATTGCTCAGGGAACTGGCAAAAGTGGGGTGCTCACATACACTCCTGCAGTTCTTCGCCAGTTACCTGAGAGACCGCAAGCAATTCGTTAAATATGGGGCATCAACATCAGATTTGTACTTTACACACTCGGGGGTGAGCCAGGGATCAAATCTGGGCCCATTACTGTTTAATTTTCTCGTGAATACATTGCCAGACGTAGTTACAAAAACCAACTGCCTGATTTTCGCGGATGACCTAAAATTATTCACAAGAACGGGCAGTAATGAATCCTGTACATTACTGCAGGATGACATAGACTCCGTGTATCTTTGGAGCATAAACCACAAGCTATACTTCAATACCGGCAAATGTTCTATCATGACGTACTCGCGAGGTGACGCCCCGCTTGTACATAGTTATGACATTGATGGCAAGGCACTATCACGAGTAAATCACACAAGGGACCTTGGAGTGACCTTTGACTCACGGTTGACATACAGACAGCACATCTACACCCTAGTTGATAATTCTTACAAATTGCTAGGTTTTGTAATGAGGAGCATGAGGCAGTTCAACAACACATTTGTCATGCGCCTCCTATTCAATTCCCTAATTCGGAGCAGATTAGAAGTCAACGCGGCAATATGGAGTCCTTACGAAAATAGCTACATATCCAGGCTAGAGAGTATACAGAAACGCTTTCTGAGGTTCCTATACTTTAAACAGCATGGATATTATCCCTTTCTATATCCTACGGCATTTATTCTGGGGATGGTTGGGTACAACTCACTAAGTGTAAGAAGAGATTGGCTGTCAATCTGCCACATATATAAACTGCTTAGGGGGTTCGTTGATAATCCGACCATCCTTAGAAGAATCGGTCTATTCGTACCCACCAATTACTACCGTGCTAGGACTCATGTATTGTTCGCGTTACCGCGAGCTAGAACTAACATCGTTCAACACTGCTTCACAGTGGGGACGCTTCGTACCCTAAATGCACTATGTTCGACTGAGCCAGAATTGGATATTTGGACGGTGAACTTAGCACAACTGAAAAGTATGGTAATGGCATTTCTTAGCAATCAAATAATTAGATAAATATGTAGTATTAAAATTGTTAAAAAGGAGTAACTAGTATAATAAAAAAGGTTAGATAAACATTAGATATACATATTTAAATATAATCGTTTAATATTACGCTCTAACGGATGTCTCCGTCTCGTTTGCTATAGTCTAGAATAATGATTTATATATTAGAATAATAATGATAGTAATAGTAATGGAGTAGAGTAATAATAATATTATTAACAGTAGAATTATAATAATAGTCTATAGTAGAATAATAGTTATAATCTAGAATAATAGCCTAGAAAAATAATTAACGATTTGGAATCATCTGTAAGGTTAATTATGTTTTGGGAAATAAATAAATTAAAAAATTAAAAACCACTGTAAATAAACCTCAAAAAATATATCAAACATGGCACATTTTCCTGAAACGACGGCCGCATTGGATTCAGCGAAACTATTATAAACTCAACTACGATATTTTACACTGATACATCGCTCCTTTTAAAATGTAAAGCAGCTCGGAGAGATCGTCTGAAGTTGGCCAAGTGAAATCCTCCAGAGTATAAGCCATTACTGGGTTAACTCAATAAGTGGGAGCAAGAACTCTCCTCTGTGCAACTTCTCTCTGGCAAGACTGCCGCTTAACTTCGTAAATGTTGCACTGACCCAGATGTTGCCTTTTTAATAAGTGGTGACAGAATCTGCCATCACTTCTTGTTTGTCAACAACATCTGTTTTGTCACAAATAACAATTAATACTCCATCAAGAATTAAAACTAATTATAGCTTGTTCCGAATTCCTTGTTTCAATTGGATCCAGGAATATAACTATTACTCGCCGCACTGATCTTGATAATAAAAAACTAGAAATTATCCAAATACTTATTATGTCAATTGGCACATACAAGCAATAATTAGTTTTTAAAATCCTGTTAAGCAATCCAAATGAATAAAATCATATTATTTATATATCCATGGGATATATGATAGTGTCATACATTTTATTAACTACTAGCTTTTGCCCACAGCTTCGCTTCGCGTTAAGTCTCGAATCGATTCGTTAATTTAAGTAGAGTGGTTTTTTTTACCCACAAGGCATAGGCTATTTCTAGGCGGGCATTTGTAGCATCACGCAGTCAAACACTCAGGCGGTCACCCATCCAAGTATTGACCGCGCCCGCCGCTGCTTAACTTCGGTAACAACGAGGAGAACCGGTGTCAACGGGGCTACGGACGCTACAACCATTTATTGCCATTTTAGACGCTACCTTTAGATATATAGTGCAAGACGTCACCCTAACGCTACCTAAATCGTAGACGTACGCGTCTTGTTCGTCGCCACCCGCGCCGCCTTCCGCTAAACACTGATCTTGCTGGGCTAGCAGCCGCCGCTGCCGCCTGTTAGGTATTTCGGGGTGCTTGCACGCGTTACTAATTTTATGATACCTGTAAAACTACACCACCTAAAAACTTATAGTAAATGCCGAATTTCATCTCTATTAATCACTCGTAATTAATTGATTTTTATAAGGATTCTTATGATATTGCTAATGTCTTCAACAAACACTGCCTACATATTTTTTGAGACATAAAAGCAGTTATTGTAGCTTAAATATAAAAGTTAGTTATATGCTATCCCTGACTTTTAAACAGATTTCTCTGAGACCAATGTTTTTGTTATATAATGTTTATATATATATATATATATATATATATATATATATATATATATATATATATATATATATATATATATATATATATATATATATATACCTATATATATATATATATATATATATATATATATATATATATATATATATATATATATATATATATATATATATATATATATCTATATATATATATATATATATATATATATCAAACTGTTTCGTCAGCGCACGCTGATAAAGCGACTCCCCAGCTCATTTTTCTGCGACTCGATTTACAAATAATATCTTGATTTCGTAATCAAAACCAATATGCATCGCAATAATTATATAGCCACTAGCATTAATCGATAATGGAGCTTTTGATTAGCAATATAATTTTTAAAATAAGATGAGTAGTTTCGAAGATTAACTCCTACATACAAACTTACAAGCATTACTTTTTTATAATATTAGTATAGATGGAGAGTTTAACATTTTCTTCATATATTTTTTACTACATATGAAAAATGGTATATAAATACAATATAATATAAATATACACTTAAAAATATACAAATACATACACATACTCATACTCACACAAACACGTACACAAACATCTCTCCAGTAACAGTGACTCTCCAGCAAACATGCATATTCGCACACAGTTCTCGAGTCATATGTATACATAGGATAATGACGGAAATTTAATTTTCTATTGAGACTTTATCGTCTATTACGATACTTTATTTATTATGGACACTGTTACATGTATTTTTTGACTACATAATAATGTATAATATATTGTAGTATATAATTAGAATATAATACCAGATATAAGACTAATATACATACCCATAAACATGTACATAAATACACAATTACTCTTTCTCACACACCCACACGCATACACACGTACACACAAACGCTCACACACATGCCTTCGCCGTCTCCGTCACTCTTTTAGCAAACATACACACACGCACACTATGCTCAAGTAATATTTATTATATTTTCTATTAATAAATGGACACCACATTACTAAATTTTACTTGAAGTAAAATTAATACAAATTCGTAATTCACAGGAAATTCCATTATCTGTTTTATATTTAAAAATGTATTTTTTTCATATTGTATCTTGTCTGTTTTGATATTGTGTATTGTATGTCATACTGTCTGTTTTCCTTATTATTATTTTTTTAATACGTTGGCTATACACGCTGTTTAGTGGATACTATTAAACTAATGATGTCATTAATTCAATCCTAAATCAATATTGTAATATTTAACTAATGGTATATGTTTAGTTAGCCCGTTAGCCGGGGGCTAACGGGCCCATGATGAGTTGGCCACGATGACCCATGTGTTCAGGGTCGGTCACACTCACGGGTCAACACCCATCCGACGGCCTCCCCGCTTGGGGTGCGAATCCTGGGTAGGACACTGGGTCAACCAGTCTCCCCTGGGAATCAAACCTCTGGCGCCCCTGACGGTCTGCACACCGTGCGGTGTAAGCCAATCGATTGTGCTCTCCGACTAACAGTTAAGAGTTTCAAGGCGATAAGTGAGGGCAGCAAACCCCGCCCACCGCCCGGGCAGTTATAACGACGAGGGTCGTCTTGTCTGCCCGGGATGTCGTGCTACGACAACCCTGCGCGTACCAGAAGGGTAGAACGCACAGGGGGTGAAATAGGGTAAACCACCCCCCCCCCCGTACCGCCCCGAGAACCCATTTATTTATAATAAAAGATATTTACAAAGTAAAAATTTACAAAAATAATACTAAATTTACCATATTCACAATAGAAAAAGAAAAAAAAACAACAAATATTACAAATTTAGGGCCGGTGATCGGGGTAGAGGACGCTCCAGAAACGATGGACGCTCTCCGACTAACAGTCGGGGGAGTCTGGGAACTGTATTGTTTCCTAGAGCGGGGGTGGTTGCGTACCTTATGGCGACTGCTCTTGAATTGACCATTGGCCATCCGATCCCGGGTAAGAGGCGGGCAAAGGACGCCTTGGTCCGCGATAGATTCGGTGCACTCAGTTTCACCGCTTCATAAGGGAGAGGACCGCACAAGTGACCTCGAACTCGGAACCAATAGAGACACCGGAGAAATCTGGTCACAATTGGAAGTGAGGGCGCGAGTATCTCGAGCCCGCCGTGTTTATTCCTGGCTAACTCGCGGTAAGGCGTTGGACTCTCACGGGTTGTGACGTAGCTGGACGTAGGATTGTACTGTCCAAAGTCTTCTACGTTCACTGCAGGGCGACAGAACGACTAATCGTTAAAACGTCCTGTGGTGACGGGCTCGCCCGTTGTAGTCGACACCGCAAGATATGTTTAGTTGATCCTACATACATTATTGTAAAATTAAACTAAACTTCATCCCAGAAACATACACTATTAAGCTGGACTTATATGGACCTTACGTGTTGTTAAGTCATAATACCCAACGATAAGACGTGTATTTAGATTTGAATCCTGCTCCGCGTTAACTGCGTCTTACATTTCGAAACTATTGACCCCGAGAGGCCGTGGCGGCCAAAAGCTACTATATAAAGCATAATTTTGTGGCCTGGTTGTGAGAACACGAAAAAGAATTTTAATACAATTATGCCGGATTTGAAAAACCCGGTCCTTAAGCTATCACTTCGCCAAAACGAAATTGGTAAATTATTTCCATATTAATTGTAAATTATCTTTATTCTCTTACTATTTTTCAAAACAAAAAAAAACGAGCGAGATTTGTCTTCAGTTTTTGAAAAATCTAGAGATGATTCTCAATATTAAAAAATACTGTTTACACCAGCGTATGGTCTATTTGCATAGTACCAAGACAGTTTTTGGAACTTCCGTACAAAAAATATAAGAAAAAAATGTTTGAAATTACGTAATTTCCAGAAATGTTATGGCCAAACATTATTTTTTTTTCTATTCATTAAATATACTTTTAAGTGATATAAAAAATAACACATTGATCTTAAGTTATTTTATTATTGTAATATAATTTTACTTCATAAAAAACTATTTATTTGATAATGTATTATATTATAATTGAAAATCTAAATCGACTATATTAGACGACGCGCGAAGCCGAAATCGTCATTCGTAATTGGCCACTGCCAACGGTGGGACGTATTCCCTTGTCGCCGCGGTATACCTATACATCTTTATGTATATATCGAAAGCGCGCGGGCGCGTGGCATTGCAAAAATACCTAAATTATTATTCGCGTCAACTTTTTTCGAGAGTGATTTTGACAATAACTTATTATATCTTGTGATGTGTTATCGTCCACGAGCTACAAAAAGTGAAAAAAATCTTTAGTGTCACCTCCGTTAGAAGAGTGCCTGGTCGCTCTTTTTGATGGTGTGCGGAAGCCAGGCTTCCAATCTTATGTCGATGTATACCTCAGCGAACAAGATAGTAGAGAAACATAAACATTAGTATTTGAACAATTTAATATCCGATTAATATATCCAGAGAGACGCTTACCAGAAGAGTCGATGTCAATGAAAGAGTGATTTTATATATGAAATTCGCAGATTCGGAAAGACGCTCTCGTCTCCGTATTGAACAATGAATTCAAGAAGATCTTCAGATTTCTTGAGGTTTATGCTTTTTCTAACTCCAGACGGAGATATCCTGCCAAAACTGGTAGTCAGGGGGCTAGGTGGGGCGCCGTGCCTCGCCGTAAGGGGTTAGCCTCTGGCGGACGTGTTGACTTTGCTAGACGGTAGGTTTGTACTCATCCCGAACGCTTCTACGTTCACCTCCGGGAGACAAAACGATCTATATCGTTATAAGTTCCTGGGGTGACGGGTTCGCTTGTTGTAGTTAACCTCTAACTGCTCCGATGGACAATAATTGGCCCCTGCAGGGTATATTTAGTCATTGTGGAACTGGTACATCCTGCAACAATCAACACTTCCTCGACTTTTAAATATATGTATCCCGACAATTTAATTATCATGTACACTGACCTAGACTAGACACCAAAACCTTAATGGGTGACAGGTGACTGATTTCGACTACTTTCACTTTATTTTTAGCGATCATCATTGAGATCGAAGTTGACTACAGTGACCTACCACCAGAGACACCAGACAGGTTAGAACTCTCTTTCTGTTATAAAGAATCCCCGCGAATAGCGTGCCGGTTTATCTCGCCGGAAGGTTCCCGCCTCTATCAGCGCACGTTCTTTTTTATAGTTCTTTTTTATAATACAGTGGAACCCCAGTTAACTGAACTCGGGTTATCCAAAACGAAAAAGTCGAGAAAATAATAAGTCGCTATCGAAATGCTTTACCAGTTTTTTTATACAGCCCAATAAAGTTCTTGGATATCAAAAAAGTTATGCGTCTTTATTTAATTTAATTTTTTACTTTCCTGACGACCTATCGGAAAGGAAAGTATTGTGATCGCGCTAAAAAAAATTTTTGAGATGAAGATGGGAATATATATTTTGAGACTCCCTGAGACGATTGAGACTATTTCCAGACCGATCTCTGTCTGTATGTATGTCAGTATGTCTGTATGTCTGTATGTGTGTATGTATGTATTCTTCCACGATAGCGCCCAGACGCTTAATCGGATTGAGCTGAAATTTGGTATATAAGCTTCTGTTAACCGTCGGAGGAACCCATTAGTTTTTGGAGTCCCTACGCCCTACGGTTGTGGTACCTCCCATACAAATTTGGGGTTCCCGGCGAAAAAATTGTTTCCGCGATAGCGCCCAGACGCTTAATCTGTCTAAGTTAAAATTTGGCATAGAAGCTTCTGTTAACCATCGGAAGAACCTATTAGTTTTTGAGGTACTTACGACCAACGTTTGGGGTACCTGCCATACAAATTTGGGGTACTAGAGTAAAAAATGTCGCTGTTTTTTCGCACCTCCCCGGATACTAGTCAGGAAAGTCTTGGGGTGACACAACCGATTTTTTTTCTTTTACTATAGTTTTTCCTGTTTTTCTGTTTATTTTTTTCTCTTATTCTGTATAGCCAAAGCAAAACTTGTATTATACATTTGATATAGGTTAGCTGTTAGATATTGTAGCAAGGCAATAACTTTGCCTTTTTCTTGAAAAAATAAGTTTTGTTAGTATTAGTATTATTATTATTATTTTTATCATCGTCGTCCTACATCTTCCTGTAACTTTTACCCACAATAAAGTAATGACTATTATTGAGTTAATGGGTATTCACTATTATTACATCGCAACCGCCCAATTCTCTGAATCACTACCAACAACTACTCGGTTTCTAACTAACGACCCTAAATTCGAATATGAAATAATTTTATATATTTGCGTTTTCAGCACGACCGTGACTCCAATGTAGCACGCTATACATTGCGATTTAAGCAATATACACGGTCCGGTCGCATAGGGGTAAGGCCGCCTGATCTTACATTGTTAGGTTCCGGGTTTGATGACCGGCTGGGTCACCATTTTCCGTTGGGATGAAATAACGAAATTGCATTTTTAATTCCATCGATTAAATGCAATAACAAGACACACACTTACATGCTACTCACGTGTACAGATAAACACTTCCTATTAGGACTAGTTGCAAACCCGCCTATTAAAAAAATCACAATATAAAGTAGAAACAAACAAACGAACTATAAATTTCAAGGGGCGCAGTGGTTGAGAGTCATCATTCGACCCGGTTGCGCCAGTTTATCCAAAATATTCTTACTAATATCTGTTGTTATTATTTGTTTATTTCTTTAATTTTTACAGTAAACGTACAGATAGTAAATACATAATAAAACAAATATTTATTATAATATTAAAAGTTTACAATGCTTGCATGACCAACTTATAGTAGAAATAACATGAGCACGTTAATACAAGGTAAGTGGAAAAATAGATTTATTTATTTATTTATTTATTTATTTATTATAAAAGGTACAAAAACAATACTCTAATATTACATGGCTATCGCTAACATTTTTACTTTGTTTCTAATTAGGGTATAATATTATATGCGTACTCCGCATGCTTAATTTATAATTGCGTATGTGTCGTATCTCATGATTTACAAAATTATCAAAATTATCAAAAATTATCAGCACAAAAATTAATATCCTTAAAAATTATCAATACAAAAATTAAAAATTTTAGAAATAAGTTTACAGTGAATTCTGAAAAACAATTAAACAATGAAATGGTAAAAAATAGATCAAATATTGTCTGGAATAAAATAATAAAAACATAAAAATTATCAAAACAAAAATTAAAAATTTTAGAAATAAGTTTATAGTGAATTCTGAAAAACAGTTAAACAATTAAATGGTAAAAAAAATATATCGAATAATGTCTGGAATAAAATAATAAAAACATACGGTAAATTATCAATTTGTTTCATAATACGTTATTTATAATGGACTAACTACTAATGGTCCCAGGTTGAAGAAATCAATGTTATCGGTTATAGTGTTGTATAACCGGCATGTACGTGAGATAGGATTGTGGAAAGATTGATTTGTCTGCGAAGTGGGAAGGTGAAATGTTAAGTGCTGCCTCAGTCGCCTGGATGGTACGTTGAAATTTAACGCTTCTAATAATAGATAGATAAAATAATAGATAGATAAAAATACTTTATAACACGTTTTAAGAAGAAAACATACAAAAGGCGGACTCATCTGTCAAGCAGTAGCTTAAATTACACTCTTTTATAACTAATCTCCATGTAAATGAAAGAATTTAAGTGCCAAGAAGTAAAATGAACAAAAAGCTTATTACTGAACAAAATTAACGAAATAATTGCGAAAAATAGGGTATACAAATAGGGCTTACAAAAGGCAGACTAATTAGTCAAGCAGTAGTTTAAATTACACTCTCTTACAACTAACCTTCGTAAAAGTGAAAAAAAATTGGTGTCAATAGAGTAAAATGAACAAAAAACCTAAACCTAAAAAAAAAACATGAAATAATTGGGAAACGTAGGGTATATAAAGAAAAATATATTTTGATAATTGTTTAATAATGTTTATAAGGCATAATATATTATAATAAAAGGTATGGTAAAATATAATAGTAATTAAGGGAGGAGCCTGGACAGCCAATAAAAACCATGTATTTCCTGTTTTTTTTAAACTTTCAGTTGAAATCTATTTATGAATCTTGTGCGTCTGGAATCGCTGACAGTTGGAGATTGTTGAAAGTGTAAAAAAACGTGATACTTTTCTTTAAATATTTTTTCTCAAAACCATATTTTTATGTTGTGCGCCGGTGATAAATAAAATCTACTTAAAATATCGAGTTGTTCAAAAAAAACAAGACTTTCAAATTGTCTTTTATGTGAACTAAAACAATCAGAAAAAATGTTTTTATTTTTATTTCCAGTTAACACAAAATTTTGGGGTGAAAATCGTTTTTTTTTAATCCTTGATAATAAATGAAAATGATAACTTTAATAATTTTTTTTAGTTGATCTAGAAGATACATATGTAGGAATTAGTATCCTTTTTTAGTTTTTTTTGTTTCAAGCAAAATTACGCTCGCTATTACCGGCGCAAACAGATACCGACATTTCTGCAGCGTTGGAAACATGTTGAATTAAATATCTCAAAAATGGTTTTTTTTAGTATAAAAATATTTTTATTTTTCAAATGTTAATCAAACTGATATAAGGGATTCATGATCAGATTTCAACTTCAGGCAAAAAAAAACATGAAAAACATGTTTTTTTGGCTTTCTAAACCAGGCTCTCTCTTAATATAATAGGACGGCTGTTAGTTAACCTAAAGAGCCCGTTCACATATTTTTTTTAGAAAGGCAAGAAAAGTGGATTTTTGGCGTTCTAATTCCAAGAAATAAAGAGATTTCTACAAACTTTAATTACTGAATTACCTGGACCATTTCTTGATGTTGACCATAGCGGCCTTTAATTTTAGATGTAACGAATATTATTTACTTATTCAGCCCATTTTCCGAAAGTCGTTATTCGTAAAACGCTCGGAAGGCAAACTTTGAGCTCCTTAATACAGTAATATCACTACAACGAAAACCGTATACTATTTTTTTTTATGTCCGTCATGTATTCTTGATGTACACTACGGCTTTATTTTTTCGTTTTTTGACCACATATCCAAGGTATACATTACTTACAATTACACAAAATTTAAAAAAAATCTTCCTGTATCATTCTAATTTTCTCAGAAATAAAATAAGATTCTTATATAATACTTATACTATATTAAAGTTCACTCTTTTAGCAATACGACATAATATAAATTATTGTCATTAGAAAGGAGAAAACACTGCAAAAAACAATTAGAAATTGTGTATATATTTGCTTGCGCAAGAGAAGAGCGCTCAGTGCCGCGGTTTTTCTCCCAGGGTTGAATAGTTATTTATTTATTTATTTATTTATTTATCCTATCTTTTAGAGTTACATCCAAAAAAAAATGCGTTCATTTTTTCAACTCATTTTAAAAGAATACCTACGCTATTTTGTAATACGGATCTTAAGTGATTAAGCCTACCTTAGTACAGGCGAGGCCTAGTTAGGATGGCTTTGAATTTTAAAAATACATCTTAAATGAAATTCGTGGAATCATTAAATATCTGTAATCCTTTATATGTCGTATCAAAAACACGACATATTCTGGTGAGAGGTCTATTCGACACGATATTGATATGTGGCAAACAGCCTTTGGACTCTGAAGCGACGACACAATATACGTTGTCCTCACTCGAAGCCGGAGCTAAAAAGCTTTTTTCGTAAATTGACAGCCTGTAAATTATCACACTGCGTTTAGGTGATAGATCGACGTTAATCGATAAATAGAGCGAGACATCCCTTCGCGTCTGCATCAAACTTGTTCGGGAGACTGGGTGACTCTTCAAAAATCTCCCGAACAATTTTGATGCAGGCCTAGAAGTATGTCTCGCTCTATTTGTGAATTAACGTCGATAAGCTATTATTGTGGATTAAAAAACACAAGCATATTTGTGGATTAAAAATACGTTATGCTTGAAATCTCTTTTATTTTCGAGTCTAAACGTCCGTCGCCTTTACGTCCGCCACCACGTGACCGGGGGGCGGGGCGTCACAACTCCCCCCCTCTACTCCGTCACAACTCCCTGAACTCTAAATTTACCGACCGCCCTGTATTTTTCCGATCGTTATGGCCGAGTAATATTATTTGCCGGCGTATGGATCGTATAATGGGGGACATTTCGTGCGAAGCAAATATAAATTGGATGATATCGAAAAAAGATTGGGTTCACTCGGACGGAAATCTCCGCACAAAATAATAAGCGCTTTCGGAATCTTATTTATATGTTGAACAGCATTGCGTCTCCTGTGTGCCTATAATAAATATTTCTGTATGGTGAGACGCGTCGCTCGAAACGAACACCGCATACCTGAGATGATTTCCTATTTTTCGTACGTAGCTCCCTAAACCAAGCTGGTATTTGGTCTTTACCTATGAAGTTGCTGCTCTGTAAAAGAAATTTAGGCCACAAAATATTGTATGAAAAATATATATTTAATTAATTGAAATATTTACTCCTCATATCTATGCAGATATGTCATTTTAATGGGAGTTACCTAATTCATCTGCTGTAAAACTCTCGTGGACAGGAACCCATGAAAGCGTCGAAGGCGGTTTTCACCTACTCTTCAAAGTTGTCATTTTTTCCCTTGTAAAAAGTTATCTAAATTCTGAAAATCAATGAAACTCTATTGAAGCAAGGTCTGGCTAGTACGGTGGGTGACCAAGGGTCCCCAGCCGCAACTGCTGCAACTTTGCCACTGCAAACAGTGGCAAAGTTGATCAGTGCATCAGTACAAGTTGATCAGTGCAAAAGTTGATCAGTGCAAGTTGATCAGTGCAAAAGTGCATCACTACAAATAGTGAAATCTTTGGTTATACGTTGCCATGCAGAAGCAGTGGTTACGAGCGATTGACCTGGCTCGGTTATTTAATCACAAGCTTCTCCATCATTGTTTGCAGTTCTGAACATTACACATTTGGCAGTTCTTAACATTACACAACCAACAAGAGTTAGTTTCTAACGAGCATACTCCTCAACAGCCAAAATCACAAACACGATATTTGGTTTATGCGTTTAATTACGACAGCCTGTTCTATGTTTCGCCATGACAGGAATGCGGTACCTAGAGTTGGCTTCCAATGACGGAACTCCTTAACGGTAAACAGCACAAACACGAAATTTCATATACGCATTCAATTATGATAAGTTAGCTAAGTTTTGCCATAACATGGCTGCTGCACTTATTAAAAAATGGGAGTCGTTTTTTTTTTAAATTTTGTTTTATCAATATGTCTGGGCAAAAAAAATGATTTAGCGGCATTCAAGCCGCATAAAATTATAATTTTATTGATGCACATCCTTTTAGTTAGTTCTAAGTACTAAGATCGGATAAGTGTCCATTGTAGCTTCTGATAGAATGTATAGGGACGATATATATTTCATTGGATGACCGCAATTAAAATCGGATGACCGCAAGGAAAATAACATGATGACTTTAGATTTGCAAGTGTTAGGTAATATTTTTTTAACTAGGACATTTATGGAAACATATTGAGGATGATAACGCTCTTACTGTTCACAACTTGTCTTGGGTGCAACATTGGAAATGCGACTCTGTAAGCTTTATTTCCTTATTTCTTATTCCACATTGTTGTACTTCCTGAAGTAAAATTGAATGTTCGACGCAATTGATGGTGTGACCTTAATGACCGGTCACCGCACTCTGAATAACCTTTACGCGTGTTTTGGCTGGAATGAAACACGCGATAAATATATTTGAATAATAGCGTGGTAGTTCAGAGTAGAAGTTACAAAGAATCAAATTCGTAGCAGTCCTATTTCAGTCAATAAACACATATAAAAGGCACCGGACGTCTCCCACTAGGCATTGTCGTTTCGTGGAGCTTCACATATCCGGGCCCACTGGCCGGCTTTCTGAATGCAGCATCTGCGGCAGGTTTATTTTGCGAGGTGCCTGACGATTCAGGCACATTATACATAAAATTATAATTATAAGGTGTTTATCTTCATTAGCTTATGAGCCAGTCTAATAAGGAATTTTAGGAGAAATAATTGGTAATATGTAGCTTGAAACTTGGCATAGAAGTTCTTTGATGCGTACTGTTAAACATACTAAAAGTCCTCTACTCCACCTGTTGCGATCGAGCCGCCATCTTAAAAAAATGGCGCTTTAATTCAGGTTTTCGCATTTAACTCGCAAATTTTTGCGATATCGTAATTATAGTTAATGTAAAAATAAAGCCTATAAAATTCTCTACAGAAATGTTATATACATTTTTTAATATTATATATTATTAATATGAAGACAGCCTAGTCAACTGACAATTGACAATCAAGCTGGGGATTTAGTGCAACATTTTGTATGGAAACCCTGCATTTTCTGATTAAAGGCTCATACTCGGCACAGTTATTTCTTAGTTTGTGCTGAATGGATTTAATCCAGGAGCCATCGGCTACCACCACGTCGGTGTAGGGGGGAGGGGGGGGGGGAAGTTTGATTCCGTCGCACTTCACTTTGAGCCCTAAATCTCCCAAACTATAAGTATTAGGGCAAGTGGCATATCATTTTCGGATAACCCAATGATCAGGAATTCATTTTTAAGGACAAAATACCTATCCATAAGAAAATAAAACAAACTAATTCGTGATATCTAAAAATCACTCAACCTTTTTTTTACATATATGAGGTTTACTTTTTAATTATAAGAGATAGTGATATGCAAAAAATATATTCTGTAAACCACATTTACCTGAATTACAGAAATATATTTTTTATTGAACTGTAGTGGTAAAAAGTTGGTGAATTATTTCCGTCAAACGTCGAAATTTGTTCCAGCAACTGTGGTCCGCCAAGATTTTTCTAGAACCACATATTTTATCTACTATTTAAGAACCCGCATAATTTACCGTCTTTCAGTTATTTTATTTCTCTGTTGCTGTAACAAAAATATACCTTTCATATAACTTAAAAAAGGGCTTGTATATCCGTAGCCAATTTTGAAAATCTTTTCGCCATTGTTTCCCTTAATATTCCACGAATACGATCCCCTTTGGATAGCGCGAAGTCGCAAAAGCGACGGAGGTGAACGAAAGAATGCTCAAAGCTACAAAAGATTTCGCCCATGAAATGTTATTCGCGCAATTACGACCTCTGCGCTAAACTCTTTCTCCTCTCGACTTATAAAGGCGGTTGGGCTCGGTGTAATTCTCTAACCCTCGAGCGAAGGTTACGGTTTATAAATAGGGAATCGACCGAAAGGGTTTTTGCTATGGATATCGTAAAATATCATAAACGAATATAGACTTTTTGCTATTGATTATTTTTTTCCAAAAATGTGCGTGTTTTGGTGAAAGCTTAAAATATTAAAATGCAATTATCGCCTGTATGACTACTGCAAAAGTTTTAAGTAAAATGTCTCAAATATTTTTCAAAATGTAGATATTTATTTTATTTATTTATTTATTTATCCTATTTTTTATAGTTACATAAAAAAGATTGTGTTCATTTTTTTTAACACATTTTAAAAGAATACATATGAAGAAAATCGCGAAAGGGCATTAACTTGTCAGGATTACATCACCCCACTAGGTATACGCCTGTGTTGGGGTGATGGATATATAGTTCTGTGGTATTATTTGCTGAGCCTGTAGCCTTGCCTGCTGTCCTTCTTCTGTCTTCAAAAAAAAAAAATACGTAATATAATTTAGCATAATATAATATAAATAATATAATATAACATATTACAATATAATATAATATCATATGTTATAACATATAAAATAATGTAGCATATTTATATATAATAGTATATATAATAGTATTTCAAGAGCAGTCGCCGTAAGGTAGACAACCACCCCCGCTCTGTAGGAAACAATACAGTTCCCAGACTCCCCCGACTGTTAGTCGGAGAGCACAATCGATTGGCTTGCGCCGCACGGTGTGCAGACCGTCCAGGGGCGCCAGAGGTTTGATTCCCAGGGGAGACTGGTTGACCCAGTGTCCAACCCAGGATTCGCACCCCATGCGGGGAGGCCGTCGGATGGGTGTTGACCCGTGAGTGTGACCGACCCTGAACACATGGGTCATCGTGGCCACCTCATCATGGGCCCGTTAGCCCCCAAAGCATCAGTCTGTAATCCCACAGACTCGAGCCGTGCCCAGTACAAGATACTGGGAGCACACATACAATCCTCCTCCGCTCTCCTACATAACAGCCGTCGCGCAACCCTCGCGTCTCGATAAAGTAATCCGGGCACTCGTTAATTCGGCAAGCGTTATAACTGGCAATATTCAATCGATTCAATCAATAAATATCTTCTGCTTCATGAAAACCGCCTTTAAATACGGAGTAACTCGTAAGTTGACCCACCACCTCACATCGAATAATTTGGAGTCTTGTGAGGGGTGGTCCTTCACAAATACTTTTCTTTAATTAACCTAAAGCCTGACCGACACGAGTAGTATCTAAAGGTGCAATGAATTAAAAAAATATCAAGAATATGAAGAACACGTATAAAGACAAACCAGAGCACAAACACAACACTAGACACAAAGACAAACAGATTCAACCAAAAATGAGGACTGTATACGGACAACGACACTACGCATATCTCGGACCTAAACTCTATAATATATTTAACTCGTACGCAGGACAGATCTTAAACATAACCGACAACCAGTTCAAGAGACGGGTGTCTCATTGGCTCTCAAATTATACTAGAGAAGAATGCGAAAGTATGATATATTAAAATATTTTATTTTTAATCACAGATTATAGGATATATAGATGTAAATTATGGATATGTATACAGATATACAGATTATAATATGTTTTATTTTATTATCTTATACTATTATACTATTATATATAGTAGTAGTAGTAGTAGATGGAGTGGGGGGCTTGTTTCCAGCCCTTGATGTCACCTAGATCTGTAAGGTCTTTTGTAACTACCCACTGTGTGGTTAGGTCAATTGTCAGCTAGTAGCCCGGTACTTCTTACCAGACTAAGTAGGTCACTGACCTTCAAGTTGGGCAGATCGCTGGGTTCGAGAAAGGCTCGTCCCAGTAAACTGTGTCTTTTGGCGGCGAGCCCTGGACAGCGGCCAACAATGTGTATGCTGTCTTCAGGTTCCTCGCCACATATTCGGCAATCCTTGCTCTCAGTCAAGCCAAGGTTGAATAGATGATCTCTAAGGGTCGTGTGTCCGGTGAGGAGACCGATAGTGGTTCTAAGGTTCTTCTTGCTCATGTCAAGTAGGGCCTTGGTTTTCTTCTGTAGTGGTTGCTCCATCATGGCTTTTGCCTGGCGACATCCCTGACTCTGTTTCCAGGAAGCCCGATGTTCCTGCTCCAAGCAGTCCCTGATGATTTTCTTACCTGTAGCGAAGGGGACCCCTACAGCTGGCTCCACTGGGCAATCCAGTGTGCCCAGTTTTGCCAGTCTATCGGCCTCTTCGTTTCCGGGTATGCCTTGGTGACCCGGTATCCACATTAGGGTGATTTTGTTGGATTTTCCCAATTTGTTGAGCTCCTGCATGCAGTCCCAGACCACAGAAGATTCTGTGGTGGCTTTAGCCAGAGCGTCCAGTGCTGCTCTGCTGTCAGAGCAGATGAGGATTTGTCTGTTTTTTACCTCAAGTCGACTTTGTAGTTTTATGCATTCCAATATGGCAAGTACCTCGGCTTGGAAAACCGTAGCGTATTGTCCAAGGGGGATGCTGATTCTGTGGTTGGTTTTGGGGCCGTACACGCCTGCCCCAAAACGTCCATTTGTTCCTGATCCGTCGGTGAACCAGGCGTCTGTGTTGTGGCTTTGAAGCCACTGCGGATTTTTCCATTCTTCCCTGGTGGGGAAACGTATTTGCCTAAATGTTTATTAGAGTATTCCTACAAATTCCATCTAATAACGTTTCTCCATGCAAATTTTAAACCCCTTTTCACGCCTTTAGGGGTTGAATTGTGAGAAAACACGAAAGACGTATTTGATTATTTGTTTATTAGAGTAATTCTACAAAGTTTCAAAATAAAAACTCCATCTAATATCGTTTCTCCATAAGAACTTTAAAACCCATTTTTAAGCATTTAGGGGTGAAATTTCAAAAAAATACGAAGTTCATCTAATATCGTTTTTCCATACAAACTTTGAAAACCCTTTAGGGGATGAATTTTAAGAAAATACGAAAGACCTATTTGCTTATTTGTTTATTAGAGTAACCTTACAAAGTTTCGAATTAAAAAGACCAGCTATATCGTTTCTCCCTACAAAATTTATAACTCCTTTCCACCCCTTTAGGGGTTGAATTTTGGAAAAAACACGAAAGTTTCAAAATAAAAGCACATCTAATATTGCTTATTCAAACACACTTTTGAACCCTGTTTCACCCCTTTAAGGGTAGAATTTAAAAAAATATGAAACACCTATTTTCTTATTTGTTTAATAGAGTAATCTTACAAAGTTTCGAATTATAAAGACCATCTATATCGTTTCTGCATACAATTTTTTTAACTCCTTTCCACCCCTTTAGGGGTTGAATTTTGGAAATACCACGAAAGAAACAGTTTGTTATTTTTTTTTTAGAGTAATCCTACAGGAATTCGAAATAAAAAGCACATCTAATATTGTTCATTCTTGTAAATTTTAACACCCCGTTTCACCCCTTTAGGGTTTGAATGTTGAAAAAACATGAAACACCTATTTTCTTATTTGTTTATTAGAGTAATCTTACAAAGTTTCGAATTAAAAAGTACATCTATATCGTCTCTCCATATAAAAATTTCGAAACCCATTTTCACCCCTTTAAGGGTTGAATTTTGAAAAAATATGAAACACGTGTTTCCTTATTTCTTTATTAGAGTAATCTTAATATGTGGGGTGCGATGGAGGTCTACCTCCCCGTGTGCACGTTTTATCTCACTCTGGCCCAGACTATTCCTAAAAGTCTAGGATGGGAAAGTAGTGAGTGGGCGTGCCGGTGCACCCTGGAAACTCCGGTCAGCTACAACAGGGAGAGATCCCTGAAGTTGATGACTTGGAGGCCAAAAGACCTCCACCCCAAGCTAAGGTGTTACCCATACCGTGCCGACGGCTGCGTGGCTGAGGGAGAGCTCAGTCTCTAACGGTGGCTTTCCGAAACCGGGGCGAATCGGGAAGTAGAAATGCCCTTTGACCGATAACAGGCTCTGTCGGTTTTTGACGACCCTTTCCTGACTACTCGTGGGAACAAATATGGACTCAAAAGACAATAAAAATTCCCCTCTAAACTTCGACCAGGACGGTACCGTCCGGGAAGGAAACAGTTCGGAGCCATGGAGCACGACTCAAACCGACTCTTTGCCCGAAAAAATCTCAGCTGTCGCAGGGACAAGCAAAGGTGCAGACAGAATAGGAAACGACTCTGCTATGCCCAAAGAAAAGGACCAAGACACTGAGACACACGAGAAGCACAGGACAAAGTTGTCCGGTGCTGCTCGAAAACGTTTCAGGATGCTGAGGGCAGCAAACGTGAGTGCTAGAGAAGCCTCGGTAGCATGCCTCAGGCCCTGGAAAGATATTAAGAGCCTGACCCATCAGAGCACTCCCATATCTGATGACCAAAGGGCGTCCAAACGCACACGGTCGGAGGAGGAGTCGCCAAGGAAAAACTCAAAAAAGGCTCCTAAGATATACCCAGAAGAAGGCATCAAGCCAAACTTCAGGGAGGTGGTGGGTTCTTCACGTGTGGGAATAAAAAATGAAAGCCCGATGGAAGAAAACCAAATGCATTTGGTGCACCGCTCGCTACTGACCCTGATTAAAAACATCACTGTCAGAGGCTCGGGCCCAAAATTTCTGGGTTTCACTCACAGGCCTGGCTGGGTCCTGATCACATGTGAAAATCAGAAGAGCCAGGATTGGCTTGTGGGAGTAATCCCAAACCTCCAACCATGGCCCGAGGCAAAGCTGTCTATCATGACGGAAAGCGAAATGCCCAAGCCACTAGTTTGCACAACGTTCTTCCCCAGCAGCGAGGCGGCGAACATAAAGGACGCCCTAAGTCTGCTGACAAACCAGAACGAAGGCATATCTCCAGAATACTGGAAAATACTCAACAGCAGGGAGGAAAAGAATGGACACCACGTGACCTTCTCAATTGACGAGCCCTCTTTGGAGACCCTTCGGAAAACCGACTACAGGGCCACCCTTGGTTTTGGAAAGATTTCTTTGAAAATCAGGGGTGAGCCCACGAATCCCCCAGGAAACAGGGCTATCCCGTCCTACTCCAACAAAGGCAGACAAACGCCTGCTCCCATACAGCGAAAGAAAGAGCCGGCAAATCGGCCTTCTCCTGCTGACGAGAGTACAGGAGCGCCTAAAAAGGGGGAAAAACCCGGGAATGAGCAAGGCACATCCCAATCCAAACATGGACGGTCTCGTCCTCCATTGGAGAGGGAAAAGCCTGCGACAGAGCCCACAACCCCTATGGATCACTGATGGCGAACATAGGCAACTCTACGAGGATTCTCCAGATCAACCTCCACCACGCCATTGCCGCCAGCGCAGTGACGGAGTGTTGCTTCACCAAAGGAGAAATCGACATCGCCCTCGTACAAGAACCCTGGGTAAATAACTTAACTATCCAGGGCTTAAACGCTGCGGGTAGAATCCTCTCGTACCCGGGAGGGAAAAAACCCAGAGCATGCATAGTGTTCAAGAAAAACATTAACTTCCTGCCTGTTACAGAGCTATGTACTAATGACCTGTCAGCAGCGTATATAAATCTCAAAGGATGGAATGGATCCAGAGTCATCTTATGCTCAGCCTATCTATCTGGAGAGAAACAAAATCCAACCGAAGAGCTGGCAAACCTGGTGGAGTACGCCCGTACCCAAAAGGCTGAGTTACTGGTTGGATGTGATGCAAACGCACACCACACCGCGTGGGGGAGCTCAGACATCAACAATAGAGGTGAGTTACTTAATGATTTTATCACAACCAACTGCCTATGCCTATTAAACAAAGGCTGCATGCCGACCTTTGTGACAAGTGCAAGACAGGAAGTTTTAGACATTACTTTTGCCTCTAAAAATCTAGCCAGACACATAAAAAACTGGCATGTAAGGGATGACACTTCAATGTCTGATCACAGACAAATAACCTTTAAACTACTAAACACCGTAGACTGTCAAACCACAACTTTCAGGAATCCTAAAGCCACCGACTGGGACGCTTACCGTACCACACTAAGGCTTAACCTTGAAACAATACAAAAAAATATAAAAACACGCGAGAGTCTAGAATTGGCCGTGGCGGATACCACAAAAGGCATTATAAACGCCTATGAGGAAAGCTGCCCACTCAAGACAAAGACCTCCAAAAGAAAAGTTCCATGGTGGAACCCGAAGTTGGACAAACTACGGAAGGAAACCCGGAAACTATTTAATAAGGCTAAACAAACTCTCAACTGGGAGGAATACAAAAAAGCCTTAACCGAGTACAACAAAGAAATTAGGAGAGCCAAAAGAGCAACATGGAAAAGCTTCTGCGAGGACATAGTGGAAACGCCTCAAGGAGCCAGAGTACATAGACTGCTCGCAAAGGACAAACCTAACCAAATTGGTCTTCTGAAAAAACCAAACGGAACCTTTACAACAAATGAAAAGGAAACTTTGGAGGAACTAATATCGACCCACTTCCCAGGTGCTGTGACAACTAGCAACGCCGCCACTGCTCCATACAGACCTCGAAACGAGGACTGGAGTAGGGCTGCTAGAATCATAAGGCCCGATCAAGTTAAATGGGCCGTAAAATCCTTTAAACCTTACAAATCATGCGGGGACGACGGAATCATGCCCGTGCTTTTGCAACAGGGTATCGACATTCTAACCCCATATCTGGTTAAAATCTTCAGAGCAAGCTATGCCTGGGGACATATACCAGAAGAATGGACCAAGGTCAAAGTGCTATTCATACCCAAGGCTGGCAGGAAGGACTACGCACTGTCAAAGTCCTTCAGGCCAATTAGCCTAACATCCTTTCTACTGAAAGCGATGGAAAAGATACTGGATAGCTATATCAGGGAAAAAATCCTAACGGTCAACCCTATCAGCTGTAACCAACACGCCTACCGCAGAGGCAAATCCACGGAAACCGCTCTGCTCTACCTAGTAGACAGAGTGGAAAAGGCGTTGGAAGACAAACAAATCGCAGTATGCGCATTTTTAGACATTGAGGGCGCCTTCGACAAAACCCCAATTAAATCACTGGTGAAGGGGCTAGAGTCAAAACAAGTTGACAACACCACAACCAGATGGGTGAAAGCGATGCTCTCAAACCGCACGGCCAAGGTAGCTCTTCACGGAACAAACCTTGAAGTCACCACTACAAGAGGCTGCCCGCAGGGAGGCGTACTCTCGCCCCTACTATGGACTCTTGCAATAGATCAACTCCTGCATAGGATGGCAGAGGCCAGGATAGACACACAGGGCTATGCTGATGACCTAGTAGTCATTGTCCGGGGCTTCTGCCAAAACACGATCTCACACATAATGCAAAAAGCGTTAACAATCGTTAGCAATTGGTGCAGAGAGAACGAATTATCGGTCAACGCCGATAAGACCGTCCTCGTGCCATTTACCAACAAACGTCAACTAGGTGGACTAAAAATGCCAATCTTAAACCACAGGCAGATTCCTTTCTCCAAGGAAGTAAAGTATCTGGGAGTCACGCTCGACCAAAGACTCACCTGGAACAGCCACCTAGATAAAACAATTCAAAAAGCTAAAAGTGCTTTGGGTATAAGCAGAAGACTGGCGGGGAAAAACTGGGGCCTTAACCCCAAGATCTCCCACTGGCTATACACTGCCATTGTGAGGCCGATAATCTCGTACGCCTCGGTGGTATGGTGCAACAAAGCCAACCAGAAAACTGTGATTACCAAACTAAACAATATCCAAAGGACGGCGTGCCTCATGACAACTGGCGCAATGTCCTCCACTCCTGGAGCAGCTCTAGATGCACTGCTGAACTTACCGCCCCTACACATTCATTTGCAACAGGTGGCGAAAGCCAGCATGTACAGGCTATCTGCCCGAGAGAAGGTAAACTGGATCTCACAAGCACTAAGATCAGTTCTTGACTCAGTCAGTGAAAATCCAACCCTCAACATGGTATCAGACACCATGCTCCCACTCCTAAACTTTGGAAAACTTTTTACAGTGGAACTGCCGCCCAGAGACGACTGGCTAAAAAGCCAACTGCAATGGGAGGCCGGTAGCCTTAAATGGTATACTGATGGGTCCAAATCGGGACTTGACGTAGGCTGTGGTATATATGGAGAGCGACCAAACTTCGAAAGAAGTGTAAACTTGGGAAAATACGCCTCCATATTCCAAGCGGAGGTTTACGCCATTATTGAATGTGCGGATATCAACCTCCAAAAGGACTACGCCAACCACCGTATCTATATCCACTCGGATAGCAAAGCAGCTCTTATGGCACTAGCCTCGAATACCATTAATTCAAAGCTAGTGCAAAACTGCATATCACTACTGAATTCCCTGGGCGAAAAGAACAGGGTAATACTAAGATGGGTTCCCGGCCATGCAGGAATCGAGGGAAATGAAAAAGCCGACGAACTTGCTAGGACGGGAGCAAAGGGAACGTTATACGGCCCTGAACCTTGCTGTGGCGTACCAAAAAGCCTTGCAAACCTAATGCTCAAACAAATGTGTTTAGAACAATCCGTCAACCACTGGAACAACACGCCAGGGTTAATCATTCCAAAGCGCTTATTAAGCCTTACGACCGTAAGACGGCCCGTGAGGCCCTATCGCTAAATAGGAACAATCTACGCATACTGGTAAGGGCGCTCACGGGGCATTGTGGCCTGAACAAACACATGTTCAACCTCAAGCTCAAAGACACAAAAATGTGCAGGTTCTGCCAAGGGGCAGAGGAAACTCCCCAGCACCTCATGTGCGAGTGTGGCCCGCTGATGCGTAAAAGATACAACCACCTGGGTGGTCACTACCTCCAACCTGAGGAGGTAAAACAATCTGGCGCCAAAAGCCTGCTGCGGTTCTTGAATGACACGGGGCTTAGCGCAGAACTATAGTAGGTGGCGAGCACAATAGATCAGCAATGGTCGCAGTGTTACAAGGCTCACAAAGACCTTAGAAAAGCCCCACTCAACAAATAAAAAAAAAAAAAATCTTACAAAGTTTCAAAATAAAAACTCCATCTAAAATTGTTTATCCATACAAACTTTAAAACCCCGTTTTACCCCCTTTAGGGGCGGAATTTTGAAAAACCATAAAACACCTATTTGTTTATTTGTTTATAAGAGTAATCTTACAAAGTTTTGAATTAAAAAGTTCATCTATATCGTTTCTCCATACAAATTGTATAACCCCTTTTCACCCCTTTAGGGGTTTCATTTTGAATAACCACGAAAGACGTATTTTCTTACCTTTTTATTAGAGTAATCCTTCGAAGTATCGAAATAAAAAGCACATCTAATATTGTTTATTTATTGGAACCCTGTTTCACCCCTTTAGGGGTAGAATTAAAAAAAATAGAAACACCTATTTTCATATTTGGTTAATAGAGTTTAAAAAGTTTCGAATTAAAAAGACCATCTATATCGTTTCTCCATACATATTTTATAACCACTTTCCACTCCTTTAGGGGTTGAGTTTTGGAAAAACTACGAAAGAAGCATTTTGTTATTTTTTTATTAGAGTAATCCTACTGGAATTCGAAATAAAAAGCACATCTAATATTGTTCATTCATAGAAATTTTGAAACTCCGTTTCACCCCTTTAGGGGTTGAATTTTGAAAAAACATGAAACACCTATTTTCTTATTTGTTTATTAGAGTAATCTTACAAAGTTTCGAATTAAAAAGTACATCTATATCGTATCTCCATAAAAAAATCGAAACCCATTTTCACCCCTTTAGGGTTTGAATTTTGAAAAAATATGAAACACGTGTTTCCTTATTTATTTATTAGAGTAATCTAACAGAGTTTCAAAATAAAAAGTCCATTTAAAATTGTTTATCCATACAAACTTAAAAACCCCGTTTTACCCCTTTAGGGGCGGAATTTTGAAAAACCATAAAATACGTATTTATTTATTTGTTTATAAGAGTAATCTTACAAAGTTTTGATTAAAAAATTCATCTATATCGGTTCTCCATACAAATTGTAAAACCCCTTTTCACCCCTTTAGGGGTTGAATTTTCAATAACCACGAAATACGTATTTTCTTACCTTTTTATTAGAGTAATCCTTCGAAGTTTCGAAATAAAAAGCACATCTAATATTGTTTATTCATACAAAGTTTGGAACCCTGTTTCACCACTTCAGGGGTAAAATTAAAAAAAAATGAAACATCTATTTTCTTATTTGTTTAATAGAGTAATCTTACAAAGTTTCGAATTAAAAAGACCATCTATATCGTTTCTCCATACAAATTTTATAACCCCTTTCCACCCCTTTAGGGGTTGAGTTTTGGAAAAACCACGAATTAAGTATTTTTTTATTTTTTTATTATAGTAATCCTACAGGAATTCTAAATAAAAAGCACATCTAATATTGTTCATTCATACAAATTTTGAAACTCCGTTTCACCCCTTTAGGGGTTGAATTTAAAAAAAACCATGACACACCTATTTTCTTATTTGTTTATTAGAGTAATCTTACAAAGTTTCGAATTAAAAAGTACATCTATATCGTCTCTCTATAAAAATTTCGAAACCCCTTTTCACCCCTTTAGGGATTGAATTTTGAAAAAATATGAAACACGTGTTTCCTTATTTATTTATTAGAGTAATCTTACAAACTTTCGAAATAAAAAGTCCATCTAAAATCGTTTGTCCATACAAATTTTAAACCCCCGTTTTTCCCCTTTAAGGGTAGAATTTTGAAAAAACATGAAACACCTATTTCCTTATTTGTTTATTAGAGTAGTCTTTCAAAGTTTCGAATTAAAAAGTACATCTATATAGGTTTTCCATACAAACTGTGAAACCCCTTTTCACCCCTTTAGGGGTTGAATTTCGAAAAATCCGCCCTTAGTGAGCGTTTGCGTCCTAAAAGGAACCTATGTTAAAAAATTCAGCTTCCTAGGTCTAAGGGTTAGGGCTGGGCGTTGATGAGTCAGTCAGTGAATGAATGAATGAGTGAATCGGAACTTCTCTTTTTATATATGAGATTTGGATTTTTTTTTTTATTTGAAAGGATATACGTCCATATTGATTCAATGTTTATCAAAATCCTGTTCTGATCATGGGATTCATGAGGAATTGAGGAAACTCCTCAAATATTTTCATATGAAGTTGATAATTTACATATTGGTTTAATTCCGATGACAATGCATATGTTTATGGTAAGCATGACCTGATGATACACCCTGGGTTGGCTCCCGACGAGGGGACTCTTCAACGGTTAACAGCACAGAAACGAAATATTGTATACATATTCAGTTATGATAGCCCATTCTAAGTTTCATCATGATATGGCTGCTGCACCCAGGATCGGCTTCCGTCGAGGGGACTCCTCAACGGCCAATAAATAGCACAGATACGATTTTTTTTATATTCAATCATTTACGACAGCCCGATCTAAGTTTCACCCAGACAGGACTGCGGCACCCAGAGTCGGCTTCCAACGAGGGAACTTCTCAACGGCTAACAGCACAGACACAAAATTTTCTATACGCATTCAATTATGATAGCCCGTTCTATATATCACCATGACATGGCTGCTGCACTTATAAAAAAAATGGAGTCTTTTTTTTATTTTTTATTTTGTCTATTATTTATATTATTTATATGTGTCAACAATCGGTATGTCCAAGTCTTTTCTCTGTACATTACTAAATAAAATTTAGTATTAAAGAACAGCGGCCTGGCGACCCATTATATTAGCGAACAGTGCTCCATAATATTTATAACATTGCTGAACACACATTTTATTTAGCAGTCGCTATTCATTTATATACCCATTCAGCTTTCGATTAGATTTTGCTTACGTATTCTGAAGGCGATCTCGAAATGTCGCATTACATTATGTACGTTATCTTGTGAAGCATATGTCACTTGAGAAAATGAAAGCAGTGCGAAACGGAGGGAAAAAGGGCAAACATCAAAGTAATTGCATCATCGGGCAAATATTATCACATCAAACAGACCTTTTGCTCCAACAGATGTGGATGGAGTGTGACAAATCGCACGTCGAGTACCGTGGGGAGGGGGGAGGGAAAGAGGGCTTTACATGAATAAATAAAGAGGAGAGATGAGCGTCAAATGACACACACACTCAACGATAATTGAACAATGACTCGTCATATTTGAAGATATCTATATCTATATATATATAAAACAAAGTCGGGTTTGTTCGAACACTTATAACTCGAGAACGGCTGGACCGATTTTCATGGTTTCTGATTTGTAGTATTTGTCTCCGTCCCGAATAGTAAAATACCTATTAAAAACAAAAATTCGAAAACTGACGAAAAATTAAAATAAAAGAAAATACATTTTCTCATACAAAATGTAAATCCGTGTTTTTCTCATGGTCATTTGTACGTGGCATATTCACGTGTCGGCGAATCAACCGCTTTATTTGTTCTTGCGCCTGATATAAAAACAAAAAATGTCGTATATCACAAGATGCTTCAATGGAAAGAAATAAACCGAGTGCATCCCTTGCTGCACAATATGTAAATAGTTTAATTCAATCATGTTTTGCTGACACGCAATTGATGTACCTACTTAATTTTTGTTTTTATTTTTTTTTATGGTGTTACCTTAAAAAAGTAGTGAACTTAATATTTATTTTGCATTTTTTGTATTATTTTCATAAAATCATAAATTAAGCTCAGCTAATCTCTATAACGACATTCATTGACTGTTAGGCGGTACGAAGTTCGCTGGGTTAGCTAGTGTATAAATGTTTTAATATATCTATTTTAATATATCCCCACTAGATGGTCGGATGATATTGCCACGAGTGAAGGAAATATATGGATGGAGGCGGCTCAATACTATCATTCAATGGGAGAGGCCTATGTGCAACAGTGGACCTCTATCGGGTGATGATTATAAATATTTTAATTTTGTGGACTGACGACTACTTTTATGATATTTGTCTTACTTACAACATCAAAATATGTACTTGATGTGTAACATAAACCTCAGCAAGTAAATATATAAAAAGAATTAAAAACACGACTGCCATTACAGATAATGAACTATTGTTTTTTTAATTAGATGTAATACAATTTCCGAAATGTACTCAATCAGACCTTTCATTTGACACTAAACACCATATATGTATGTTAATTTATTGACATATGGACATTGAGACAATTATTTACCGACCTTTGGAGAGTTTGAGTACCCTATGACACTCGGGAAGACAAAACGTTTTTAAAAATACAACACACTTCTAAAACGGTTCCAAGCATTTAGAAGTTAGGTTGAAATAAAGAAAAGGATAGCATACATAGATGAATCCTGATTACGTATCACTCCTTTTTTGGGTAGACGTGTAATAATAAATGGACCATTCATAACGTTCTTCAGATGTCACGACAGACATCAATTTTACAAAACATATTACACTTTATAAACGTATTTCTACGTCACGGTTTTAATGCATTATTCGTGGAATATCTGCAAATCGATTGGGTGACATAACGGCGAACGCAGAGGCCAAGTCCGCCCGCCACCAGATTAGCCTGCAAAGTGCGCGTAAATGATCGATTAGTAATTGGAAATTATTTTCTGAAATTATTTTGAAATAATAATATTAATAAAAATAATAATTTATTCATTATTTTATTTTATTGCATTTGTTTGGATTGCATAATTTGCCTAACTAGGCCATAGCCTGTATAAAAATTGATTTCATGTATAGGTATGATTTTTTAAGTGCGCACATCTAGAATCAAATTAAAAACCCAAAATTCTAGTACAGAAATACATTATACAACATTTTTTTGTTAAAATATCATATACGTCGAACAATTACAGTATGTGCAATATATTTGATTTAATAATAATAATAATAAAAACTTTATTCCTGAAATGGCGAGCTTATTGCCTGCAGGCAATATTTTAGAGCTAACATTTAATGTTTGAATAATACATAAAAAAGACGTTGTCATATTTTTAAATAAAATCCAGCCTAAATTTTTAAAAATTTTGATAAAAAGACCCATTTCTTTGAGAAACCTATGTAGTTTAGAGAAGACTTTGAACAACCAGTTTGAAATATATTATTTAATGTTAATTTTAGTCGTTTATAATTTCAATTAGTGTTTTTTAAGTCCCGGAAATGCCACTACTTTTAGGTAGATGCAATATTTCCAGACTCATTTTCAACTATTTAAATCAATATAAAATTTCTCAAAATATTTTAAGTCTTTAAATTCAGAAAATGAATAATTTGTTTTATTATTTAAACTACACCATGACGAGATATTTTGGTAAATAAATAGGATATGGAAATTCAAAATAGAGCATAATTCGCTGAATTTGGCGATGATCGCCTTGAAAGACGTTAAGTAAAAACAATGGAAGTATAATATAACAGTACAGTGTACAGTATGGTTATAAACCATACTGCATAGGATTAAACACGAGAATTTTCCGATAGAATAACCTAGGGAAGCGTCTATTGATCAGAGGTGATATCGGGACTTCAGATTGGCGGCTGATTGATTGAAAGAGGCGGCGAAGTGTCGTTCTTTCGAATGTGAATTTGCCATATATTTTTTAACTAAACATACTTGAAGTTTTCCATAAGTTTTCCTACTTGTGGTTATTATACGACTGCCCAGCAAAAAAAAGTGTAATGTGTTCATGGTTTATATATGCATGTTTTCCGTTTATTTATTCCATCATAACTACTAAACGCTTAACCCGATTTAGAAAAGTGTGGTATTGCTAAAACTGTTATGTCATCCTGGGTGTCATAGGGTACCTAAAGTTCTCAAATGTCAAATAAATAATTATCTAAATGTTCAAATGTCAATAAATTAGGATAAATATATCGTTTTAGTATTAAATGAAAAGTCTGATGTAGTACATTTCGGAAATATTAATGTATCTGTATAGATAAATACATAAACCACAAATATTTGTCCAAATATCAAATAAGTAGTTGTCTAAATATCCATATGGCGAAATATCAGTAAATGAACATGAATATTTCGTGTTTAATATTTAATCAATATAACGGAAATATGCATCTATATTTATAAATATGGATAAATACATAAACCACAAAAATTTCATTAAAAAGAACGTGCAGAAAATAATTATAAATACAATAATTCACTTGCTGTAACGGCAGTCGCGTTTTTTATTATTGTTATTATATTTAATTGTTTTTAAATAGGATTTAATTTTTAAACTCAGATGTACCACGAGTAAGATTCTTCGACCTTCCTACCATGCTAATCACTGCTTGCTATGCTACGCCAATCATTGCTTGCCATGCAGCTTTGAATATCTCGTCACGCTTCCTCATGGAGTAGTTTCGTAACGATGTTTTTCGGGCGAGAATCGGTGGCTGCCCCTTACGCTGTTCTATAAATTTATTCAGTATCCGATGCGGAAATGGGGCAATCAATGTTGTTACCAATACTAGCAGAATTAAATTTTCCGAGATGCTCTATGCAATATTCTGGATTTCCAGGTTATAGTGCCTTGCAAGCTGACCCATGGTATCTACTGGCGCTGACAATCGTGTATTTGAGATGATTATTTTTGTATAATAAATGAGTGTTTTATGATTTAAAGATTATTTTATTTTATGATTTAATGGTTATGACCGCGTTTAATGATAATTTTTACATTTTTTTTTAACTATTTATGTTACTAATTCTAATAATTTTGATAATTTGAGATGACATTGTATTACGTTTATTCCATGTCAATTCAGGCAAGGGGCACCTTCACAGTTTCAGAAGTTTTTTAATTTAATATGTGTTAAAATACAGAAAAATATAAGATACGCATATATTTTGGGTTTGGTTTAAAAGATCCTGACCCGAGATACAGGTCGCCAAAGATGGCATTCTGGAACCATTTCTCACTTGTGAATTTCGACAAAAGATTCAAAATATTGTATAGTGATAAAGATATTTGGTTGCGGATTTTTAGTTTAATTCGAGTATGTCTGTGTTTAGAATGGTGTACTCCACTTTTAAATATCTGTGTAACTTTTGTTGCTGCAGCTTTCTAAAAAATGTTTTTAACCAAACCAAATAATCGAAGACTATCGCGGTTGTTTGACATTATAAATAGGATAGAAAACGAATTTACCGCGTGAAATTTGTAGCACCCGACGTTTCGGTGACGTTGCAGCCGCTGTTGTCCAGGGTAGACTGAAGGGCTGTCAATCCGTTGTTTTGCGGGTAGGCCGCGTACCGTTTCCGCCACTGCGTAGGTTATAACGGTGGTGGGGGGCCGGGCTCGGAGCGCGGGAATTTTGAAAATCCGTCCTCACACAACACTCACTGTATCCTGTTTTACGTCTTTGCGTTCGGCGTTCGGCGGCGGGAACATTTTAAGAAGAGGGTTCCACGTAGAAGAGAGTTTGTAACCGTCGCGTCGTCTCTGTTAAAGTTCGGGGTTCTTCTTATTTCAATGGCTTCCCGGATCATGCGAGGAAAGTAGAATTGTTCTTTGGCTAGCACAATGGGATTTTGAAACTGCATCCAGTGGCTACTTCCGCGATCCAATTAATGTTCGCAGATTACCGATTTTTCTCGCTGAACGTTTTTAACAGCTTTGATGTGTTCTGACAGTCGCGTGGCTATGGGCCGTTTCGTTTGTCCAACGTTTGTCCTTCAGTCTACCCTGGACAACGGCGGCTGCAACGTCACCGAAACGTCGGGTGCTACAAATTTCACGCGGTAAATTCGTTTTCTATCCTATTTATAAACCAAATAATGTTTTTTAAAATAGTTTTTTTTTTATTTTATATTTTTACTGTCGATCTTTACCATTGAGTAATACATTTCTCGGAAAGGAAAAAACCCACTCTTGAGTTTAACATTTTGCAGAAAGAATGTAAAATTCTGTCATATTTTACCTATTTCGATGCTCAACCACTGGAATGGGGCAGGATATTCCACTGGAATGGGGCAGGATATTCCACTGTAATGGGGCAGGATATTCCACTGGAATGGGGCAGGATATTCCACTGGAATGGGGCAGGATAAATATATTTTTTTGTATAAAATTAATATATTTGTTTTTAAAATGATACACTTCATTTTGAAATATTTGCGCAATTTGACTACTTTATAATTGACTGTTGGTTTTTTATATTTTGACTAATTGTTTTTTCATTTATACCTACTTCGGTATTTTAGCAGCTCAAGTTATTTTTCAAAGACTGTTATATTCTATTATATTTCTATTATAAATTTTATAATAGAAGTTTTATAATAGATTTCTATTATAAATTGTATAATTAATTGATTTTAGAGTTTTAAAAAGAGTCAATATGTCAAAAAATTGTTATACTTCATATACCGAAAAATCAAGTAAAATAGTTTGACTATACCAAGAGTAGGGACTCCTAACAACTGGTTTATTTTATAAATAAAATTAGAAATATGATTGAAAAATTGAGTGAAAAATCCCTTGAGTGAAAAATATGTTTATACTCGAAGCTACGTTGCTCAAGTTCACATATCTTGATTGGTAATACCATTGATTATAGAGGTCTACAATCAATGGTAATACCTTTATTTGAGCATCGTTTACTACGACTTTTTTATGACAGTACTAGACGGCGTCTATCAGGTTATTTTTTAAGGAATCAAGTTTCGCGAGGTTGGGGGAAATTCTGTTTATAAAACCTTGTCCAATTACTTTATTTTTAAGGTCAAGGTAAGTTTATTTTTAAGTCACTATATCTTCAAAAGCTGAACCAAATACAATTGTTCCCTATGTCGCTAACATTGCTACGACAGAACTAGTCGCAACGTTTGCAAGCTAATCGCTTTCTGGAGTTTAGCTGTAGCAGCCACAAAATCGGCACCAATGATTTTATTTACACTTAGAAAAAGGTTAATTGCAGGTTAATTGCTGTTCTACTCAATCAAAGAGTGAATATAATTGCTTTGCTATTGCAAAAAGTGCTCCTTCCGATAATTAAAAAAATCTGGATTGGGCGAGCTGCCGGTTTGATAACTTTTCGTTGGGGAGATGGCGCTTGATCCACTACTGAATATTTCAACCTTTTTAGTGCTTGGCATAGCGATTAATAATATATGTATAGTATGTAGAATATAAATACGTGAATCCCGATTGCGATAAATCGTCTTTCGATATTTTAACAGCTCATAACCGCAGCTACAGTATACCGGGAGAACAGTAGACGCTCTCTAGAGCGATAGGGCATTTCAGGAATAGGGTGCGGTGGAAGTGGGCAGAGGGGTACATCTCGACCAATACCTTTGGTTAGCATTACGCACGAGTAAAATCAGGCGACTTTTTTGAACGTTTTCATATCCACGTGAGCCGATGAGCGGACCTCTGGCGGCCATATGCGAGCCCTTACGACTCGTGACGTAATCGATTCAATTTCAATTTTGTTCCAAGAGAAGCTACTGTCCGGTATACTGTGCAGCAGCGGACTCCTAACTCTTTTTTTTCTGTGGTCGTTTAACAACGGGTCTATTGAACCAATCTGGTTTCCAGATTGGGGCATTAAAAAGCAATGAAACTCCATCTACTAACTCCTTTTTTATGAAAATAAATTTAAAAAGGCACGTTAATTTCACAATCAAATAATAAAATGTTAGTAGCTAAATTACCTAGTACCATAGATTATACACGTAGGCTATTAGATTGTTCAGTACCGTACTACGTTTTGGCAGCTAGTACTTTAATATGAAGCTCTACGTGTAGATGGCACTCATAGTTCAAATCAAATCAAATCGCATATATTGTCTTCAAAAAACTTTACATAGTTATTTAGACATTTTATATAGCCGCTTAATGTTAAAATAACTTTAAAATGTATACTAAATATTTCATTAGAGACTCACCACATAATTGAGTTATATTAGATATTTATAACTACAGATAGTCATGAAATTATAATATTAAAATTAAATAGTTCCAAATATTCATATTCTCTTATGTTCAGTAGCCCAATAGATGGAATTCTAAACACGCCTATATGGTATCCAATATCAAATTAAAACAGTAATATGATAACATACAATTTTTAAATTGTAGTTTTTATTATTTATATATTATATGCATAGAGACGTCAATTTTCATTTGGTGTACAGGTTTCAATACACACTAATTAAGTGCTTTATTTATCAAACATTGAGGCTACCTAAGTACAGGCGACGCCTAGTTAACTAAAATTACTTTGAAACTAAAGTAACTTTTTAGGTTTTATAAAGAAATTTGTATTTGAATTTGCATATGATCAAGTAGACTAATAGATGGCATTCTAATATCCCTGTAGTATTTCTGTGATGTAATCAGCCTATATGAAAGTGCGATTGATGGCATATAAAAATATTTTATTGTTGTTATCATTTCATCCTGGCGGTGAGAGCAGAATCGTTAATCCTCCTGTGAGATGAGCACAGAAGCGCTCATCTCACAGGAGACAGAATGACCCAATATCGTTAAAACTTCCTGAGGTTACGGGTTTGCCCGTTGTAGTTGACTGCTCTAGTGGTGGTATTAAGCAACCTAAAACCTTATATAATCAATGCTAGCACCTATATGAAATACGATGAAAGTTTGAATGAATGAAATGAATTGGGCAGAGGTAGGTAAATGGTTCGCCGCCGATTTTTGGACGCCCTGTGTTGGATATAACAAATTTCTTCAAGTTGGTAAGATTCATTTTCTTCAGAAGCTTGTACGTTAGGTGGAGAAGATTAACCAAGATTCTTTAAATGCTGCGTTTTCCCGGTTGAACCGAGCAGAGATACGAATATCTAGCCGCCGATATTTTGCATGATTTTCCGTCCTTCCTTTTTTAATTTTCTTCCTCCTCGGCGATTGAGAGGAGTTCTTGTGGGAGCTTTGTAGTCTGTTTCAAGGTATATTGGTGTCGTTACAGGGGATTCGCATCCGGCTTTAGTTTTTGGCTTCGACAACGGTTTTGTTGACGACATATAACGATGTAATACACGGAAAGTTTATTGCATAACAAAATATTATTCTAAGTGAATATTTACTGTTGTTTATTTTCCCGTTAAAGTTATTTATATTAGTAAAATATTTTTTATTCCTACCTAATTTAACTTTCTGATACCTAACCTAACTGTGTTTGTAGTATTAGTATATTATGTGTTTTTTTTAATTATTGTTAAATCAATATCTCTAAGCCATCAAGTTGTAAAAAAAAATGTTCGCCTAAAAGGCAGATTGTACGGCACTGAATAATTGTAGAACTCATTGTTACTTCACCACAAAGTCAATAAAATAACTTGAAATTGAATTGAAGTACGCATGTTTCAACAATGATTACGTATATAACTTTGACTGTAATCCATGACGCGTGACGGTGTTGGCGTGACTGTTTTTACCGTGTCGTAATGTTATTTCATTGCGTCGCGATCTTGGTATATCGTTTCTAACATGACATCATATACGTATGGCATAGTGGTTAGGTCGCCTGATCTTACATTGTAAGGTCCCGGGTCGATTCCCGGCTGGGTCACCATTTTCCGTTGGTATCTAATTAACGGAATTGCATTTTCAATTCTGTCTATGGAATGCAATAACAAGATACACACTGACAGACATATTACACGCACACATACATATAACACGTCATAGTAGGGTTGCTTGTAAGAGGTTGTCATATGACAATAAACCCGCCCATTGTGACATTTACACAATAAAGATTATAAACAAACAAACAAACAAACAAAGAAACAAACGTATGAATCATGAATCATGTTGATTATACAGTATGCAGTTATTTCCGTATTTACTGCAAGGAAAATGGTTATACATATAATCGAGTAATGGTTTCAACAAAATTTCTTGTAGTTCAAAAAAAAATACAATTGAAACATTGTTATTTTGTATAAAACCACAATGAAAAAATGGTAATGTAATAATCAATCGAATATTTTTCTCAGTGTACTTGGCGAGCTTTGAGATTCCTCACCGATTTCGCACCGTACTTCGTCTTTGCAGATATTTGCAGAAAAAAAATAATAATTATAATATAAAGAGTCAATAGATCTAAAAAATGTAATAAAAATAATCATGAAAGATTAGAAAAATCAATAGTGTCAAAGTCTTTAAGAGTATAATTTGGGTTCTAAATAAGAATATCCTGGGTACTCCTATTGTAGCTGTGCCTACAGTGATAATTCTCCTTGAAAATCGTAAAAGAAAGTGTCTGCAATCAGCAAATCGAAGACTGCTTTCGAATGCCATAAAAATATGCTGGCAGCTCTTCCCTCGTCTGCGAAATGATGTATATTTTAGATTTTCCGAGTTCGCAAGCTAATCCCATCAGCCGTGTCGTATTTTGCAGTGGCGTACGGGAATTGTTCGATTTGTTTTCGGCGCGCATATGGCCCCGGAAGGCGACACAGATTATTGATCAGAGCGTCGCTCGTACATAATAGAGACGACGCTGTCGGGGTTCATCCGATCAACACGCCCAGGACCTCTGCCTTCTGGGAAATTTGCGGAGTTATTAATTGCAATTAAATATAAAAAATAGAGATTTTTTAAAATCGTTATTTATATATAAACGTTATATCAATATGTAATTGATTTATATATGTATATTACTTTAGTTTTAATTTTTATTTATTTTGTTTTTTTTTATTATTTTCGTATACATACATATATGTATGTATATGTGTGCATATATGGATATATATTTTATCTATAGATGTATATGACTATCTATATTTGTATATGCGTAAATATTTATAGTTTCATATTTGTCGATTTAAAAATAAGTACTAACATATAGTTTAAATTGACAGTGCACAGTTATTATCTAATCATTAAAAGTCTGCCTTAAAACAGGCCTAGGCCTAGTTAGGCGACTGTGTCAAACATTAAAAATAATGTCGCATCAACTTCTTGCTAACATCTTACACACAAATATGACATTAATTGTTTACTAGATGTGTTACTAAAATAAATAAATAAATAAATTTCCTAAACGACAAAGCGAGAAATCACGATGGATTACGAACAGGCACGCAATGCAGAAAAAAATTTAGTAAAATTAAGGAAATTAAAAAGGGATAGGTTTTCAGTATACATCAGGCGTGTCCAAATCGTATACCTATTTGTAATTTTGTCGTAAGTAGATGATTTGTGTGTCAAAGTTAATTATATTTAGGCGGCTGGTCGGTGGAGTCGCATACCGGACTGCAAAGAGGATGCAGCGACGACAATCGCAGTCTGGGACACTACTACATCTAGCTTGTTCAATATATTTATTTCATTCAAATATTATTCAAGAGCATTACAGACTAATACAATTTGCCCTTGAATACAAAATCTAAAGTGTACAAGTACATAATAACTGATCTAAATAAGTAAACTAATGCTAACATTTTTAAAAAACATGTAATGAAATAAAAGTAAGTAAAACAAAGATCATTAAAAACATGAGAAAGGAGGAAGTTGACTTTTTAGTAGCCAAAGGGATATACTAAAGATGTAGCTCAATAATAGTGCTGTACAAAATATGTAGCAATAATAGCAATAAAAGTGATATGGTAGCAATAATAGTGCTGAAATCCAGGTTAATTTGCAGCGCTTGTAGTTTTATTACATACATAATCTTCAGTCTATTTTCATAGTCTATTTTCAGTTTCAATTTCAAATTTTGTATTTATTTGTCTATTTTTATATTGACAGCTGCAAATAAATCATTCCCCTTTAGTGGCTTGACACGTTGACTGCGAAAGTAATTTTCAGGATTCTGTTCTAATAGCGATTAGTCCGCAATTTGTGCATAAATTGTCCTCGTTTATAAAACCAGTGTAATATTCATAAAGTAATGTTTTTATAGCACAATAAAGTTATTTTATTCTATTATTAAAAAACCAAATCTTCTAATATTTTTAAAAGTTTGTATGTATTGACCTAATGGTAGTATATATTGCTTATTCAAAAGCTGAAATAATACTTTCAATAAAGTAATTTCGAATTGTCTCACAATTGTCTATGTAACAAAATCTTCTAGCTAAAATCACGAGTTAACTCGTAGTTGTAAACCGGCTAGCCTTTGGGTTATTATTCAAGTAGTAGGTAAATACTTTTTTCAATAAAAATACTTGTTTAAAATTTGCCACACAAAATATTAGCGGTTTATATATTATGCAGTTTCCATATAGCGGTTTTATATAAATGTGTATATATGTATATAGTAAGAGTTTTAATTAACCGGCATTCTTGAAGGGGGTGAATTAATAAGAGCAATTAAGTCACTTTTAATTTTAAAAAATGGGAACAACCAAAAAAAAGTTTTTTATTTTCTCTTTTAAATTTGATTTTTTTTCAACATGATTCCTTCCGTTTACGCCTTTCGGTTTAGATAAGATACATTAAAAATATAAAAATATTGGAGTACGTCTTGAGGTGCAGCAAGGACTTTGACTTTTCATGAAATAGATTTTTTTCTACATTATATATATTTTTTTTGCATGTCTCGACTAAGTTTTTTTTAAAATAGACGTTTTAATATGAATAAAAACTTAAAGACAGTTACATGATTGCACTGGCATCCAATGACATAAGACATCACCGGAGCGGAAGAAAAACTAAAGGACTACGTTAGGAGAATATTTAGAACGATAAAAATACTAATGTATCAGAAACGGTTACCGGCGACAATGATAGCGCTGAAGAACAGCAGTGTTCTTTACCAGACGAGGCAAACCAACCAAGTCCTCCAAATATACAAGAATAGATAAATCTACCAGGTCTTTCAAATATACAAAAAGAATTAAATCTACTAGCCCTTTAAAACTGGAAGAAGAGAAAATCACTAAAATGTGTATTAAATTTCCAGCTGTGGCTTTCCAATTCTGACCTTATCGGAATATTATATAGAGCTACTGCAGCAATAGTTTGTGCTGCTTTACGGGACTTAAGTGTAATTACATAGGGAGACAAAACCATTGTAATAAGACAGGATAAAAATTAGACGAGCAAGATCAATAAATCGAAGTTATACAAAAAAGTTATTTCAGAACAACACGTTTCACTAAAAGAGGAACCAAACTCTAAGTTTTTATGCGACTTAATACCTTAATCTGGCATCGGAAATGATAAAGCAGCAGGTATACTTGAGTTGTTTGAAGATAGAGACCACAACAAACAACTTTTGAACTTTACTGCTATGGGGTGTGATGGAGCCTTTGTAAACACTAGACATTTTAATAGTGTGATGTAACAATACCACAGACTTCTAAATCGGTTCAAACGTTTAGAAGTTAGAGTGGAATAAATAAACGGAAATATAAATACATGAAATCGAAGACTATCGCAGTTGTTTGACATTCTAAATAGGATAAAAACAAATTTACCGCATGTAGTTTGTAATAATCGACTTTTCGGCGATGTATCAATCGCCATTGTCTAGGGTAGACTAGTCTACCCTATACAACGGCGATTGCAACATCGCCAAAACGTCAAGTGTTGCAAACTACCGTGGTAATTTCGTTTTTTTTATCCTATTTGTAATACATGAACCCTAAAAACCTAACACTTTTTTGTGGGCAGTCGTGTAAAAAGTCTGCATTTGGTGTCGTCGAATAACCAACATATTTACTGTAACAAGCAACAACCAAGTACGGCAGCGCACTCGCCAACACATTCCACTACCTTCATGCGCTAAAACGGCTTCTCAAACAGGTATTGCAATCGAGCACGATGATAATTATCAGGCATAAACAAACTTACCAGTAATATATATTCCAGTCAGTAATATATTTTCGCATCGCTTTTAAAGACGTGTCTCATCTAAAAAGTAGTACCCCTCCTGCCTGATCTGTGGGGTGAGAGTCGCGAGCGTGGAAGCGGCACGGCAACATAAACTTGCCCCCTGGAAAAACAATAAAGGCTTTCGTAGCGCCGTGCGAAAAACAGAACGGGAATTGCGGAGAGGCCGCCGATTTCCATCCAGTCTTATTATTGTCTGCACCGCCGACCCACGAAACAAATTCAGTAAATATCATTTTGTAGGGAAAGGGCGAGAAAAAATTGAGTACAGTTACCAGGGGTGCTATTTTGGGGAGAAAACGAACACGAACACGCAGAATTACCAGACTGGGATGAAGAGCAAAGGAGACATTCGTGACGGATCATGCAGACATCGGAGTAGAAGACGATGAAATTGGGTCTCACAGATTTCGCTCATTGAACTAAATACCGGTTTTTGCTTATTTGTTTACACATTGTTTAACTACCTACTGTACGTGATACGGCCGCTATATTTCCATATAAAAAAAAATAAAAAAAAATACATATACAGGTGAGTTTTAATTAACAGGCACCCTACAACCAAATAAACAACTTTTAATTTTAAAAAAGGGAAAACAAAACATTTTTTTTTATATATATTTTTTTGTTTATTTCAAAATTTGAAGTACTTGACGGTTAAATATAACATTGACAGCAATTTGGGCGTGCTGCGTCATATAACGGTAGGTAAAATGTCGCTAATAAACAATATTAGCGATATTAGTAGACTTCTTCAGCGGCCGAATGGACAGCTTCGAGGCCAAACTCACGAACTACGACACTAAATTTGCCCAGATCGATTTGCTCGAACAAAAGGTGTCTGATCTCGAAGCGACCGTACACTCGATGCAGCGTGAAAATAACGAGAAGGAACAGCAAATGCGGCTCTACAATGTAGAAATTATAGGAGTTCCCGAGTCAAAAGATGAGGAGGCTGCGGCAATTGTCACAAATATAGCTAAGCATCTCGGCGTAACTATACTGCCTGCGGATATTGACTAGGCAATTCGGATTACACCACGAACGCGTAATGCTAATCGGCCGAGAGCCATCGTGGCAAAATTTTGTCGCCGACAACTGAAGGACATTCTCATCTCCGCCGCCAGGAAGAAAGCAGGAGGCATTAAATCCGGAGATATCGGCTTCACTACCTCGTTGGCGGCGATCTATATCAACGAACACCTTACGGTCACAAATAAGGATCTTCTTTACAAGGCCCGTAATCTAGCGCGTGAGACGGGGTTTCGCTATGTGTGGGTCCGAAACGGCCATATCTTCGCCCGCCAGAAAGATGGAGCTCCCCCACTCCGTATCAACTGTGCCGACGACCTCAAAAAAATTCCTAACTCTCACTTACTCGAACTTGTTACTCTTTTTACCTGACACCTCTTATCCCCATTTTATTTTTAACTCACCCTTAATATTATATATTTTATATGTTATATATCTATTTGTTATAATACATTCTACCTGCGTCTTTTTGCATTATTTTAGCAATCCTGAAGCTTCTTGTCCTGACATCAATATAATTTTCCTTGTCACGAACGTAACCGTATCACACTATTTATTAATTTTCGTCCAATTATTCATTGCCACATTTACTCGCTTCTTTTCCTTTTTCTTTATTTTAATGATAACTCTAATCCATCACCGTACAAAGAGTATTCTTTCAGCTTTTTAATAATCAATATATATTACCATTAGGTCAATATATACAAACTTTTAAACATATTAGAAGATTTGTTTTTTTTTAGAATAGAATAGAATAACTGTTGTGCTATAAAAACATTACTTAATGAATATTGCACTGGTTTTATAAACGAGGACAATTTATTCACAAATTGCGGACTAATCGCTATTAGAACAGAATCCTGAAAACTACTTTCGCAGTCAATGTGTCAAGCCACTAAATGAGAATGATTTATTTGTAGCTGTCAATATAAAAATAGACATATAACACTTCTAAAACGGTTCAAGAGTTTAGAAGTTATGGTGAAATAACGAAACGGAAAACATACATACATGAGTCCTAAACACATTACACTCCTTTCTAGGTAATCGTGTAAAAAGAAAGAGTCGAATTTCTAAAAAATAAATATTCAATTATATAGCGCAATTGAAGTTCGAAATTTAAATTCTAAGTGTCAACATATATTTTGAAATTTTATCAACAATAAATAATATTTAAATAATAAATTTAGTGAATATAGTGTAATTCGGCGGTTAAGTAACCCGACCAGGTTGCCACAAGCCTAGGAAATGGAAATATTTTCCTGAAAGTGTGGAGCTCGCCAAGACGTGTGGCCGACGTGGCGGGTATCGGGCTAAATACCTCCAATCATGATGAACAGTATAACCTTATGACATCAAGGAGACAGCTGGACCTGTCTGGATGAGAGAAACGGACAATCGATCCGGATGGAGAGTGATTGGAGAGGCGTATGCCCAACGGTGGGCGAATGCGCGCTGATAATGAAGAATGAATGAATGAATGAAATAGCGCAATTAGCAATATTTTGTTTTAGATAAGTTTAATTACCGATTCGGACATCCAATCCATAAACGGTTTTAGTTATATTTCTGTCACAGAAATTTGTCTTCCTAAGGCAAATTGTTTGCGAATCGATATTGATAATAATACAAAATTACTATCCATATATAGGAGCTCTTCTAATAGGAACATTACTAACTTCCTGGATAACTTGAACAGTGTCTTAGAGGTGAACGCAAGAGTACCACATCTGATTCTTTGCGGAGATCTCAATTGCCGGAAAACTGCATCCACATAATGCTCAATACCTTAATTTATTAATGCTACATGGGCTTCGTCCAGAAGTTGATCAACCAATAAGAGAATGCAACAATAGTAGCACTTGTATTAACCATGTCATGATTCGTACTAAAGATCCGATTTCTACTATAGTTTATAAAAATGCCATTACACGATATTGTTCAAAGTAGTAACCGAGTGCATAAAACCTAAACAAATAAACCTTATTTCTAAAATTACTGTTAATCACGATAACATAGTCAAGGATATTAGCAATCGCGATTGGTCTCCTGTTCTCTCTCTGCAAAATATAAATAAGGCTTATAATACATTCTCCACATCCCTGCAACAGATTGTTAATAAAAATACCACACTTGAAAACATTAAAAGCAGACATAAGAATAAGAAACTGAAGCCGTGGTTTACCAAGGGTTTGCTCTCTTGTATTCATAAACGGGATAAAATGCATGCTGCTTCAAAGAAACGGCTAAACGATATTGCGTTGAAACAGAAATTTTCAAGATTTAGGGACATATGAACACAAAATCAAATGGCAGAATCGAAGGGAGACCCTAACAACATGGGAAATCATAAAAGAGGCGTCCAAATCCAATACTAAAAAAACGCTGTCTATCTCGAAAATTCGAATAAAAAATGTAGTTTTCACATTTCAATCATACCCACAAAAAGTCCTATATGCTATAAATCAACACTTTTGTGATGTGGATACTAATTTGGCTGGAAAGTTTTTGAAAAAAAAACGATAGATACTTTAGTACATATATCGAGAAGGCCATGTCCTACCAGGCATCGCTATATCTGATGCCAACTAATGCTATTGAAGTCCAAAAAGTTGTTGAGAACCTTAAAAATAATTCTGCAGCTGGTTGTGATGGTTTGAGTTCAGATGTTTCTAAGCTGTCTAAAGTTTTCCTCAGCGTACCGATAAGCCATATAATAAATATAAGTTTCAGAAGTGGTGTATTTCCTGATGATTTAAAATGCACTAAGGTTATCCCAATCTTCAAGGGTGGTAGTTCACACGATCTCAATAACTATAGACCAATGTCGTTATTTAATACTATGTCAAAAATGATTGAAAAGGTAGTTAAGGCTAGACTGATGCATACTTATAGATGCATACTGATAACATACTTTCAGATGACCAGTTTGGCTTCAGAGAAGGCTTGGGGATCTCGAATCCTATCTCTGTCCTGGCAGACTTTGTGGTACAAGCTATAGACAAAGGTGGATAAATGTCTTGCAGTTGTTTTAGATCTGGCCAAGGCATTTGACTCAGTTCCTCACAAGAATCTGCTAACAAAAATGCACAGTATAGGTATTGTGTTCAATAGTCAATAGTGGTTTCAGAGCTATCTTGAAAACAGAACACAAATGGTTCTTATAGAAGATCAAACTAGTAAATATGAATCGATAATTTACGGTGTGCCTCAGGTAACCGTGTTGTGACCCATTTTATTCCTCATCTATATAAATCAATTATGTCAGTTGTCAACAGCAAAAAAAATATCTTACGCCGACGGCACTGTTGTTATATTTAATGGACCAACCTGGCCTGACTCTTTTTTGAAAGCAAACTCCGACCTGACGAGAATGAGGATTGACTAGAAGAGTCAATGTATACTTTTAATGTTAGCACAAACCTAACCTAACCTTCAGTTCTACCGAAAAGGGTCAACCTTCAGATGTGCATTCTCTCGCGATCCACAGTGCTCCTCGATTAGTTTATGTAACTGCACGCTATTGATAAAAAATCGGCCGTCAAATATCTTGGAATTTTAGTAGACAATAAGTAACGTCGGGAAGAACAATTCGATTCGGCAGTTAAGAAGGTTCGAACTCTAGAATATTCGTTCAAAAAGCTGAGAAATATTCTGGATCCCCAAACGCTCTTCTCTGTATACTTTGCCTTATGCGAGTCATATATTTACTACGGTATAATTGGATGGGGTGGATGCTCAAAGAGTCTACTTATACCACTTCAAACTGCCCAAAAATGTATCTTAAAAATAATATTCCGTAAGCCTTATCGCTATCGAGGCGATGCTCTTTTCAAAGAGGCGCAAGTACTCGACATCAGCAATTGTTTTTAAAATCGGTATTGCTATCGTTATTTTTAGCTAAAGATAAGGCATTAGTTTTTAGGGTTATCACCTTTTCACATCAGCGCTAAAGCAACAAGACAAACCTTTGAGGATAATATTCTGGTACCCAGAATGAAGACATCTTTTTGTCGGCATTACACCTTTATAGCGCCTAGAATAGTGTAATAGCAAACATATTTTAAAAATTAAATTAATAAAGTGGATGATTAGCAAAGAGCGTAAGTCAATACACTCTATAGTAAATATTATAGTATAAACTAATATTAAATGATAGTTTGTCAACAATTGTTTTTTTTATTATCTTCGATTTTTTTATGTTTTTATATTATATTTATATTTATTTCGATTTAGATTATTTTTATTATAAATTTCACTATTTAAAATTGACTATTTTCTTTACCCGATCATTTTTCTAAAATTACCATAATTGTTCTATATTTATTTGATTTGTATTTATATTTTTGTATTTACTTAGTTAATGTTTTGTTATGGGTTATCGTATGTATAATGCTAAATTTAGCAATGACAATAGTATTTGTTGGTGGCTTTAAAAAAAAATTTTTAAAAAAAAATATAATAAAATGTATTAAATAAATATAATAAATTCTTTATATTTTGAGGATAGTGTCCTACCTTTTTAAAATTCAAACATTTAAACTTAGCTTCCCATTAGCGTTTAAACTCAAATTCCTCGATCCGCGCCTGGCCTTAGCGTAACGATTTTTTTTCATCCCATTAAATATTCTTATTGTAAGATAACGTAAATCTTCCCCGGCGAATGAAAGCGTAAGTGGAATATCGCCTTACGAAGCTTCCAGCGCAGACGGAGGAGAGAAAATGCGGCTTATTTGAGAGAAAGTAATGGTCCCAAATGTTCCGCTTTTAAGTGTCCATAAAAGTGTCAATGTTTCGGGATCGGAGTAATCTTTTATTTTGAGTCATTGGTCTTTTGTGCGAGAGACTCCTTTAAATGCGCCATTAGAGCGAGATAATGCGGCGATGATTTCGTCCCTAAGTAGGGCACTGTCGCACTTATAGGGATTCACGACAGAGTCGAATCGGTAGTAATATCTTTGTTACGGCTTTTATGATGGCATGTCACCTTAGCACATGTATCATAGCGTCAAGATTACGAGACGACAGATTTGTATCCGTAACTCAACAGACTCCCGATTTTATCCAGGTATTACACGCGCCATAGACTCACAGTCCGGGTCTATTGTTTGAGGAGAAAACATATATTCGCTTGTTAGAGTGGTGGCCGCTCCAACTTTCTTGTGTTACAAAATACCATCAGATTTAAACTTCTAATACCAGCGACACTAACAATGAGTGAGCAACGGTAAAGACTGTAACAAATTATGTCTTGTAATGGTCATAAAACCATTACGGGTTTAACAAACAATATAATAAACAATTATTGCCAAAATTAGTTAACAAAAATAAAATCACAATAATATAGGATACAAGCGAATCTTATCGCACAATAGGCATCACTAGCGATTAGATGGAACACGGGTGTAGAGAATCGCTAGAGAGAGTTGTTTTTTTTTTTTTGGCCCGAAGCACTCGCCTGGGAAGGTCGTCGTTTCAGCGCGGCGGTCGGTTTTTGCCTCGCGGCGATTACCGGCCGCCGGAGCTCATTTCACGACTTCGAAGTGGCCTACCTACATCTACGAATAAAATATAAAAGTCAAAGTCATCTTTAGAAATTATAACTAGAATCAAGTGCGGCGCAGGCAAAGCATTCCAGCGTGATCTCCACATCCTATTTGGGGCAAGTAGATTATATTCTCATTTTCGGTTTTTTTTAAAGTAAAATTCGATTTCTTTTATTCTAACTTGCAATACCACAATCGTGCAATACTTTAGTCCTTCAGACCCGTCTTGCACGACATATACGTGCTAACCCGTTTTTTTCTGAATATAGGAATCCGTAGTTTCGAATATAGGATCAACGATAGACACCGCCAATAAACCTAAAATCATTTCGGCGATCTCTACTTAAAATGTAGGCTGTAAAAAATATATAAATATAATTAAAATCCACGTTAGACAATCTTGGGATTAAAACGTGGCGGAGTCAGAGTGGCATTGAGTTCTTCCCGAGGCAATTAAAAATCAGATAAATTAATAAAATAGCTTATGAAGTAAAATACCAAATTGTAGATAAATATAAATGCGAGTCATCGTCAGGGAATACGTAATATTTCCAAATTTAAATATCAGGGAAAATAATAGAGCAAAAGACTACCGTCGTTTACGATATTTGAAAGTGCAGCTTACCCGACACTAAAAAATTGCCAAATCATTGTAGGGCAAAAATAGGAAAAACCAGTTACGAATAATGCTCATCGAAACACGGGTAAAATGTAATAATTGTAACGTACGCTCGTAAAATCTCGCAAGGCCTTCGACGATCGACGGATTTAAAATTAAGTTTCATAAATAATATAAATATTCAATATCACACATATAGTTTCGGGAAATGTCTTCGCAACAGGTTATAGAAAAATAAATAGTAAATTTGGGTCGGAAAAGCATCTTTTATTTTACTCATAATCATCTCAATATCAGAATAATTTCATTTTTAATATCATCATATATCATATATTTCATTTTCATTTTTTTCATATAAATAAAATAGAATAAAAAACCATAAAAGGAAAGGATTGGTTGAGATACATTTATAAGATATTAAAATCAGTTCCATTATTATTTGGGAAAATTCATTAAATTCAGAATTCTTTACTAAGGAAAAATAAAGCACACTTATTTATGTTACAAGTTAATTTTGTGCATATTCCAGCAAGATTTAATTTAAATTAACCGAATCCGCCGTCGCGTCCGCGCCATCTAGCGGCGAAACGCGGGCATTAGTAGCACAATGCAGGTTGAGCAAAAGGATGTCAATCTTTGCTAAGTAACTCGCCGCGCCACCGCTAGAGGGCGTTCGAACGAGAATAATAATATATTATTTAGTAAGGGAAATGGTTCAAGTAATTTAGCAATTCAATATCCATAAAAGGCCGTTCATCCCATAGGGATGGTCATCTTACCGTAGACTGGGTCACTAAGGGATTCTAAATATCCCCGTGCCTGAGATGGACTGAGCGAACCGACGCAAATCCCGACGCAGCCTACATACCCCTGCCCCAGAAGAATTCTAAACGGTGGAAGGACTCTGGCACTTGTTCATAGATCCGAAATAAATCTTCTTCTTCTTCCGGGCTGGCGCCCACTATATAAACAAATCTCTCCATATCGTCCGGAAGTATATTGGTAAAATAATAATATTGTAATCTATAAAATTAACTGATATATTAAAAATTATTCGGGTCTCATGACAGTCTGTACTTGTTTGTCACTAAGGGTATGTTTTGAGTGATACGTCATCGGGCGTAGACGCATGCGCGTGATAGTCCTAAATTAGTTTTTTTGATATATAAAATAATGTATAGCGGAAACGCTTTGAACTAGGGCTTTGATTTCGTCGATGTCATTAAAAAGAGCCGCTGATCATCACTAGGATCTGCCTAACCTAACCTAAGCTAACCTAAGTACGCCACTGTCGCACTTGTAGGGACTTACGACAGAGTCGAATCTGTAACAGTATTTTTGTTTCCATTAATGTGATAGTATATCACGTGATCTCGTGTGTCATCGCGTGTAGCTTACGACACAACAGTTTTGTATCCCTTAGTGTTGAGACTTGGCATTTTAACCTGGCGCTACTCACAGTCAGTGTCTATTTTTTTATCATTGGAAGGAATGCAAAGAGGCTGAAATAGGTTGTAGCAGCCGGTAGGGAGTCGCACGAGCGACACGCGCAACTAATCAACCGACGACTCCACTCTTAATATTCTCAATAAGTATCGTAGTTGGTTGAAAAAAATCGATTGATCCCGTAGATTTTCACAGCTAAACCTCAATAAATAAAGAGTAACGAGGTATTAAACAATATCAAACTCATTTTAAAGATACGCCCCTCAGACGAGGTGGCGCCTTAGCTCATTGGTAAAGCGAGAAAAAGATGGGCCTTTTGGCCTACGAAATATACATCCTTATTGTAATTAAAATGTGCTAATTTGATTTATTTATTTATTTTAGAATTCATTACTACAAAACATTGATTTCGTTTACAAAAATAGCAGGAAACGATTGGCAAAACCTTAACCTCAATCTTATTCAATTCTGCGCCCATCTGTATCATGTTCTAGATTCCAGGGCTGAAGTAATACAAAAAGTTATGTGAGAGTGGCCACCCTTCACTAGACTCCAATTGATTGTGAGCGAAGGGTGGTTCTCATCGGTAAGTTTTCTCCGTTATTGAAAGTCGTTGTAGTTGAAGTTGAAGTGTTTATTCAGAAGGTCTATGATCGGTTGCCAGTTCGTAATGCCTTGATTGATAATTCGCCGGTGTGTAGGTAGTGTGGGCGCAAGGTGAAGTCGTGGTTGTGTGTCCGAAGTGTGAAGCGCCGCGATAGATTCGAAGATAATGATGATCGCGTATACTATGCGTGGTTCGATTGACTCGAAGGTAATGAAAAACGCGAGTACTTGTAGATGAGCGGTTACTGTCCGCCAGGGAATAATAAAATATGTGTCGAATGTACTGCTTTTTATATGGTATGTAGTGATGCAGTAGTTATGAGTGGGGTGAGAAATAAGTGTGTCAATTCGTATCGATCAGAAGAAATGACATTAGTCATCGTTTGACTGTGCATAAAATGCCGAATTTAGTTGGAAATCAATTGCAGCTGGCTCGTGTATATTCGAGCGTGTTTGCGGTTTCGATTCTATAGAAATTACTTTTTTGTTGTGGGTATATTGGACCGAGTCTCCAACAGTTATTTTAAAATTTTAGTTATATGCTCATAAAATTAAAAAATCTAAAGAAAAAGAAAATGAAAGTTATAAGAAAGAAAATAAAGAAAAAGTAATGAGAAAATATCAAAAGTCATTAGAATGTAATAATATAGGGTGAGTAATAAAAAAAAATATTATAATAAACCTAGTCAAAAAAGGTAGTGTGAGTTGTCTCAACAATATATAACAACAAAATTAAAGAATTTCCGATAATTCAGTTCAATGTTAAAAAATAATCGGAATACATATTTAAAAATATATTCATTATTTGTGCGCCTGAGTTTAAAAAAAATAGTTTTTAACATTTAATGTATGGTAAGTCTGTCACGACTCGATAACCATTGCTTTATTTTATTTTAAAATGCGCTCAATATCAAATTCATTTTTATTTCCACATTGATCAGATTGCACAATCTCGGCGTAAAAGAAGAAAGAAATATGTTTTTGTCCAAATAATGTTTTCATCCTGGGTATGACTAAACTTTTTTCTTGTCTATTTGGTCTGTGGTTCTGAAGTATTCTGAAACATGAGTTATTGTGCAAATACAACCTTAAACTCTCAGGCCCCGATTGGCCGATATCGGCCACAGCACAATTCAGCGTGGCGGCCCTGTTTTAATTTAATTTTAATTTAATTTGTTTTATTTTACTATGTTTTATTAAGAGGAAAGGTTTTGGAAAAGTTGCCTACAGGAATAAGTCACAGGAATAAGTTTTATTATTATTTTTTAGTAAAAATACAGGTAATTCTATACTTAAATTACAAAGTTATTCAATTTCAAAAAGAAAAAATCTTTCTGAATAATAAACACACTTAGGTAGGAAGGGAGGACTTATAATGAGAAAATAAATTTATTTCGAATACACGTTAGGCCTATTGGTATTTGAATTAGAATATAGTATATTCATATATAATTGCTATTTAATTCATATTATATAATTAATGAATACGTAATATTATTATTATATTGCAATATTAATGACATTTCAAAGCTGTCAGTTATCATTGCTTTCTTGAGAGCGATAGATGGACTTATTGAATAAGTCAATATCGCCGAGCTGTGTATATCTATACCAGATATAACAGTTTGTTGCATAATTGGTGCCAACCTGTGCGATATTCCGCGGAATAGCTTCGTTTGGCGAGTGGGTGGCGATGGTACACGGAAAGATACCATTTCAGGCAGATCAAAGCAATCGATGCAACCTGTCAACAAGTTATGAAAAAATACCACATCCGCGCATTTTCTTCTTGATTGTAATCCTGTAAGCCTACATTCCGTAGATATTGCGTTGTTCCTAAATTGTTGACGACTGTTGACATAAAGAAAACCTTTTCCATTGCCAGTAGGTAATCCACTTCTCAATTGATACAGGAAAGACTGCCACCCAATTAAAAGTTGTTTTTCGTCTTTCCATAGCTCTTTCCGTTGATTCCTATGGAAGCCGTTTTCTTCCTCCCGGATCTATCCTAAGGCATGTAGGCAATTATAAACATTTAGATTGGTGGCATTTTAATGCTTCTGTAAGTTAGTTACAGGTATTTTTCTGCAACCGCTATTAAAATTAAACATTTTATGCTTACCGCTAGCATTAAAAAAATATACTTTTTATATTACAAATTATTTATTGATTTCAATTCAATGTAGTAGATTCAATATACAAAAGTCTTAACCTAACTAGGCTGCCGCCTGTTCCAATGTAGACAATTTATTTTAAATATCCTTAGAAATCTATAATATTATATTTATATAAATAAATAAAATCATACATAATATAACAGAAATATCTTAATTACCTAATTAAAAAATTCGTAAGAAAATGTCGTGAAAATTGTCAATAACCTATTATTTTATTTTAAAACATGATAAAAATTAACACATATTTATATATGCAATTTTTTTTTATTTAGGTAAAAAACAGTCATAAACAAATGTTTTTACAAATACACTTAAACAAATAGACCTACATTACCATTAGTTTTAACAAAACTTGTAAATGTAGCCACAACAATGTAAATGTTTTCATTTAGTACAAGTACCTAAATTATTGGCTGTAAACTAAAACTAATGCAACAACAAATCACTCAATTGTTTCCTTAAAGTAATTAATGACACTGAGAATATATCTATGTCGTTCAAAACTTCATTATAACACATGCAAGAGCGTCTGAAGAAGGTATTTTTTGCGTAGTTTGAATGAAAAGAGGGAATATAGAAAGTATCTTTTGAACGTGAGGAGGAAGACCGCGGGATTTTAAAAAGATTTTTTTCCAAAAGGGGTGCAGAGTTGATGTGGTTATGAATAATTTTATATAAGAAAATGCTGTCTAAGAATTTTCGTCTTGAATACAGAAAATGCATTTTGTGTGTTGTTACTCTCTCTGCGTAATCGGTGCAGAGGCTACCTGTCCGAAAGTCCAATGATTTTAAACATTTCTTTTGTACCCTCTCAATCCTATCTACGTAAACAGCATACTGGGGACTCCAAACTACACTTCCGAATTCTAGGACACTACGAACAAATGCATTGTAGAGTATTTTAATGGTGTTGCCTCTGGCAAAAGGTTTACTTATGCGCAGAATCAGTCCGAGTTGTTTAAAAGCCTTAGCTACGATCTTATCAATGTGAAGGTTAAAGTGCAGTTTGGAATCCAGGGTAATGCCTAGATACGAATGTTGGTAACTCGGGTTAAGTTATTACTGGATATTTTGTAATCATAAATAATTGGATGATGCTTTCGGGTGAATGTTATGACGTTACGTATTAATATGTATTAATAATATACAAGTATTAATATGTATTAATAATATACAAAATAAATTCACAAAAATAAAAATAAAATTATATTTAGAAATCATCAATTTATATTGCTACATATTAGTGAAATATACTTTGACGGCCTTCAGTTATGAATTCATATAAATTTATTTCATTGGTGCAATAAAGAATGCGAATTTACCTAACGTTACCTAACGTTATTATTCTATTAATGCATCCCGCTAACATATAAAAAAACAATTTCTGATGATATACGCTTTAAAAGCCTTGAGTTACAAATTCATATAAACTTATTGTAACTTATAAGTTATGCCATTACAATCTTGGGAAATTGTTATGCTTGTCATAGGGAACCCATATTTATACTCCAAAAGAGAGCAGTGCGAATAATTGCAAAGATGAGAAGGGAAGAGTCGTGTCGACCCATTTTTAAAAGGCTAAGAATCTTCACCTTAACCTCACTCTATCTCTTTAAGTTACTGACTGAGTTTTTTAAGAATCAAGAAACACATTATGAAAAGTTTTCAGATACACATACTAAAAATACGAGAAATAAATTAAACATTTTTATACCATGTACTAAACTAAACACAGCAAGGCAAGACACAAAATACTCCGGGACATATTACTTTAACAGGCTACCGGAAAGTTCAAAAACAATTCAAAAGGAAAGCTTATTCAAAAAAATACTTAAAGAATTCTTATTAGACAAAGCTTTTTATTCGATCGATGGGTTTGTTAATTTTAAATATATTTAATTTTTTTTTGGCAATTTTTTTGAGAATTTTAAGTAGCATTTTTTAATTATTCTGACTTTTTCTGATTTTAATTTCTTGATTGTTTTTATTAAATATTTTAATTTGTCGTTTTAGTAAATACATCTTAAAAATTATTTTGATGTCCTAAAAGCAATAATGAAGTAACTGTATGTACGTGGTGATAAATTTAGATATTGTAAAAACGGACTAATAGACTGTAATTTAAATGTACCTATATATTAAGTTTCTACAATCTGGTTAGATTTTTTTTGGAAATAAATTGAAAGTGAAATTGAAAATTGAAAATATTTCACGAGTGAAATAAAGAATGCGAATTAACTTAACTATCTTGGTGCTTTTGAGATCGGTCTGTCGCCTTTAAGCCGTGTTATGCATCCCGCTAGCATCTATTGTTCACACTTCCTATATTAGTAAAATATGCTTTGATGGCCTTCAGTTACGAATTCAAATAAATTGATTTTTTATAGTGAAACAAAAAATGCGAATTAACTTAACTGTCGTGGTGCTTTTGAATTCGGCCTGTGGCGTCTTTAACATTTTAATGCACCCCGCTAACATTAATAATTCACACATCCTATAATATTGAAATATACTTTGACGGCCTTCAGTTACGATTTAATATATATTTATTTTACTAGTGAAATGAATAATGTGAATTAACTGTTTTGGTACTTTTGAATTAGGCCTGAAAAATGAACAAGTTCCCTTGCTATCGAAGCCTGAAAATCCCACTTCGAAAACGTCTTGTCCAGTGCTACATCCATATAGAAGGAAGAAGGAAAATCCCAGGAAACGTATAAATGCATTAGAGATGTGGGCATACAGACGCATGTATGTTGTCGATATCTTGGACTCAGAAAGTCACCAATCAGAAAGTTCTGCGGCTTGTAGGTCAAATACGCAAGCTATAGCAGACTATCAAACAGCGCAAAGCTGCATACCTGGGTCACGTGCTTAGGCACGACAGGTATGAACTCCTGCAACTTATCATGGTGGGAAAAGTTGCAGGGAAGACAACATCTGGCCGTAGACAGAAATCTTGGTTGCGAAACATTCTAGAATGGACCGGGGTTACGAGTGTCGCCGAATTGTTTTGCCTGACGAAGGACAAAAAGAAGTATGCAGAGCTGACTGACAACTTTCAATAGTTGGATAGGCGCCCTAAGAAGAAGAATCCGATATAGGTCCTCATTGCAATAAAGTAGCGTCATTAATGAAATAATATATACAATGTTCATTGGAAAGGCGTATCTAAGATTTTTTAACCATCTATCCATTAGATAGGTGGAGGCGTCCAAGAGAAAACCCTCGAAAGGCATCTAGGATGAGCAAAAAAATATACGCAAATCGCAAATAATTTATGGAGGCGGATTTGCCCCGGCCCGAATGGCCCTGCATTTCATTTTTCCGGTAGAGGCAATGTAGGCTTACCTTGCACTGAGGTCGAATCAAAATAATTATGTGGCAAGTATATACTGTTTCTTTGTGCTGTGTGGGGGCTAATGGGTTGGCCTTGCTGAGTTGGCCACAAAGACCCATTTGTTCATGGTCGGTCACACTCACGAGCCTGGGAAGGACTCTGGCCTTAGGGCTAGTTTCCCCTAGGAATCAAACTTCTGGTGCCTGTTGGAGTCACTTTGTCCAACATACCCACAACAAAGAAGTAATTTCTATAGAATCGAAACCGCAAATACGCTCAAATATACACGAGTCAACTGCAATTGAATTCTAACTAAATTCGGCATTTTATGCTCAGTCAACCGATGACTCATGCTATTTCTTCTGATCGATCCAATTTGACACAGTTATTCTCCCCCACCGGTGGATATTGCATCATTACATACTATATAAAAAACAGTACATTCGACACATGTTTTATCATTCCCCTAGTGGACAGTTACCGCGGCTACACATCATCTTCATCCTCTCAGCGGCCGTCGCCCACTCTAAGTACGCGCTCATACGTCACCCGTACTGTATCGTTCCTAATCGCCCGTGGGTGCGTACCTTTTCACAGGATCCCGGTCGTCGAGGCCCCCGATGGCGCCCCTGCCGTTTGTTGCCCGTATTCGATACCTCGCATGGAGTATGATTTCCACCGCCTCATTGCTAGCCACTTGCTAAACTTTAACAAAGTTGCAAAATTGTAAAAATTCAAATGTCAATATCTTAAAAAAATGCAATGATATAATATAATATAATATAATATGTAACTGCTTAATTGCTTAGCTTAGTTTAGTAAGTGAGTAGCATTGTAAAATTGTTGAATTACTAATAAACGGTTTACGGGGTGCCGGCGGGGGTTGAAACCTGGAGAATCCTTCTCCAGGTCGCCGTTTGCTCACCCCTCAGGCGCTACCCTTCCGGTACGCGTGAGGTTGTCGTTGCAAGACATTCCGAGTAGGTAAAACGACCCACGTCTTTACTGCCCGGGTGGTGGGCGGGGTTTCAACCCTCGCCTGTCACCACGTATATATTAAATGTTCCTTTATGTGGAAGCTAAAGGGCCAGTGCAGTTGGGCCATTATGACCCATGTATTAGGGTCGGCCCAACACACAGGTTAGCACCCTCCTGCTAGTCTCAATGTAGGAGTGCGAGCCCGGGTAGGACTATGTGCCTGCGAGCGGGTTCCCCTGAGAATCGTTCTTCGGGCACTCCTGGCCGGTTTGCGCCGGAGCGCAAACCGTCCAGTGCGGCGTCAGCCAATCGACTGTGTATTCCGACAGATAGTCGGGGGAGTCTAAAAACGGCTTTGTTTCCTGTATAGCGGGGGTGCATAGCACTTTTATTATGCGCACAACAAGATCTCGCTTTTACCATGACAGCAAGTTAATACGTGACGTTATAGTCAGTTCCAAGAATCATGTTGAAGCTACATAGTACAGTTAGAACTATCACATATTGTTATACTAGCCTGGGGTGACAGGATCGCCCGTTGTAGTCGACACCTACCAATGTTCTTTTTGATTCCTAAAGCAAAATTATATAAAAAAGCATAGTACTATACAATATCTGATTATGTAAATGAGAAAACGGCTTGGGAGTAAGGCTTGGACGCATCATAAGAACATAAATTTAAAATAATATATAATTGTCTCTATATGAATAAAGAACATTTTGATTGGTTTTCATTTGATAGTCAGTAAAAAAATGGCATACTCTCGTACCGGGAGGGTAAAGCCTGCGCCCCTGTCACCTTGCTGCAGTCATCCTGTTCGCCTGCGAGCACGCCTTTAGAATCTGGGCAAAAAAATATTGTAATAGGATTTTTTAACAAATGTTTGAGGTATCTTACTTGTGCTGACTATTCTTGTATTATTTATGTTATTATTACAACTCATACCTACATTATTGAGTGTTCATCTGATTGTGATTTGGTTGTATTTACTTTGAATTGTTTCAAACTTTTGAGGTTAGTTCTTGATGGCAACTACTAAGTGTCGAAAAATCACGTGCCCGTTTTACCCCTCCACCCCCCCCCCCCCGCCACCCCACTGCGGGCAAAGCGGGCATTCGTGGGAATTCGGTAATTTGCCTTATATTTTTTGGTGTTTAGTGTTTTGAATTTTTTTACCAAACATTATTTAAAAGCCTCAAATCAAGCTTCTCAAGATAAGCAATAAGTTTCTGTGTGTCATTCCTATATAAAATACTATGACTTTTCTCTCAAGGGGCCCACTTTGGGCCCCCTTCCCCTACGCCTTTCTGCTGCATTCATTTATACATCGATCGAGATGTAGGGCAGGCCTATTGTGCCATTTGGTTTATTGGAATATTTATCATTCGATTCGCTTTACGTGATAGCCCCCAACAATTTCGTTTCCTCGTCCGGCCCTGTTTCGCCGGTGCCCGTAATAAAGTCCGGAGGTTGTACGAGAGCAAAGAGGCGGGAGGGTAACTTTGTATATTTAACGAGATGAAATCGTTCGCTTTGTGAAATCAACGTGAGCGAGTGGAGGGCGAAGAGCAAAAAGTGAACGAATATTCGCCATTTTAACACATAGGCGTTGCGTACCTCGAGTGCCATATAATACAGTGATGTTCTTATGTATTTTACGGTTTACTAATATTGCTATATGCTATATGCATATATTGCTATTACCAATATTGCTATATGCATTTCAAAAGTTGCCTGGCGAAAATAGATGCCTTGCTAATTTCTGGCCCTCGTAAGGCCTGGATCTATGACAATTATCTAACGTCACATTTGTCATGGCCCTTTCTTATTTACGATTTTACCAAAACCCAACTGTCCCGTCTAGATGCGCTGGTGACAGCTAGTTTAAAATCCTGGCTGTCCTTAGCCAAACCAGCTGACCCCTCGAATCTCTTCAGGTCCAAACAAAATTTTGGGCTAGCGCTTAAACTGCCCTCTCTGCTCTACGCCAACTCCAGAATAACCAAAAATTCGATTCTGTGCAATTCCAAAGATCCGGCAATATCGAAGCACGTAATAAGTGGCCGTAGTGATTCAAATGATCTACAAGCCCGCGTAGACTTCCACAAAAAGTTCCTTACTGGAATCAGCCAGAATGGCACTGGTCTGGGGTATGGCAGTACAACCACGAGCGACGTGGACTTGAAGAAGTCTCTTTTGCGGGGAGATTACGACAGCAAGAGTATGGCTCATGCTATTGGCCTTCAATGCCAGAATGATTGGACAACAATTGGGGACTTTTGCATTCCGCCTCCAATGCACTGGAAGGTAATGCACTCTATGACTGGACGCCAGAGATGCTGAAATTTTATTTGAATGCCTTTCAGCATACACTTCCAGACCCAAACAACCTCGCTCGTTGGAGCTTTGCCGAGGATAGTTCTTGTCCCCTCTGTAGCAATACCCCTTGCACAGCTAGACACATTCTAGCTGGCTGCAAGGTGGCCGTAGATCAAGCACGGTACACTTACCGCCATGACAAAGTTCTCGCTGTTATTCGCGAGGTAATTAGTCTCTCAGTGGCTCGTGCCGACAAGGGTTTGACAGTATCCTCCAAACCCCCAATACAGTTTGTGCGGGATGGCTCTAAAGGCAAAAAACATTTAACTACAAAACATTTCTCAATAATCGAGAAAGCTACAGTTTGGATTCTGGAGGTTGATTCGGTCTCTGAGCAGTATAAATTCCCTGAAAGTCTCGGATGCACAGCCCTCCGTCCAGATATAACTCTTTACTCTCTATCTCGGAAGATGGCTCTTATTGTAGAATTAACTGTTCCATGGGAATCAAATATCCCAAAAGACCACGAGTACAAATTAAATAAATACCATGATCTTGCAAATGCCGTAACTCGGAACGGCTTCACTGTTCACCTTCACGCGGTGGAAGTTGGCGCTCGTGGCCTGCCAGCTAAATCTCTATTTCACCTCTTTAAAGATCTTGGCCTTGCCAGAAAAATAATCAACCCTTTCTTAGAAAAATTATCTAAAACTGCGATTTGCGCATCTCAAATTCTATGGCTTCGAAGGGGGAGTGAATGGGAGACAAGGTGAACGCTCACATGTGGCAAGACAGCTGTCCTAAACCTACCACAGCCGGTTCGTAAGTCCGGAATCCACTGCTCACCCGCCAGAAGTGTAAAAAAATTTGTATTATGATGGGCCCGACTCCGGTCGGTGAATTCCATGGCAGCTCCGTTTGTATTTATTATCGGACCCCATTCTATTGTAGTAATACTAAAAATCTATCTTATTTAAACATTTTAGACAACTTCTTCTAAGAAACAAAATAATTTATATTATCATTAAAAAGAAACATTGATATCATTATAGGTACTTAGTTGTAGAAAGTAACAGATACCTAAACATTGTTTGCGAAGCAAAGGCAGCAGGGCGGTGTCGACTTCAACGGGCGAACCCGTCACCCCCAGGCTGGTATAACAATATGTGATCAGTCTTTCAATCGTGGGATGAGCGTAGAAGACTTAGAGACAAGAAAATCTAGTTATAAATAGGATAGAAAACGAATTTACCGCATGAAGTTTGTAGAACCCGACGTTTCGGCATCATTGTCTAGGGTAGACTGGTCTACCCTAGACAATGTCCATCAGCCGTGAAGGCTAAGACGCGGGAGTCTTACCCGGGGTAGCCTTCCGCACGTAAAGGCTTCTGAATAGGAGCTGTATCGTGAGTAGGGCCGATCCGGGAACGAAATAGATCTTATGGCCCAAGCTGCACGAAACCATTTGCTACCCGAAGCAAAGACAGTATAGATTTATTGGATTTTATCAATGTCATTAGACCACATTCTGTTCTGGAGTGGTTATTAATATTAAACCTTATTACACAGTATGCCTCTTTTCGTTAAGTTGATTGACAATATAATTAAGGAATTCTAAAGAAAAAAAGAAATATACAGTAATCTTAGTTTGTAATATAGTGATAATAAAGGTTTGAAACGATAGTTATCTTCATAGGCATTATTATAATACATTCTTATAATTCAAGTTTTAGATTTTGTATATAAATATTAAAAATAAATACAAAAAAAGCGTAACTATCTATATTCAATAAATAACCTACACATATACATATACCAACACACAGAAATAAATTATTACAAAATATTTCCTTATATATTATACTAGCTGACCCGTGCCCACTTCGCTGGGCGGTAAACATTTTTACTTGTGATGAAATTATGAGTGTGGTTCGGTTAGTACTGAGTGCTATGATTTATTTCCCACTGCCAAAAGGAGGGTTATATTTTTACTGCATATGTATGTATATATTTGCATGTCAATTTGGCTATATTACCGGGTTTCAAATGAGTAAATGACATGATTATGATTGAATAAATTATGTTTATTTTAATTGTTCAAAACTTCTCTGTATACTATATTAGATGTAATGTTACCAAAATATATTGTCTTTCAGGAGTTCCAACACGAGATACGGTCGCAGTTCCATACCCATGTCGTATTGTCTCTTTAACCATTTATGCAGTAAAAGTGAAATTATATGCAGTAAAAGGAAAAAGTCTTTTGTTCTAAACACTTGAGACGATAAATTTACTTATTTTGATAAGAATTCATAATTGTTGATAATATGACCAATAAACATGACCTAACGATTTAAATTATTTTTTTAATATAAAAAACTACTTTTTGTGACTTAAATATAAAAGTTAGACATATGCTGTCGCTGACTTTTTTGTAGGCATTATCAAGCTCTAAAACTTTGGTCTAGAACTCAATCGTATATTTCTCATCGTAAAGCAGCGTTCGTAAGAAACGTTTTCATTCAACCGTGTTTTTCTCCGACTTACTTTGCAAATCCGACTACCACGAAAAAGTCTTTATGTTTTTTGAATTAATAGCCGAAATAATTTTTTGAATAGCCGATGATACTCACAACTAACGTGGCTTTCTATTGGTAAAAGAATTTTCAAAATCGGTTCAGTAAATCCAGATTATTACTCCCTACAACCTACGATACATTTCTGAAATGTACTTCATCAGAATTTCATTTATTACTAAACACGATATATTTATCCTAATTTATTGACATTTGGGCATTTAATTATTCGAGATTTACGCACTTCAACACTTTAACGTTATATCAACACTCGGGTTGACATAACAATTCTAACAATAGCACATACTTCTAAATCGGTGTATGCGTTTAGAAGTTATGGTAAATTGAAGAAAATGAAAACATACATACTTGAACCATAAACACATAAATGGCTCTAGCCAGACTATCAAACATGCTTGTCAAGTATCGCGTCGCGGGCTGGGAGGGGATCGTAAACCGCAGGAAATATGCTAATATTTTTTTGTAATATTTACTAAAAATGCCTAATTTTGTACTTTTATACCAGGGAGTCATTTCATTCATCAATCAATTACGTCTAATTAACATGACTCTCTGGTATAAACTTAAAAATTAGGCAATTTTGGAAAATATTACAAAAAATATTTGCATATTTCCTGCGGTTTACGATCCCCTCCCTGCCCACGACGCGAAGCTTGTCAAGCATGCTTGATCGTCTACAGAGCTCCTAATTTTCCAACCCTCCCCCCTCCCCCCTAACACTTATCCCCTAACACTTTTGAGCAGTCGTGTAATGAATATGTAAGAACCAAAAACGGTTATTTAAAAACCGGTTATATTTTGTAGAGTAATAATTGATCACTTTTTATAATTTATTTTGCTAACTAAATATTCCAAATACTTCTCTTTGCACTTGACCTGCCAGGTTTTTTCCTGACAGCAGCGAAGAGGAAGAATGAATAAAAAACTAAACTGTCAAAAGATGACGCCAACGCGTATTTATATTGAAGACGCCAACACGGCAATTTATATTGAAGACGCTGCTTGTTCCTTATGTAAGAGCAAGGAGTCTTACCCTATGACACTCGGGATGGCATAACGATTTTAACATTACCACACATTTTTAAATCAGTTTAAGTGTTTAGAAGTAACGGTGGAATAAAGAAACGAAAAACAGACATACATGAATCCCAAACACGTAACATTTATCTACTTGGTACCATTTAGCTACAAAGCTACTTGTACCTTAGCATTAAATTCTATAATCTACTCCCTACAAAATTCAAACAGCTGGAGGACATAAAATTAAAAAAAAACATCAAGGAGATGCTGATAGGCCACCCTTTCTATAAACTGGCCGAATTCGAGGCCATGATTTTTCAAATATTGTGCCCATTTAAATTACATACTTAAAAAAGTAGAGCCTTATTGTCTGATTATTTTATACGGTCTTATATCTGTACTTTTAGTTTAAAATGCATAACGTAGATTTAATTTGATTATTTAACATTTTACTGATAATTTGAATATTACGATAAATAATTTTACTACATATCTTTTCGAATTACTAACTACTTCAAATATTAGGCTTCTATTTTGATTATTTGTATTTATAGTTTGACAATCTAGTAGTTAATTCTTGACTACCTATGTATGTTCAGTAAAGAGTAGTAACGAAACTTACTAAATAACCCAATTATTTTGTCGCGTCCAAAAGCGGTCTTTAGCCGTCAATTGGACACGACGAAAATGTAATGTATTTTTTTTTGGCAGTCGTGTAATAATAACAATCTAATTATTTTCTGCTCTGCCAAAACTTTCTGCCAAAGCTCTGTTTATTTTAATAATATTTACATATTACTTTTTACTTTAAGTATACAGGTTTTAATTTTTTTTTATTTAGTTTACAAGTGTCATTTGGTATACCTACTGGTTACAGATTTAATTTGGTATATTGGTATACAGGTTGTCAATACCTAATAATTATGCATTTTAACGTTAGATCGACTAATAAATGGCATTCTATCGTTCCGTATTATTTCTTTGATTTAATCAGGTTATATAAATGCAACAATTGAATGTTATTTTAGTTATTTTGGGTTTATTTATATAATCAAACAGTGCATTATAAATAACCATTCATTATCAATGTTATTACAGTTTACGTAATAAATTGCTATTAGTTTCGGCGTACAACGCTGTCAGCACCACCTGAATATCGCCAGCGCAGAATGGTTGCCTAAACGTACTATGATGTTCAGCAATCTAATACCATATATAACCTAAGCTTCTAGCAAAATCCGAGACAAAAAAAAAATCTTACCGGTTAATGAATTTTCGAAATTCTTCAATATCTTACAGATATAACCTGGTCTATTTTATAACTATCTAACTGAGTGCTTGTGCTTTCTCCACTTTTTCTAAGACCACAATCAAGGCTTTACTACTCTTGGTAAGCTTGAAGTTACACAATTTTGTTGTTAAGTTCTATCTCTCTAATCTCTAAAAATCTCTCTGCTTTCTCTGATGTCTTTCTAAGCTCTTCAAACTCTCTATTGTCGCCAATGCTCTATATACATACGTCTTGTTAATTTGGCGTATGGCGTCAGAACAGCGTCCGGTATCACTACGTTCTAGACCAGACTAAGGAGCACATTAATATATTATAAAAACCACAACATAACCAACCCTCTTTCTCCCCTTTCTTCTCTGATCCCTATCTTTCCCTCGTAGCCTTCCTTTCTTCTGCGTTTTTGTTAAATTTTAATAATTAGTATTTCTTATGTTATTATCAGTTTTCTCCTTGTTTTCTGTTTTTTTTTTATCATTTCAATTACTTTCCTGGCAAGAAAGTATTGTGGACGCACTTCTGTGTGTCTGTGTGTATGCGTGTATTCCTTCACGATAGCGCCCAAACGATTCATCCGATTGAGAAGAAATTTCGCATACAGGCATCATTCGGTCATGGCAAGAGTTAAAAAGATTGTAGTTAAAATCGATCCACTAGAAGGCGCGCTAGACATACTTCGATATCGAAATATTTCAGTTAGAGATTTGAAATTTGGTACCTACACAGATGCCTTGTTGGACCGAAATCACGTTTGAAATTTTTGGTTGGAATATCATCTCATATGCGAGTGACTCAAAAAAAAATAATATATACCCACGTATTTAAGAAAATACTACATAATTGCTAGAAAAATACCATTGAAGGGGATGGGTTGAGGGGGGTAGAAGGGGGGTGGGGGTGGGGTTAGGATTAAGGGTTTTTGCGCGGGGGGAGGTTAACTACTTGCCGGGAATATCTTGGTGACACAATTGATTTTTTATAATATTGTGTAACCCATGCAAAACTTGAAATATACGCTTCAGTTATAGGTTAGTTTAGCTAACCGCTGCAACGGCGAGCTTATTGGCGCAAGGCAATAAGCCCGCCTTTTTTATAGAAAATCAGAGGTTTTCTTATCATTATTATTATTATTATTATTTAATTATTGTATATCTCAACTCTTTGGGCCGTTTTAAAACTAATCATAAGACTAACAAAAACACATACAAACTGCACATCTTAGCAAAAAATCTTAATTTAAAAAAGAACTGAAACCCTCTAGAGCTAAAAATCTTAAAATTCCATACTAAAATTTGTTTAGTTTATTAAGTTTGATTGATTATCTGATTATTGATGATTATTGCTTTTGTTTCATCATTTCTGATTTTGATTATTTTAATTGTTGATGGTTTTAGTTTTACTGCTTGTTGATTGCGCCTTATTATATAGCTTTTACTTTATGAAGTTTCTCCTAAAACGAAATGTTGTATGCTCTCTGGGCAGTTTGTTACTTAAACATTGTATGTTGTTTTAATAATTCACACAATAAAGAACTTGAACTTGAAGTAAAACTTAATTGAAAATATTTATTTATTACTATATACATTACATTTTATCATCTTTTACAAAAAAAAATATTTAATAATTGAATTAATGTTGCGTGTTTTGCAATGTGCGATGTGTTTTGCAAGGTGGACAGACATATTTTATTCATCATCACATTACATTATCTTCCCCAAATTACTATTGATAAATTAGCATATATGTACATTAAAATATTCAAATGTAGCTTATAAGTCAGTATACTTGGTATACCTTGGTTCAGTATACTTCAGTACCAATCAATATACTTGGTATACCTTGGTTCGATCATGGATTTAAAAATTACAATCTACATAAATTATATTTTAAGTACTTAATAAAAACAAAATAAAAATATACTAAAGTTTAGCAAAACTTTATTTTTCGATACTAATCTACCATCGCGCACCGTTTACAAATAATACGCAAATCACAGAGTACATATTAAAATCCATTGTGCGATTATAATATACCTATTTCCATTTTCTTCCTTTGCAGGATCGGCGTCCATTATTACGCGACAACAATGGTGGTGATTTAATCGCGTTGTCTTCGAATAATGGCGATCAAACTCAATTCAATCGCCCGCCCCGACGTCAAATTTATTCTTTAGATCTTTCAGCGATAGTCGCAGAAAGAGGAGTTTAAGCGGGAAATTGAAAGGCTAAAAAAATATGACGATTTTTAGGCACAAATACCCAAGGACCGAGATCAAACTTAACTAGAATCAAATGCAATAATCAACCTATAAACCAGGGTTCCCCAACCTTCTTTGCATGGTGCCCCCCCGGATTATAAAAAAAAGAATCATGCCCTCCTATATTTTTCTTCATTGCTTCAATAAAAAACACAAATAATTTTTACGATATTTATTTCACACGATTTATTATTTATTAATGGGATGTTTGCGCCTGCATTTTTTGAACCAGTTGGTCGATATCAGGTTCTGTCATTGACAGAGATATCATCAAATCATTATCGACTGCAAGACGATTTCGCTGTTTAGTCTTAATTTGCACTAATGCTGAAAATCCGGTTTCACATAAGTAAGTCGAAGAAAATGGCAGAAGTATTCGCAAAGCAAGAGTGGCAACTTTTGGATTAAGGAGAAAGCGTTCTATCCAAAAGTTCTCCAAAGTCAAGAGGTGAAAGTCATCTTTCATTGTCGAATCTGCCTTCATTTTCAGAAATTCTTCTTGGACATCTTCTGGTAATTGCAGAACACTGACCATTGGAACTAGGTGGAGCGACTAAATCTGTGTGTGTTTTAAATAATAAACAATGATAAGTAATTAGATTAAAATATCCGAACACTTCATGCCCCCCTAAGATCTCTTTACGCCTGAGTAAGACGCCCCCCTAAGATCTCTTTTGGGAAGTCCTGATATAAACATTCATTATATAGCGTAACAGGTTGCTCAATGCCATACTAAAGCTGTCAACGACAACGGGCGAACCCGTCACCTCTGGAAGTTTTTACGATATTAGACCTTTTTATCTCCCTTGAGGTGAGCGTAAAAGACTTGGGACGGAAAACAATTGACAGTCTAGTTACGCTACTTGCCCGTCAGAGGCCAACGCCTTTGGGGCGAGGCATCGGGAAAGGTACCCAGCGGGCAGCCTAGCCCCCGACTACCAGTTTGGAAAAAAATCTTCGTCTGGAATCAACCTTCAGGATACCTCTTGGCTCCTGACTGGTTACAGGATCGAATTCCCTTACTCGGTCCTCTCCTTTACGTAGCGGTGATACGGTGTCTACCTAATCTATTGCGGATCACTGCCCGGCTATTCACCCGGTATCGGGTAACCGAATGGTCGTTTCAAGAGCAGTTGCCGTAAGGTAAACAACTAGCCCCGCTTTATAGGAGACAGTACTGTTTTCAGAGAATACACAATCGATTGGCTGACGCCGCACGGTGCGCAAACCGGCCCACCGTCAGCCAGTCGATAGTGCATTCTCTGGAAACAATACTTTCCACTGGTAGTTTCCACTGGCTCGTACTTCTGCGTAGAGGCCGTCGGATGGGTATTGACCCGTGAGTATGACTGACCCTGTGTACATGGGTCTTCGTGGCCAAACTGCAACAGGGCCCATTAGCTGCCTGCTCGATTTATTGACCCTCTGCAGTCTGGGTTCTGGCATTGATAGTCAATGATTTATTTAAAGGGGCGATCGATAAAAAAACCGTTATTTACGAGATGTCTAGTAAACTCCAATATCTATCACTAATACCAACCACAATCTTTTCAACTCTTGCCATGACCAAATGATGCCTGCATAATCATAATCATAAGTTTTTTATTCAAAATAGTACGAAATCGTAACTTTTTGACGTCAATAATTTACTGGGACTTTATTGTTGAAGCGTATACATTGCCCTTTGAATGATTTTGTGGTTTTGGAGAGTCGACTTTTATGGTCAGCAAGTTTATTTTTATTTCTAGTATTGACACCATGCCTATCAGAGTTTTTTAAAAACAGTTCTTTATTTTTATGCACATACATTAAGTTTTCATAGATGTAATGAGATGCAAGTGTCAAAATATTGATTTTGCTAAATTACAGCTCAATCAGATTAAGCGTTTGGGCGTTATCGTAAAGGAATACATACATACAGACGGACAGACATATAGACAGACAGACAGACACACAGACAGACGGAAATAGTCTCAACCGTCTCAGAGGGGATCAAAATGTATACTTCCGGCTTTATCTCGAAAAATAAAACTTTCATAATTTATTCCCTTCCCTTCGGTTGGTAGGCGGGGAAAGTAAAACTTTGGCCAGAAAGTGAAAACTGCGAATATTTAAAAATCAGCCTAAAATGCGCCTTGTTAATAGAATATGTAAACCATTCTCGAACATTAACATCTTTAAAACGCTTTACTTTTCCTATGTTCGTAGCATCTTAGAGTTCGCATCGCAGATTTGGAATCCGCAATATGGCGTGTATAAAATGAGGGTGAAGGGCGTCCAAAGACGTTTTATTAGATACCTAGACTACCGTGAGCACTTGGGACTTAAAACTTACGAGAGCAGGCTGAACTATTTTAGTATGTGTTCACTGGAAGACCGCGGCTGATATGACATTATTGCATGAAATAATACATAACGAAATTGATAGCCCTCATTTGGTAAAGAAACTGTCATTGTTGGTTTCGCCACGAAGGGTTCGCTCTCCTCGTACGTTCGCAATCCCTCGTGTGGGCACTAGTTACGCCCAAAACTCTGTTATGCACCGCTTGATGACCACATATAATAGTCGTTTCGATGATATCGACATTTTTTACTTGGACCAACCTAAATTCAGCGAGGCTGTCCTTAGCTCACTAGGCATCTAGGAAGTAAGTATATGAGAAATGAGAATAGCAAAGACTATGATTTGAATACCTATATCCTATCCTACATATTTCTCATCCCTCTCCTTTCCTATCCTTGCAATTGTTCGCTTGTAATTGTAATTTAATTAAATTTAGTGCAATGCAACTTTTGGTTTACCTTATAAAAAAATAGCATAACACTGTATTAAGATAATTATTCATAATAAATGAAGGACTGTATCTTTCCCGAAAATAAAATAAATAAATAAATAACGATTCCTTTTTTCCTTTTATCGTTATTAGGTACTTAGAGAAACGTGACTTTTGGTTGGTATAAAGTTATGTGGTCGTTCTTTCAGCGTGGGGTGAGCGTAGAAGACTTTGGGATGGCACAAACCTACCGTCCAGCAAACTCACGAACCCGCCAGAGTCCAACTCCTTTCGGCGAGCACTAGGAAGGTAAATCAGTGGGGTAAACTGTGTTACCTTGCCCACAGTGCCCCCTGGCTACCAGTTTTGGTAGGATAACTCCGTCTGGAGATATCCTCCAAAAACTAGAAATAACAACAATAATATTTGTAATCTAAAATATATGTAATCTAAAATACATTATATATGCAATCTAAAATACATATACAATACAACTAAAACTTCTATGCATCATATAGTAGTAGTAGTAGTAGTAGATGGAGTGGGGGGCTTGTTTCCAGCCCTTGATGTCACCTAGATCTGTAAGGTCTTTTGTAACTACCCACTGTGTGATTAGGTCAGTGGTCAGCTAGTAGCCCGGTACTTCTTACCAGTCCAAGTAGGTCACTGACCTTCAAGTTGGGCAGATCGCTGGGTTCGAGAAAGGCTCGTCCCAGTAAACTGTGTCTTTTGGCGGCGAGCCCTGGACAGCGACCAACAATGTGTATGCTGTCTTCAGGTTCCTCGCCACAATCCTTGCTCTCAGTCAAACCAAGGTTGAATAGATGAGCTCTAAGGGTCGTGTGTCCGGTGAGGAGACCGATAGTGGTTCTAAGGTTCTTCTTGCTCATGTCAAGTAGGGCCTTGGTTTTCTTCTGTAGTGGTTGCTCCATCATGGCTTTTGCCTGGCGACATCCCTGACTCTGTTTCCAGGAAGCCCGATGTTCCTGCTTCAAGCAGTCCCTGATGATTTTCTTACCTGTAGCGAATGGGACCCCTACAGCTGGCTCCACTGGGCAATCCAGTGTGCCCAGTTTTGCCAGTCTGTCGGCCTCTTCGTTTCCGGGTATGCCTTGGTGACCCGGTAATGCATCTTATAAATAGGACGTTTCGGCGACGTTGCATCGCCGAAACATCGGGTGCTACAAACATCACGCGGTAAATTCGTTTTATCCTATGTATAATGTCAACCAAAAACTGCGATAGTCTTCGATTCTTTACTTCACTTTCGCCTTCCTCTCTGTAATAACAAAAAAATACATTTTTTTTACTGCGAATATCAAAGTATCGTTCGATTTAACAACTTTAACTCATCATGAAGCCACGTTTCCTCACTGGTTTTTTTTCCAGAATTCTAAATAATGTATTTTCCATGTAATTGGAGCTTGTAGTAAATTTAGTTATTTATTTATTGGAATTATCAAAATAACCATTTACAATAAGTATAATATTAAAACAAATGGCAAAAACTTTTCTCTTTCATTCACTGGCTAGTGCTGCCCAACTAGGATATACCCGTTCCAGGGCAAGCAATTTATATAATTACATTTAAAACGAGGGTCGATGAATCAACCTAACACAAAAAAAATAATTTAAAAATGTATATAATAATAATAAATATATATATATATATATATATATATAATAATAAAAAAAATAATAATTACAATATTATATATGAAATAGAAATACTAAATACATTAGAATACACATATACACACATACAAACATATATACACAAATATGTTAAGTCAGCTTCAACTTAACAGTCTTGCAACAGCCATTTATTTATTTTGTCCATTGCCCAATTATCCATTGGGCCCAAAAATCCCCCCCCCCCCCCTTCTTTAAAGGATTACTCTTTTTTTCTCTGCTGTCATAATTGAAAATAAATTACTTGAATTCCGACATATAAATCAATCCACGCATTGAGCGAATTCATAAATTACCCTTTTCAGCGGATCAGTCCAGTGCTCTGGTAAAACTCTTCTAGCGAATCCACCGCCATGCGTCTTTTCAATCCGCCACTGATCCTTACACGCAAATTCTCAATCTCGCAAAGAGGCCACGGAGCTAAGAAATATCCCTCCGTTTCCGCTTTTCATCAGCCGAAAGAGTCAATCCATTTTTTAACGGAAGGGAAACGTAGGCGGAGTCGGGGCTGCTACGGGCGACACGCCCAGGGCTAATTCCTAAATGAAACGAAGAGAGTTTTGGCGCAAGATATAAAAACAAATCGCTAGAAAGCCAAAGTATACAATTGGATGTTGGTATGCCTGTCTGTCCGAGCTTAATAGACTTTTTATGGCTCCTCGAGCCTACAATACAGTTGAAAACTATATTAAATCTGTAAATAGCATCATTTCTTTTCTTACGGCATCAACGTCCAACACTCGTACAACTTTACTTCTTTGGCTGATCGAAGGATGTACCATGATCTAGTCTTCCTACACAAAATCTTAAACAACAAATTAAACTGGATGGACTTGGTCCAGCTAATACATTTCCGGACCCCATCGCGAACGACAAGACAGTCCTCATTGTTTCAAATTAGCCGTTGCAATAACAACTACCGTAAAAACTCTTTCTTAAACCGTGTATGTAGGGTTTACGATGATCGATTCGCATCAATTGATATCTTCGCTGAATCGAACACTGGATTCAGAAATTTGTTAAAGAAGGCGATATTTAACACTTAATATTTAAAATTTAATAATTATTTAAAATATATTACTATTTATCTACTGTTTGCACTTGTACTTATTCATACCAGCCTGTCTCAACTTCAATTATCGCACTGGTAAATTTGTTAAAACGTGGACACCCATCAATTTAATGTATTTATTATTTGCTATCTTCCTCCTTCCCTTCCTGGTCCCTCCCTCCCTATCCTCTTTCTTTTCTCGTTTTTTTTCTTTCTCATCATTTAGATAATTTTGATGTTATCATTTAGTGGAAAATTGTCTTTGGTGTAATTTGTATATCTATCTTGTTTGGCTACTTACTTTTATACACTGTTATTTTCCTGAATAAAAGAAAATAAATAAATAAATCATTATTTTCAAGATATAAACCCATACTTGGCTTCTAAATATGGGTAGAGATGGGGTTGACACGCTATTTTTCCATCTGGAATTTTAATGTATTAGAAGGGCCGTAAACATTTTTTTTATATATGTTTTATTTAACTATCTGACTATTTAGTAATTTAATAATTTTGACTATCTATTAAGTCATATATCCATTTATATTATAAATGCATATTATTTTTTTTTAATATAATTATTTCTACGGCTGCTATTGTAAAATGTAAGTATGTACCTAACTTTTTAGTTTAATTTAGTAACTGTATAACTTTTATTATTTAAAAAGTGTTAGTCGGATGATTACGTTATTAGAAAACAGCTTGCTGCGAACCCCTGAAGTCGTTAATCACTAGTCAATCAGTTCAGTTGCGTTCAATACGAAACTATCTGCCTACCTGCATTATGGATAGCAATATTTACAGTGAAACGAGCGGAACTCATATGAATACGATGCGACAATCACCTCTATACCGCAAAAGAGGGGATTCGCGCTTGTAGATTTTATTCTGCGGTTTAGACAATTGTTTAAAATACTGAAAAAGGGTTTAAAGAATAAAAATATATATATATATATATATATATATATATATATATATATATATATATATATATATATATATATATATATATATATATATATATATATATATATATATATATATATATATATATATATATATATATATATATATATATATATATATATATATATAAATTATTTTCAATAATATATAAAATTAGATTCATGAAAAGTTACTTATCTGGGGGTCCTGGTGGACCAGAAACATTTAAACGATAGTTAATGTCCTCTTTAAATACTTAGGGCAGCGGCACCTGTTTCCGCAATTGATAACCTATGATGTTCTTAGTTATTGCAGCCGAATTACTGTATGCCCTTGGATGTAATACGTATAGGAGGATGGTTTCTGTAACAGAAATGGATGTTAGTAACTTATTTTAGAAGAAATTATATGATTGAGAATATTTCGACACTAGTCGTATTCATCTCTATGACATTTCTCACGAGAAATTCGGCTGCTCTTTGCTTAGTATAATTGAAAGATTATCATTTGCGTTTAATGTATGCGCTATGTAACCTGGGCTCAGACAGATGTGTATATAACTTTAAAAGCATACGACGGCATTGTCTAAATTGCCATTTCATTTTCTTCCATGAATTTGTATGTATAATATATGTATATGTAAATATTAAATATTAAATATATACATATATTAGACTCCGAATCAGTTTGACCGATCACCATAAAAGTTGATACACGTATTTTTTCATAGAGAAGGTTTTTATAATATCCGCTTTGTTGTAACTTACCACTAGATGGCCCTGCAGCACATCAACTTCTATACCGCTCAATTGATCGCCATGAAAATTGGTATACATAGATATTTTAACACGCATAATATGTTAGCGCTATTAATTTTATTGTTACTTGCCACCAGACGGCGCTGCAGAACTTGTACATAGACATTCAAGCACGGAAACTTTTTGAAGCTCGCCACCAGGTGGGGTTGCAGCCAACTTCTTTACCGTTCAACCAATCGCTATGAAAATTGGTAGACATAGGTATGTGATCACGTAGAATATTTTTGCACTATCCACGTTGTTGTAACTTGCCACTAGATGGCGCTGCAGCAGGTCAACTTCTATACCGTTCAACCTATCGCCATGAAAATTTTATAAATTCGAATATGGATGGAACGGCGATTAACATAGGTTACTTGGGGGAAGGTATTTTCCATGTAATTGGAGCTTGTAGTAAATTTATTTATTTATTTATTGGAATTATCAAAATAACCATTTACAATAAGTATAATATTAAAACAAATGGCAAAAACTTTTCTCTTTCATTCACTGGCTAGTGCTGCCCAACTAGGATATACCCGTTCCAGGGCAAGCAATTTATATAATTACATTTAAAACGAGGGTCGATGAATCAACCTAACACAAAAAAAATAATTTAAAAATGTATATAATAATAATAAATATATATATATATATATATATATAATAATAAAAAAAAAATTAATTACAATATTATATATGAAATAGAAATACTAAATACATTAGAATACACATATACACACATACAAACATATATACACAAATATGTTAAGTCAGCTTCAACTTAACAGTCTTGCAACAGCCATTTATTTATTTTGTCCATTGCCCAATTATCCATTGGGCCCAAAAATCCCCCCCCCCCCCTTCTTTAAAGGATTACTCTTTTTTTCTCTGCTGTCATAATTGAAACGAACTACAAATAAAAAAACAGCCTTTATGGCATATTATGCATATATTTACGCCTGCATAAAATATGGAATTACGCTTTGGGGCAATTCGGTAAACGCAGAGGAAATATTCATAGTACAAAAACGATACTTACGAATAATATGTGGAATTCCAAAGACTGACAGCTGCAAACCACTATTTAAAAAGGAGTTTGTGCTAACGTTTATATCGATATACATCTTGGAAACCTGCAAATTTATAAGGGACCACGATCAGTATTTCAAAACAAACAATGTTGAACACGGCTATAACACACGAAATAAACATGAGCTACAAGCACCCAAGCCAAATTTAACCCTATTTAAAAAAGGAATGTTATACAATGCAATAAAAATCTATAACCACCTACCTGCAAATATCAAAGAAATAAAAGGAAAAGGGTTTACCGCAGCGTTGAAAAAATGGCTTATCGATAAAAGCTTACACATTAAACGAATATTTCTCATAATATTATATTGTAGGCATGCATTTTCATTTTGTTTTTACAATAATTCAATTAGGAAGATTACAAATTTTCAATTATATACATTTCGTATTTATAGGCGGATTTTTGACTATTCCTTGATTTTGATTTTTTTTCATTATTTTTTATATTATTGGTGAATTATTTTTTATTAATTGTTTTCTACTGTTACATTTTAAATTATATACATTTCGTATTTATAGGCGGAATTTTGATTATTCCTTGATTTTGATTTTTTCTTTATTTTTTATTGGTGAATTAATTTTATTGGTGAATTAATTTTTCTAATTGTCTTCTACTGTTAGTTCTACTTATCCGGTCTGTTTAGATTTTTTCATGTTAAACCAGTGAAATAATTACATTTTTTAATAAGATTTTATAATTAGCAGATAAGTCAATTTAGCAGATAAGTAAATTTGTCAATCTGTTTTAATAACAGGTAATTGTGAGATACATAGTTTTACGCATTATCGCCATAAATGTACCACCACAATTTCGGACAATAAAAATATTTCTATTTCTATTTCTATAATAAAGGCTACCGGATGGGACCTCAGCCGTGAGTTGAGCCGACTAAATAAACAAGAACAAAAAACATGTGCGTTTGATGCGTTTGTTTACCCTCTTTGCCTATTGTATATTCAATGACAATCGCACTTTAAGAGATAACTCCAGTCACGCATCAAACGCACATTTTTTTGTTCTTGTTTATTTAGTCGGCTCAACTCATGGCTGAGCTCCCATCCGGTAGCCTCCTAGAGGTATCACTAACCTGGAAGGCTCTTCGTGAACTCTGCTTGCGGCTGTATCTTACAGTCGTGGTCAGTTCGGATCGTAGGTTCCTAAAGCAAGCTCTTGCAACAAGAGTGGCCGCATCTACTAACTACCCGATCCCCCTAGTAGATACTACCATTGCGCAAGTGTAATTTATAACACCAAACATTTTAACAGCATCGATGACAATTTTGTAGTTTATACCAGGGATTAACATTAATTAGACGTAATTGATTGATGAATGAATGAATAATTTAAAAAATAGTCATTTATTGTAAATATTTTGAAAAAATATTTGCATTTTTCTTGCGGTTTACGATCCCCGCCCAGCCCGCGACGCGATGCTTGTCAAGCATGCTTGATCGTCTAGGGAGCCCCTAACGATACTCTTTACAAAAGCCAGATGGTCAAACTTCGATGATATTGTTGCTAACTTGCAATTGTTGCTAACTTGAGTTACGTGGCATTTTATACAGATTATACATCTACATATTATTATGTTGATTTTTTTCACTTTATTTCTTAAGTTGTTATTGTATTATGTGATTATTATTGTATAAATTACCTGACTATTAATACATATTAAATGTATTTATTTTATATGTACGAGTATACCTATATACATGGAAATAGTTCTGTAATTTTTTTTTGACCTGACTTCGAAAAAAGGAAGAGGTTATCATTTCGGTTGTATTTTTCAAAATGTTTGTTACCTCAGAACTCTTTTTTTATTTAAATGATATACTTTCAATTTGTCTCCTTTTTATCCAAATCCTGATTTATTTATTTATTTATTAGTTTCAAATAGTATTCAAGGGCATTACAGATGAATCCAATTCGCCCTTGAATAAAGGATTGAGGATTTGAGGGAACTCTTGATGAGGATTTGATGAGGATTTGATGAGGATGAGGATTTGAGGGAACTCTTCAAATATTACCATAGGAAGTTGAAAACTTATATATTGGTTCAGTTCCGATGACAATGCATTTTTTATGGTAAGCATGACCGGATTCGACACCCAGAGTAAGCTCCCGACGAAAGGACTCCTCAGCGGTCACAACAGCAGAGACACGACATTTTGTATACGTATTCAGTTATGATAGCCCGTTTCTCCTCTAAGGGACTCCTCAACGGTCAACAGAACAGACACGGAATTTTGTATATGCATTCAATTACGGCAGCCCATTCTGCTTCACTAAGACAGGACTGCGGTACCCAGGGTTGGCTTCCAATGAGGGAACTCCTCAACGATCAACAGCACAGACACGAACTATTGTATACGCATTTAATTATGATAGCCCGTCCTAAGTTTCAACATGACATGGCTGCTGCACTTACAAAAATCTTTGGAGTCGCTTTTTTTGTTGTTAAAATTATTAATTATTTATTTACTTTTATTTAATAATGTTATTAATGTATCTACTATGTAAATGAGACTTTAGTCAATACAACTATCGCTTTATTATCGTTGTAAGTTAGGGGGCGTTCAAGTATTACGTATCGCAAATTTTGACATTTTTGACCCTCCCTCCCCCCCACGTAACGCGCCGTAACGTTTTTCTGAACCCCTTTTCCCTCCCTAAACGTTACGTAACACCGACGCGACGATTTTTACCTAAAAGTCACAAATGTTGCGCTAAGTACCGGAAAGTCCAGTAACTCACTTTAACAACACTGATTACAGAAACGTGTGCTTCTGCGTATTACATGTTTAAAATACTAACAAATACTGACAATGGGCTCGATTGCGTTTCTTCGTGAACTAAAATCGGAAATTAGTCCGTGTAAACGAGACAGGGCAATACGCTAGAGCGGAGTGTGAGATGACCGGTTGGCACTTTTACGCATCAAAACTGCCCGCCAAGGTAAAATGTTACACTGTACGAAATATGCTCGAATTTATTCGGACGAGTATAGGTTCGACAGGTAGTATTTATCGACGATCGTTCGTTTCATATTCCGCTCTAACGTATTGCTCTGTCTCGTTCGCTTGGACTAATTTTAGTTTTAGTTCACAAAGAAACGCAATCGGGCCCAATGAAAACAAAATAGAAATGACGTACAATATAGTCGAGGGATTCCCCGTAAAATATAAACGAAAAAGGGTTGTCAACTTGGGAGAACAAAATAAAAATGGCGTAAAATACAGTCGGGGGACTCCCCGTTAAACATAAAAGAAAAGGGTTGCCAACTTGGAAGATTTTAGTTCCCTAGTTTTTTATTTTAATTAAGAAACCAATGTTTCGTAGGTAACGCGTACCGTTACCGTACGTGATCGAATTCCCCTCCCGCCCTTGTAATGCATTGATAAATCGTAACGTCGTGAATCGTAACGTTTACAAGATGCATCGTAATGCGTCGTATGCGTCGTAACGTTTTACAAGACCCCCCTTCTCCCCAAATTGCGTTACGTAATACTTGAACGGCCCCTAATAGTAGCTACTTAATTTGTGATCATATTAACTTTACTTTCTCCTGCTGTAGGTAGATAAATTCTACTAGACATTCTGTTGTAAAAATGTAATATTGTTAAAATAAAATTAATATTCTACTTTATTTATTTTATGTCTATATATTTTCAACAACTGGGGTATTCTTATATACGATATCTATATTTCAATGATTATTACAACATGCATTTATTGTATTTCCGGGTGAATACATTAAAACTAATCATTTGATCCCTACTTCGAACCTTTTGTTAAATTACTAAAAAATATTTAATGAAAGGCCATGTAAATTCAAACGTATTTCTCGGTTATATCTACTTATTTTTCAAAATATCTACATTGACGCTGCTCCCTAAAATCCTAAGGGAGATCGCCCTATACTGTACACGACAAGCGAAATTCCCATGCGGTTTATTCGCGGCATTTTTGACGAAAATGGCGCGCTTTACGTACGAAAAGCCATGCTAAATTAGCATACCCGGGGCCGTAATATGCGTTCAAAATGCGGACATTTAATTGTGACCCGAATACGCTTAGCCTTTGCGGGAGACAGAAACAGAAATGTCCACATTTTTTAGCATTTCAATGAATGAGCTATACACACGATCTCTTTAAATGGTTTTATTTTTCCAAAATATATTCGATTCTTATAGTTATTTTTGTTTTATTATACACAACCAAATATTTCACTTATAGATAAGCTAGCACTTTACAGAAACATATTTTTATTTATATATTCGCTATTTTTATGAACACTTTGACAGTCACTAGCTATATGTTATTTTAAAATACATATTACTTAAACAATAATTAACTTTAATATGTACAGGACTTAACCCTCCCGCTTAAGTTTACATTTTTTGAAAACAATGTCGCGTGGCGCCGTCGATATTGTTGAGGGTTAAAGAAGGATGAGCAAATATGTATACGACCCTTCACCAATAACGTCCAGACATAAAATCGTGTGCGGGTTATACACATACGATATTTTTGATATTTTGAAATTTTATTGAAGTTTAATAACATTACATTGTTGACTTATAAGTGTTCATTGTTATTGATTTATAGTAGTTTTAACTACGTTTCCTCACAACTTATTTTAGCCATCATAATCATAAAAAGCAAAACTTATCGCGTAAAATAATGAAATTCACAATTTTTCTATGAAATTACACCCTTTGTCGTCATGGAGAGAATGATAATGATAAGGTAAGATATTGGTTATAATCATGTTGACAATTAAATATGACAGCCTTTAAATATTCATTATTTTGTCTGTATATGCCCCCATCTTTTTTAATAAAAAAATCATTCTGTATATTTTCTGAAATATTCAGCGGAATTTTATTTTTATTGAAATATTTGTAGATTATTTTTGGGTAAAATGTATTTCTGTATATATATATATATATATATATATATATATATATATATATATATATATATATATATATATATATATACAGAAATACATATATATATATATATATATATATATATATATATATATATATATATATATATATATATATATATATATATATATATATATATATATATATATATATATATATATATATATATATATATATATATATATATATATATATATATATATATATATATATATATATATATATATATATATATATATATATATATATATATATATATATATATATATATATATATATATATATATATATATATATATATATATATATATATATATATATATATATATATATATATATATATATATATATATATATATATATATATATATATATATATATATATATATATATATATATATATATATATATATATATATATATATATATATATATATATATATATATATATATATATATATATATATATATATATATGTATATATATATATATATATATATATATATATATATATATATATATATATATATATATATATATATATATATATATATATATATATATATATATATATATATATATATATATGTATATATATATATATAAAAGAGGGCTTTTCGTACATTTTGATGTCAATATTACTAAAATCAATAAAAAATAAAACAAAAAAATACATTGAAATTCTACCTAATATTTCTGAACATATTCAGAATGACTTTTTATTTTTCCGAAACGAGTGGGGGCTTATAAATGCAAAATTTATAAATAAGTACAAGCAGTCTCACTTAGTGTCATCATTAAGTGTCACTTAGTCTCTCGTTCAGTGTCACTTAGTCTCACTTAGACATAAAGATTATGAAAAAAAATTCTTAAAATAATCATTTCCTCTGTGACGACTTAAAGTGCAATTTCGAAGAAAAATTGAGAATTTCACTGTTTTACGCGGTAAGTTCTATTTCTTATGATTGTGATGGCCAAAATTATTTGTGATGAAACTTAGTTAAAAAAACACTTATAAGTTATCCATCTAATTAGTTACTAAACCTCAATACAATTTCTAAATATCCAAAAAATCGTAGGAGTCAAATCAAATCAAATCAAATCATTTTATTCCTTTAAAAATATCAATTTACATTGTATTAATTGCAGAATATATCTGACTAGGCCAAAGCCCCTACTAAGGTAGACTCTAATATTCTGAACACAACTGTATGTCGTTGGAAAGCTCTTTTTATTAATGTCATTTGTTAATACGGCTGTCATTCAAATCATTCTGTGAAAAAGTAACAGTTAAAAGAAAAACCTATCTCAGTATATGAAAAATCGACGCTTATCACCGGTGGGGTATGCGGAGCCACGCCACGTCGGCATGTTTCGTGCGTCATACTTTTTTTTTATGGAAATGAACTACCAAAGTGACAATTGTGATGCGTTATAGTTGCTGTATCAGTTTTAATATGTGAGGATTACTTAGTTATTCTATCAGTAACACGTAATAGCGATGTTTTATTGTAATAAACGATACAATGACATAGGTTTTCGTTTTAGTTGTAACTATTTTCCTCAATGATTTGAGACTGGCCGCCAAAGTAACAAATACCAGTCATTAAAAAAACTTTTCGACAATATATGTCCTATCGTTATTGATGACCAGAGTAATCTGGTTGCAACTGGAAGTAAGGGAGCTAGTGTCGGCCCGCTATTTGATTAACCTGGTTATCTCGCGTTAAGGCGTTGGTCTCCGGGCGAGTGGTGTAACTAGACAGTGGACTGTTTTCGCCCCAAGTCTTCTACGCTCACCTCAAGGGAGATAGACCAATCGAATATCGTTAAAACTTCCTGAGGCTGACTTCCTGACAGCTCTAGTTGTCGTTATTGGTTGTGGAGACGTTTCGTCTCATCCTCCTTTATATAACTAAATTAATTAAACTATTCTCCGGGCTGCTCTTAAATTAAAGTTAAATAAATAATTTTATGATTATGGAGTATTATCTGTAGATCTTCTCGTCGTGTGGTATGCTAACGAAATATGGTTGGTGATAAGGGACTCGACCAACGGTTGCATAAGGAGGTCTTAAAGTACCAGAAGGTGGACCATGACCCTTATGAGGGAGGGTGCTTATGGTACTGATGGGTCCTCCGCCCACTGCTCCTGAGTATCCGCTGGCGTATGATGGAGGAACCGCGTAAATTGGAGTTAAACCATTCATTGGTCCCATCGGGTTACCGTTTGCTAAATGACCTCCTCTGTATTGAGTAGAAGACATCTTCCAGCGTACTATACAGATGATCATTACTAAAATAGCGATGAAAGCTACTACCCCTCCTACTATACCGATTATTAGAGTATCATCGTTGTTCATTAATGACTGGCTTGTGATTGGAGCGCCTTTAATGTTGCTGTTTTTAGCCTTTGTGATTTTTTCTTCGTGTACTGGTGGTACGGACCATATAATGTCTGGTTCGAATGTGGTACGTTGGATTCTCGGTGGTTTCGATGGGGCCGGTGTGGTGGTAGTGGTTGTGGTCGTCGGGCGTATGGGATCACAAGTGAGTTCGTCGTCGCCTATCTCAACCAGCAATTGTGTCGCTAAATGTTCTGGGTCGAGCACCTGATCCCTAACATCTTCGACCCGGGGAGCCAGCGACGCAAAGCCCTGGCCCCACAGTCGCAATGAATTGGATTCGTGTCTAAACCTAGCATAGATAAATCCGCTCTTCGATCATCCAAAGACACTAACAACTGCGGTTGTAGAGATGTCAACTTACTCCCACTCACATCCAATAAGACTCTTGAAGACCGCGGCAGCGGGAATAGAAGCGCAGGTGGTATTGAACTCAAAGACGTATTTCGCAGCCTAACCGCGATATTTTGACCTTTTAACCCGGCCAATGCGCCTGAAGATATACTCCTCAGTCTAGATCCTCTGATCCCTAACTCTTCGAGTCTTGGGTGCAATGCGGATTGCAGCTGATCGGAACCAATCGCAGCGTCCTTAACTTCAATGTCCAATTTCTGAAGAATAGGAAGATTATGTAAAATCCCTTGAACATCAAAATAGCCTAATCTAGGATAATCATTAGCATATAATTCAACCAAATTCGACAGAGGTGCAAAAGCGTTCTTTTCGATAATCGTACACTCTTCTAAATGTTCAATCCTTAGCAACTTTAACGATTCCAGCCCCATGAAATCGCCTCTCGATATCGTAGTAATCGGATTACTAGACAAATTCAATGATTGTAAATTTTTGATTCTGCTCCAAACCTTAGCCAAGGGTGTTAAATCGTTTACGTTATTATTAGACAAATCTAACGTTTCTAACAGGGTCGTCCGTTCAAACAGTTTTTCAGTGATTGTCGATATGTTATTGTACGATACGTTTAAATGGTGCAAAAACGGCGTTTCCAATTGGAACAGAGTTACGATTCCTGTTCCGGCCAAATTTAGGTCGCGCACCGTTTTCGGCTCCCCCAAAATATTGGAAATCGACTCGAGCGACAACGGATTGAATGATAAATCCAGCTTTTTGATGTTCACCATTATGCTGTCGTCAGGGGGTATATCCGTGATGCTGTTATGCGATAAATCCACGGAATTCACGAAAAAGTACTGCTTCTGCAAGGCTCGCAGCGGCGCGACTTCGAACTGGTTGTTGGACAGTTTTATATTCTCGAGCATTTGTAGGCGCGATCGCTCGAAGATGTTGTCTGGTAACTCTGTTAGGAGATTGTTGTCTAGATTGAGCATATAGAGGCGGGCTACTCCTTCGAAGAGCCGTTCGCCGAGACGGTCGAGTCGATTATTCGAAAAGTCGACGAATTGCAGCTGAGTCGAATTGTGGAACGCCATCTCGCTCACCGACTCCAAGTCGTTGTCGTTCATTAGAAGAGTACGGAGTTTTGGAAGCCGCGCGAAATCCAACTCGTCAATGGTTTTCAACTCATTTCCAGATAAATCTACATGCTCTAAAAATTGTAGAGTCGCTATTAGCTCGGCAGGGAAAAAATTGAATTTATTCCTAGGCGCTATTATCTTTTTTAACCTCGGGTGAATTTTGAACGATGACGGAAATAGATAACTCAACTGATTATCTGATAAATCAACCTCTTCTAAGGATGTTCCAGTATTGAAAAACTCTCCTTTAAAAGCATTCAACTGATTTCCTTGTAAATATAAGTGCCTTATATTCATTACATTTACAAACGCCGATTGTCTGATGTTTAAAATTCTGTTGTTTGATAGGTCTACTGTTGTAAGATTTCCTAAATTAAGGAATGTGCCTTCAGGGATCTCTTGTAAGGCATTATTGCTCAAGTTTATGTATTCAATATTCTTTGATTTGGAGAATAAATCGTTTGATATAGTTTTCAAACCTATGTGACTTAAATCTACAGTTGTCAGTTCAGGAGAATTGTGGAATAACGCTGGAGGCAATACTTGCAAATTTGGATTTCTGCTTATGTTGAAATAAGCCAAATTCGGAATCTGATAAAAGCTGGTTTTTGGCAATTCGGCGATTTGATTCCCTGACAAATCTAAGAACCACAATTTGACCAACTGCAAAGGACCGTTCACGAAATTCAATATTCGATTCTCTGATAGCGATAAGTATTCTAAAGTAGTTTCTAAACCGACGAAAGCTTCAGGGCCCAAAGTGTTGAGTAGGTTCCCAGAGAGGTCTAAATGGGTCAGTTGCTTGAAGTGCTGGAAGGCAGCCGATGGCAGTTCACGTATGACGTTCCTTGAGAGTACAAGGGACGATACGTGATCGGCCATTGACCTTAGGATATCGCTGGATAGGGCTGTGATCCTGTTGAACCCTAGGTGGACCGATGTGAGGCGCGGGAGGCGGCTGAACGCTGATGCCGGGATCAGGAGAATGTTGTTATCGCGAAGGAGTAGAGTCTCCAGGTTATTCAGACCCTCAAACACGTCGTCTTCGACCTGCAAAAAAGAAAAACAAACATGCAGCAGTTCAAACATTAAAATCGCTGAGCATTCAGATTCGAGATTATACACGCCCTACAGCAGACTCCTAAATAAACAAAAGCAATATCCGCTCCGTAAATCAAATACACACAAAGCAGCGCAGCGCCGATGAAATTCAGCATTAAAAGAGACGAGACTGCAATTATGTTTCGAAAACACGATTTCCAATCGGGAAACTATTGATAACATGTGAAGTCATAAATAGCACACAATATATGTATTATCACGTTTACTGCTTAAATTAAATTAATTATATGTGATGTTTATGGTTTTTTTATAAAAGAGCGCAGGAGTAAAAAATGTAGAGTAAAAAATGTAGAGGCTTACAAAAGTATTCGTCGAAGATCTGAAGATCAGATCTTCAAGAAGATTTGTTGAAGATCTGATCTTCAATGTGGGCGCCAATTACGCTGAGAAAAGTAACACGGAAATACGCATGTTTCAAAATGGTTTGTGTATACAACATGGACCGAGGTCAGTCACATTAGGAAAACAAACATTTACATTTAAATATGCGCAATTGAGCCTGGGATTAGACAGATGTAGGTATGCCTAAATTTAGAAACATATAGCGGTAATTTCTGGGTTGTAAACTATATTTCTTTTGTGCTCTTACATTCGAATGTACATGTAACTAATAAATAAATAAATTAATTTAAATTACCATGTCAAACCCTTAGAATGTCACTGGCATAGTAACTACACCGCACACTGATTATTTTATTTTTTTATTTATTTTATTTATTTTGTTTCTTCACTTATTACTAATCAACATAACAGTAAAGCCAAGGCATTGAGAAGTAAATATTAATAAAGATATTACCGTAACTATACAAATAGAATGACACTTATAATACTAGCTATCATATAAGAATAAATAATTAATAGCTTACAATTTAAACAAGTGAGGGTTGGCGGTAAAATATCTAAATCTGGTGCCATCGAGTGAATTTCATTTAAGCGCCGCAAAGCACGCGCCAACAAGTTCCACCTCATAAGGTTAGTGCGCGAGAACGGAGAAAAGATCCACCTTGGCTAGTAAGCTAGGGTTATCAGTTTTACCACGAATTAGATTGAAAACATAGGACATGGTCAGCATTTCTCTTCTGAGACAGAGAGAAGTATACCTAACCATGCCTGTTATAAATGCAGTCGGATACAAAAATGAATAATATCCGTACTGCTTGCAGTACAAAAATCTCAAAAAACACTTCTGTATCTTTTCCAGCATAAGGGTATAAGTATCTTAATGTTGATTCCAAATTACCATGCATTACACTGCATTCGTTATCATACGACTTCTAACAATCAAGTTGTACAACGTGCGCATAACCCGAATATTATTGAAGACACAACGAGATCTTGCTCTTACCATGACAGCATGTCATAACATACGTAAGGTTATAGTCAGCTACATGAATCATGTTGAAGCTACATTATACCGTTATTTTCGTATTACCCGTATGGAGCATGGGGAAATATTTTTTTTATTTATTTATTTATTTATAGTAACACAAGTTCGTTTGTACAGTTTACCATATCATGTTGTAAATATATATATATATGAGACGTTAGCAAAAAACTGATTCTCGAGGAGATATAGTAACGAATAAAAGTCGCCTAACTAGGCCAGGGCCTGTTCTAAGGCAGACTTTATGAAATATTGTTTAAATGTATCTAATCACATTACTAAATAATTATTATATAAAAAAATAAAATTAAAATTAAAACAATTAAAATTTGTAGAAATTCTATTATTTTGATAATAATTATTAAAGTGTAGAGTAAAAGTAAAAATATGTAATCGAGTAATGGAGTTTCAACAAAATTCCTTGTATTTTAGCAAAATTATGATTTCAAAATCATTATTCCGTATAAAACGGTAATAACAAAACGGTAATTGAATAAAAACTTCAATATTTTTCTAAGAGTAAGCACAGCCCTGGCGTAGAAAGAGGTAACCGATCGTGCAGTCTACATGCAGTAAAGGGGCATCGACTAACACTCCGAACTGATAGGGAAAACGTCCAGATTTGAGGGTACGGGGCCGCTCAGCGGATAATGGAGTCTTGGTTTTAAACCCTATGTCGAGGACGTGGATACGGTACGCGGAAGGGTTGAGCAATGTTATTTTATAATTTTTATATTTTACTTTTATTACGTAGAATATGAAAACACGATTGTTACAGTATGTACAGAAAGATAACAATAAAAACACAAAGGAGTCATAGCAACAAAGTCGAAAATAAAAGTACTCGATCGACTGACCTATACCTAGCGACGACCTCGACCTCGAGCCCTGAATATTTCATAAATATTAGAGAAGCCACCTTCCCTCCCCCCCCCCCCCCCCCCCTCCCCCCCCCCCCCCCTTCCACCAATATTTCATGATTGATCGCGTCTTTAAAACAACTTGAATGTTCATTCTATACGCCTTTTCAGACGGCAAGAAATACTTGCAACTAGGGCGGGTCCACAAGCTTTAAATATGTTACTGCTGGCGAAGGAGTCAATAGTCAATATAGTCAATAGTCTATTATTCATCCATTAATGCAAATACAGTTAGTTGAATATGGTCAAATAATACGTAAATATTGAAAACACAAATAATCAAAATATGAATGAAACCAATAATCAATAAACATAATATAATAATCAAAGTCAGACAAAATAAAATAGGAATGCTGAATAATCCCATATGGAAAACGACAATAATTATAATAAATAATCCAATATTACCAAATTATTCCTGCAAAGTATATCTCGTATGTTTTAACATAAGAATAAAAGAGGTATCTCAGACAGATGGTATTATTTTTCATAATATTAAAGATATTTTACTATTTTTTCGAGGTCGAACACCTTATAAATAGCATGTGATATGATACAATGCTTATATTTGAACATTCTTGGTTCTGAATCTCGTATTAACTTTGAAAAGTTATTAAAGAGTTTAAAGACCAAATACACAAACGACTTTTGGATTAGAGTCAGATGGACTTTAGGGAGGGCTAGGTTGGCTTTGCTTCTTGATTATAACGCTATCATCAATAGTGGCGACACCAAACTCTCTAAAGCAAGAAAATTCTCTAACAACAAATTCGAAAAGCAACGAAACCATTAAACAACATCCAGATTAATGCAAGCATTCTGTCAGAAACTGTTTTGAGATTTTTTTTTCATTTTTGGTCAGGTCTGACTAAACATTGAAATTCGTTGACAGTGACGTCAATACAAATAAATACAGACGCAGACGGTTTTGCGTTGGGAATAAGGCCTAAGGCAAAATATAAAAACAATCTCCCTCCAATCAATCTCGGCAACGTCTTTATTCCTCACAGCAGTAACGTAAGAGACCTGGGTTTGCTTATTGATAAAAACTTATCATGGAATCCTCATGTAAGTGAGGTTCAGTCGTTATGTTTGTGAAAGTCTCCATTCTTTTTATAGAGTGCAGAATTATCGACCTTTTTAACCGACTTCAAAAAATGGAGGATGTTATCAATTCGGTTGTATCTTTCTTTTTAATGTTTGTTACCTCAGAACTCTGCCATTTATGAACCGATTTGGAAAATTCTGTTTTTATTCGAAAGAATATACTTACAGACTGGTCCCATTTCTTTATCAAAATCCTGTTCTGATGATGGGATCCAAGAGGAATTTAGGGAACTCCTCAAATATTTTCATTTGAATACAGCGAATCAACAGTAGTGAAGAATAAATCGAAACAAATCTACAGTATTCTGTAATGAAATATTACTGAATCACACAATAATGAATGAATTCGTCAGTATTATCCAGCATCGTTAATATTTATGACAGCAACAGACGCACTAATTGAATACCAACAAATCAGTTCCTCGTAATTTTCAATCTGCTAATCCCGCGTCAAAGGCAGCCTTGCCAGAAATTTTAATTGCTTCATTAAACTTTCTGTGCCGTGATAATAGGTTTATCAATTATACCAAAACATAAACGAATTAATCGTTAGCTCCATTGTTATAATACTAACAAAACGATCAACTTCTTCATTCAGAATCTGCCGCATAAGCAGTCCAACCCATAACATTAGCAGTCCAACCCATAACACAACAGTTTTAATACAGAAAAGAGAATGGACATTTTCGGGCCACTTTTCCGATAGCTGTAAATCGTAACCAATGGAAAAATCTCTTTATGTAAAACATTTATTACTAAAACGACGGAACTCAATTATGAGCCGTTTCTGAGTTATATCGTATTAAGTATGGCCTGAGAATCTGTAACATCCATGCATTGTATTTTTAATAACTGTCGAAAACCGTCATACTATAAAATACGAGTATATACTATATATTCCTAAAAATGCTCAAGTTTGACAGCAGTATATGGAGGTGAAATACTGGGATATGTTGCTTCATCTCTGTAATGTGGCTCATGAATTAATTGCCGCTCTGTTTACTGGCGTATGTAATATCCTAACGTCAACTGTCCAACATGGTGTGCCCAGTGACCGTACATCTTAATATACTATCTTTTATGGATCTTCGCTGCAAATAATATATTTTAAATAAATAATTCGCATCGTAGCAATATTTGGGTTTCGTGTAATTATCCATAATTAAGAAGGTTCCAAACTTCAAAACTCAGAAACGGGCAAATTAAGGTAAGTTGTAGTATAAATAATTATTCTAGATGAATAGATATTTCCAATGGTAAATACGTTATTGAAGAGGTGGGCCCAGCGCCAATACATTTTAGCCCATCGCCATTTCTACATAACCTGATAATTTCTTGAGCTGGTTAAAGCTTTCGATACCATATCATGTTTTGGCGTTTCACATGGTCACGTTTGTAAAACAAAATCTAAAATATAGTTGGTTATAATAGGCTCCTTTACGAAGTAGGTAGTACAAAGACTGAAAAAAAATTGCTTCATACAATAATTTAAAATATGTGTGTATGTAGATGTATGTGTGTGTGTTTTTATATATGTATGTATGTATATATATATATATATATATATATATATATATATATATATATATATATATATATATATATATATATATATATATATATATATATATATATATATATATATATATATATATATATATATATATATATATATATATATATATATATATATATATATATATATATATATATATATATATATATATATATATATATATATATATATATATATATATATATATATATATATATATATATATATATATATATATTTGATAGTTTTGTGTATATATTCTTTTTAGAATTGATCAATAAGATGATTATAAAGTAAATAATTATAAAAGCCACTTACATCGTGACGAAGGATTCCCTTGATCGGATTCGGGAATGCTTTAGGTGTTAACGAGAATAATAATGAGGTAACACTCATTTGACGTTCGAAGAATTGTCAACGTTATTTACTCAAGTAGAAGCAATCCTAAATTCACGTCCTTTAACTCCACTCTCTTCGGATCCTACAGACCTAGAACCTCTGACCCCAGGGCACTTCCTGATCGGACGGGCGCTCACCTCATTGCCCGCACCAGCACTATTAGAAGCGAATCCAAACAGACTCGATAACTATCAGCGTATTGAACAAATGAGGCATCACTTCTGGACGAGATGGCGCCACGAGTTTCTATGTGAACTGCAACAACGCTGCAAATGGCAAATCAATAAAGGCGATCTACGAGAAGGAGATATGGTCATCATCAAAGAACCAAACCTACCACCGCTCAAATGGCGTATGGGACGCATCGTCAAGCTCTTCCCAGGCAACGATCAAGTTCCTCGCGTGGCTGATATAAACACGGCCAAGGGAGTCATTCGACGTGCCATCACGAACATCTGTCCTCTACTTGCGACGAAGAACGAACTCGAAGCTCCACAAGCTTCGAGAGGGGGGAAGATGTCGGCGCATCAACCAGTTTAGCCCTGTCTATGCTGGTAAAGAGAGGGGACTGCGGGGGGCGGACGGCGGCGGCGAGCGGCGGTCGACAAGACGGGTAGAAGAGGAGATCAAAAAGAGATATCTTACCGTGTAGAACATCAAATGTATTCTTCTATATTTTGCGAATAAATAAGTAACTAAAAGCGTGATTTTCTATTTATATAACGAGACGAGCTCATTCATAAACATATATATATATATATATATATATATATATATATATATATATATATATATATATATATATATATATATATATATATATATATATATATATATATATATATATATATATATATATATATATATATATATATATATATATATATATATATATATATATATATATATATATATATATATATATATATATATATATATATATATATATATATATATATATATATATATATATATATATATATATATATATATATATATATATATATATATATATATATATATATATATATATATATATATATATATATATATATATATATATATATATAAATATATATATATATATATATATATATATATATATATATATATATATACATATATATATATATATATATATATATATTATATATATAATTAAATTAGTAAAAGCTACTTAAAAAGTAGCGAAGGAAATCCCAGCTTGTATTGGGAAATGCTTATGTTTGAATGAGATATACGGATGTGCACGACTTTCGACGGTCCAATGTAAGTTTAAAGGTCCTTTTGCAGTCGACTAACGATCACTATTCATCCATATATCTCATAAATAGGGCTTATCAATTGAGACGAATTAAATGCCTTCAATTGAGACGAATTAAGCGAAAAAATAAAAAAATAAACTATTGATCACTTCGGCAAAGTCGTTTTATAAATGAAAGTGACATTACGAAATAATTCAAATTTCGAATGCTACCAACATTTAAAATATGATACAATTGGCTGAGTTTGTTATCAACGAGCCATTAAATCGAAATAAAAATAAAAAAACCTCCATATGCTCAATGAAATGAAAGAAGAAACTTCAATCTTAATTTCTGGCAGAGAAGTTTATAATAAAGATTGTATAATGTTATCAAAATAGGGTAAACCTATATAAAATTGTATAATATTAAAAAATTATAAAGAAACATTGTAGAAAACAGTATAATATTGTTATATTTGATAAGGTTTGTAAAGAAATCCGTTTATAGGATGATGTTTTTCTTAAAAATAAAATTAGTAAAAGCTACTTAAAAAGTAGCGAAGGAAATCCCAGCTTGTATTAGGAAATGCTCATGTTTGAATGAGATATACTTACGGATGTGCACGACTTTCGACGGTGCAATGTAAGTTTAAACTGTTCGGTCTAGTTGGGCATTCGTCTAGAATGATCGAATGGGTTGTGTTCATTTCTAATTACTTATATAAATAGTTACAAACTATATCCGTACGATCACACTGTTAACTCTCTACCAAGCTGTAACAAATAAATAAATAAATAAATAAATAAATAAATAGTTATCGTGTCCGGGCCAGGTTAGATACGTCTGTCCAAGTAATATTCCGCCTGGATTGTCTTGTTGTTCGTCTCTTGTTGGTCCTGCTGTGTGATGAGGATTGACAGCTGACGGCAGGATAGGTTGTGGTCGTCATCCTTCAGTTTCACAGTCGTATGTTGGATTCGCTGGGTGGCCCCAGCGGACGAGATTGGCTTGGCAATCTAGTCACAGTGTCCTTTGACCCGGTGGTAGAAGGATTGGCCGGTGAGTTTAGACTCACTGTTTCCAGGGACGCCCGATTGTCGTAGACTAGACAGTCTAAAATGTACACAATCTTTGGAGAGGCTCCCTCTGTGTCCCATTTTATATTACGATTTTATTATTCAAAAAATTCAAAATTGTTGGTGCTGTCACGTGGAATTTCGAATTTTAGTACGTAGATTAGAGAAAGTTTAAAAGTAGAGTAAGTTTATATTTTTAGCTGTCTATTCAACATGCAAATGGCCGTAGGTCAGCGAGACGCGCGACCGACCTGAGTTGCGAAAGGGGCTATAAATCTTTTGGAGAGGCTGAAAGCTCTGGAATGTTCTGAATATTTTGTATGGTACAAGTAGCGGTGTGCGAGATACATGTATATTTCTGGAATGTACTCAATCATTTGACACTAAACACGATATGTTCATGTTATTTTTTTTTTACATTTGGCCATTTAGATATTTAGATAACTACTTATTCGGTATTTGGACAATTAAGGTACCATATGACACTCAGAATGACATAACACATCTAACAATACTACACACTTCTAAGACGATTTACTCGTTCAGTAGATGTTATGGTGGAATAAAGAAACGGAAAACATATTATACATAAATGAACCCTGAACACATTACACTCCTTTTTTGTTAGGTAGTCGTGTAAAAATCAGGCTACTTAGCCACTATGCCACGGGCATCGTAGCCAGAGGCATGCGATATTGGCATACCCAGATTTTCTTTTAAATGATAGATATTATCGACGTAGCTTTAAATACACTATGAATATGTAATGGTTTTAATGGAAGTGTAATGTAAGACCCCAATCTCCGTCAACCCGATCATGACAGTTTATATGAGATAATGGCATAATTTCGCTGTCGATTTAATTGTAAACTTTAAAAGTTTTTAAATTTTAAAGACAGGGGTTTTGTTAATAAAGTATATAGTATCCATTCTTCGTTATAATTGTTTGCCAACGATCGATATGGTTGTCTATTCCATTTTTAAAGATATTGTTTGGTTTTCTCTGAAAAAATTTAATGAGGGGGTTTTCTACAGCTTCCATGGACCTAATAGTTGGGGAGCCAGCGACAAAAAAGTGCAAAAGTTTTGGAAAACCTGATACATATATATCAAACAGTATTTAAGACACCTGACGACACCTGGCGGCGATAGCGTACTAGGAAAGGTGTCATTTTAATTAGTACCCCCAAAAAGTTTTGGAAAAGATGAAAATGTATCAGTAGACAGTGAATGCAATAAAGAACTCGAAACAAATTGTCAGACTGCTTCATAATCTAACTCTAGACGTCGACATTACTCAATACGTCACGCATCAGTCGACTGTTCCGCTCAGTATAATGGTCGTTTACAATATCGGAGGGGTCGTTTACAAAGTCGGTGGTATATTATAAACACGATGGGAGACTATTGCAATGCAAGTAAAAATTAAAAAAACAAAACAAAAAAATAAAAAAAATTATAAAAAAATAATAATAAAAATAAACTAAAAAAATAAATGAACTAATAAATTTTTTTAAATATTCTTTTTATTTGGAATTTCAATTTAAAAAGGAAAATAGTCTGTGTATGAGACTTAAACGTTTGAGATTTTAAGGCAAGAATTTCAAATAAATGCATATCTCTATATAGGCTTTGTAAGGAAATATCACTTAGCAACCCTCAAATAATATCAAATAACATTGTATAAATTCTTAGTATGACCACGAATGCATTTTCACGCGGGAAAAGAAAATTATATTTTCCAGTATTTTATTGGCGTAAATTGAATAATTTCGCAAGGTATTTTTTTCAGTATTGATGTTAACGTCGAAATGTTTATAACTGAAATATTTTCACGGTTAAACGGTTATAAAGAAAGCGCAATTTAAAAGTAAGTCGCTCTCTACTTTCTACATTATTAAAACGGTTCAAATATTCACATTGTGTTTTTTCTCCTCTGTATACATCCTATAGGCTCAAGAATAACATAAAAATAAGGACTCTGGATCGTGAGCCAAGGACCACTCGATCATATGCTGCCACGACCAGATGCGTAATAGCTTCATATGTGTAATTGTCGCCAATTCCGTAAAATTTGAAATTTTCCTTTGATTAATGAACGAATGTTTTTATTTTTATTTACGTATGGAGGAGGAAAATCAAAGGAGTTTTATTAAGGTGTAGAACAAACGAATATAAAAGCATTTAATCACTCAGAAACCCCTGATTACCATTAGGCGCGCGCGATCGTTATCCTGACTTCTATGTGCTGCTGACTGAGTGGGCTCTATGTAATCGATGTCTGGCTGCTTGTTTTATGTATAGGATGAAGTAAATTGACATCAATCCAAATTTAAAGTTTTGCTAATCATTTCCAGGGACTTCATTTTTGTGACATGTATAGAGTAATGCTGATGCCACTCGTTAGATTATTAAGCAGTCTGACCATATGTTTTGAGCTCTTTATTGTATCCAATGAAGGGTTGCAAACACTGTGGGGTTACTAATTAAAATTACACTTTTCCTGGTACAACAGGAGTGTAAACCCGGCATTCTATAACCAATATACTGTCTGATCTGAAAGTATCAGCTTTTTCGAAACTCTTGCACATTTTTGTCGCTGGCTCTTGAACTACAAAATTTTTGCCATTCAAACTGTTCTGCAAAGACCAAAACAGTTGTTGCACATGATCCACTTCTCGTCGCCTGTTAGGTACACTTTGACCGAAAAACGGTTCAGTTTCGTTTCAGACGTGTCGAGAAACGGCCACATTCATGCGATTTCCGAGTAACGTACCTATTCATTTCAGTGAGCAGATGCAGTACCCTAATATCGATCTTAGAAATATATCCAAGCTTTTTTAAATGGCGAAAAGCGGTTTAATTTTCAATATTCAACCTCTCAGCAATATCTCAGCAATATTCAATTTATCTGTCATATATCTGGTTGAGACACTACTTAGTTATATTTAGAAAATTATATAGTAGGTAAAGCTAAATAGGACAAACTGCGCTTCAGTTTGAGCAAACCAAATTGCTGATTTGTCCGAGCGAAAGGGTGGCAGTATTAGCAGTATTTGGTTCTAGATGAAGTTTTGAGTTTAAAACAAATGAAGCTGCTACAATCGCATAACTTTGGATATAGTTGTATTAATCGTCAATAGAGAGCAAAATTTGTAGAGTATACTATCGAAATTTACACGATGCAAAGACTACTAATAAATGTCTATTGGCTTTTGTTCCTGAAGGTATGCTCGATACGATTAAGAAATGCATTATCTATTACAGGACTTTCCGACCGGTGTGCCTCCCCCCCCTCCCCCTTTGAGGGCGGAGAGAGATTGTAAAGGGGGATATAGGCCTAGCTAAAAGCAATAGTTTTTAATGAAAAATCCTACAGAACAGATCATTAAAAAAAACTGCGGCGCTATTTATATTACAACTATTCGAAAAGAGATGTATCAGATACCACAAAAACCAATATAGTTTTATGAACCTTTCCCCCCTATTCCTATAAAAAATCTGGATTCCTCCCAAAACAAAATCCTAGCTACGTGCCTCATAATAAAAAAAATGATTTGTGCAATAAATATTACTAGTCGGTATCAAAGGGTTAAAAATGACGCCTAAAATTCTAATAAGCTTTAGGATCATGCAAACTGGAAAAGTTTGGAACCTTTGATCTATTGTAATAAATCAGTAAACAGTAAATATATGAAAGGTTAACCTATTTGAAAAATGTGTAATTATTTTATTTAGACACACCAATATGTCGATAAAATCAATGATGGTGAAAGATCAAAAGTCAAAATTTAACAAAGGTAATTAAACTTAATGTGACACGATAAATTCTAACGTCTGCAGTTAATAATGCAGATGCACAGAACATTATCAAGATACATTAAGTTCTGGTTTCCAAGAACGATCTCACTGTCAAAAAATCTAATGATATCCACTTTTTGAAAGAAAACAATATTAAAACTACTTACACAAGGCTACTGAAACTAGTTAAATAAGTTAAAGTAATCTTAAAGTAAGCTATGAACTGTTTTTTTAAGTAAAAACTTACCGTTCTCAAGGTATTTACTCCGATGTCCAAGTATCTCAGTTGGTTTAAGCCGGAGAAGATTCCAGAAGCAAGACTGCCAATATTATTCCTGCTCAAATCCAGCGCTTGCAAGGAGACGAGAGTGCTGAGGTGGCCTTGGTCCAAATGCTAAAATCAAAGATTTAAATAATTTTAATAACTGATTTGTTATTGAATAAGGTGTTCCTATATTCTATATATTTTTTGTTTATTTTATAACGTCGTGGATTTGGAATTTCAGTTTTGAATATTTATCAATTCTCATTTTAATTCTCTTTTTAATATTTTGAAATTGTAATGGTCGATTTTTTATATGTTATTGATATTCAGATTTATAATGTGATACCTTTTTTTCTGTCAGATATATGATATGATTAAAATAATAATTATAAATAATGTATGTATTAATTGTATATTGCTTTGCCAATACCTAGAACAGCGATGCATTGTGTGCCGCTTTATTAAGACGACCATTTGAAAAGTATAAGATACCGTGTGTTAACCAGAATGTTTATCTCTAAATACACCGAGAAAAATATATGATCACATTGCCATTTTATTTTTGATGTTTAATCGTAGTTTTGTTTAATTACAAAAAAAATTGTTGAAGCTCCATTAATGGATTATATCTATCAGCATTTTCCGTCCGGTTAATACGGAAATAACAGTATACTGTAGTTTTGGCATGATTTATGTTTCCGACTATAACCGTACGTATACTAATACATGCTGTAATATTAGAAGCGAGGTCCCAAGTTCGCGACCTAATGAAATAACATTATGTTTTAACATTACGACGCGGTAGCTACCGTCACGCCAACACCGTTACGCATCATGTTAATTCATACGTATGGACCAAGTCCGCTTTATATACGGAATCCTTGTTAAAACATGCATATTTCCGTGTATCACATCGTTATATTTTTCTTAGTGCACTTCATGATATATTAATTGATTAATTGACTCTGCATTCTGGGTTCTGAAATTGATATGGCACGACTACCAATTTGGTATAAAATGACTGGTGGTATACTCTACAAAAAGCTCACAATCATCACAAGAGTACTTCGGCAGGGCAAACAGTTCGATTAATATTATCTAACGATGCTTCGCAAGCATAATTATATTTAAATATTTTGAAAGTATATTTATTTATGTGTCCCTTATTTTACTTAATTAATTGACCTATAATTAGTTACCCGTATATCATAATACATATTTTAGAGCCCTGGAAATATGTTTATATGCAGCTCCGACGGGATTTTAACGCTTTAATAAACAAAGCCTGTACGGTGATATTTCCATAATTTAAGCAGTGATGTTTTGATATTTTGTACGGTTATATTTTGTGCGGTGTTCATATGTATATCAGCAGTCATACAGGTTGCTGCAATTTTGGGTAATTATACAGAACGCGGCAAAAAGATTTGACGGTTTTAAAATAAAAACAACACAAAAATTAATAGTGATAAAAAATGTTATATTAATTATCACAGAAGGGTGGGTGTTCATGTAAAATGGGAGCTAACGGGCCCATGATAAGTTGGCCACGAAGACCCATGTGTTCAGGGTCGGTCACACTCACGGGTCAACACCCATCCGACGGCCTCCACGCACGGGGTGCGAACCTGGGTAGGACTCTGGCCCTGGTCAGTTTCCCCTGGGAATCAAACCTCTGGCGCTCCTGGACGGTCTGCGCACCGTGCGGCGCAAGCCAATCGATTGTGCACTCCGACTAACAGTCGGGGGAGTCTGGAAGCTGTATTGTTTCCTATAGAGCGGGGGTGGTTGCGTACCTTGCGGCGACTGCTCTTGAAATGACCATTGGCCATCCGATCCCGGGTTAGAGGCGGGCAAAGGACGCCATGGTCCGCGATAGATTCGGTATTCACCGTTTCACCGCTTCGTAAGGGAGAGGACCGCGCAAGCGACCTCGAACTCGGAACCAATCGAGAGATCGGAGAAATCTGGTCACAATTGGTAGTAAGGGCGCGAGTGTCGCCCGCCAGGTAGCATTCCTGGCTATCTCGCGGTAAGGCGTTGGTCTCTTACGGGTTGTGGCGAAGCTTGACGGCGGATTGTCTTTTGTCCAAAGTCTTCTACGCTCACTCCAGGGAGATAGAACGACTAATCGTTAAAACTCCCTGTGGTGACGGGTTCGCCCCTTGTAGTCGACAACCAAAGATGTTCATGTAAAATAATGAAAAAACCATCAGAACAACCGATTTCATCCGGTTAAGATCGGAAGATCAAGTCCTTTAAATGATGTCCTTCTTTTGACCAAACATTCTTCCAGTCTTGCACTGAAGCTGTCGAACACCTTCTCTAACAATGCAGGAATCAGGTTTGAGATTTCTTGGTTTATGGAATCTCTAAGTTCGTCCAGTGTTCGGGGTTTGTTTGTGTAGACTCTTGCTTAAGGTACCCCCACAAAAAAAAACACAAATGCTAAGGTCTGGGGAGCGAAATGGCCATGCAATATCCCCAAAACGCAAGATGATTCGGCCTCTAAACTTGCTTCTCAAAATGCACATCACATCATTGGTTGTATGGGCAGTTGCCCCATCCTGCTGAAACCACATTCTCGCGCGCACTAAACGTTTTGTTTGAAGTTCTGTAAGTGGGGGAACCTTAAAGCAAGAGTTTACACAAACAAACCTCAAACCTGACTTCTGCATTGTTAGAGAAGGTGTTCGACAGCTTCAGTGCAAGACTTGAAGAATGTTTGCTCAAAGAAAGACATAATTTGAAGGACTTGATCTTCCGCTCTTAAACGGGTGAAATTGGTTGTTCCTATGTTTTTTCGTTATTTTACATGAACACTCTTCTGAAATAATCAATAAAACATTTTTTATCACATTTAATTTTTGTGTTGTTTTTATTCTAAAACCTTCAGATCTTTTGCCGCACCCTGTATTAGTGTATATATGAGATAACTATTATAAGTATAAAATATTTCACTTATACTTTAATTAATAAATTAAGTAAAATAGATATATATGTTTGATATGTTTGTTATATATATTTAGAATAGATATATTTATCTTTAATACAGGGTTATTATATCTCATATTAACTCTTTAAGGACTAACGGACATAGGTATGTGTCCAATAACTTCAAAATCATTTTATAAATTATCGAATACGTATAACTTTTAAATTATATTCTTTCCATGTTCCTGAGACAACAAAATCTTAATATAAACAAAAAAATTTGTTGAAAAATACACCGTAATTTTTCTTTTAAATTATCGCAAATGACCGACGAACTCTGGGGATTTTACATAAAAATTTGAAATATTTATGGCAATTTTTTAAAAAAAATGTTTAGGACGTATGATTTCTAAGTTAAATAATAAAATAATCAAATTGTGGAAAAGTTGTAACCGCGTCATTTTTGGACCACAGGGACACTTACGTCCCATCAATTTATACAAAATCTATTGAATCAATTTTCACAAAACTTTACACACATGTAATATAATGTATACATAGTTCATATCGCTCTTTAACAGTTTTATGTATCAAAAATTTTCATATTCTACCCCACAGGTTATGTTCGTCAGAGGGTTAATATGATATATTACCTATCGAATTAACTTCTCTAGACGTAGAGTTCAATAAGATAGGTCTTAGCCTCATCACTGGTTTCAATAATTGTCAATTGCCAAATTGTATTGTATCAATTAGTAAAGACGAACTCAGAGTCCGTCTTGAGTTCAATTTCCTAAAACATTTTCCTAGATCAAATTTATGTTGAAAGTATTTATACAATAGTACTACTGACCGTTATCATATTTGTGGAAAGATTCAGGTGCTTCAGTCCCGTGAATACTTTAAGGGCGACGCTTGGAAACTCGTGGATAAAGTTCTCGGCCAGGTCCAGTTTATCGAGCTTTTCGGCTCCTTGGAAAGCGTCACTGTTAAGGGTCTGCAGGCGGTTCCTGGCTAGACTGAGCTGGCGAAGGTGGGTCAGACCTTCGAAACTGCCCCCTTCGACACCTGTCAGCATATTCCCGCGAAGGTTGATGTTCTCCAAGGAACGCTGGGCCAGGAATGCTCCGTTACGGATACGAGCTGTAATGTAAATAGAAACATGATGATACAATGAGAAAAAGTCGTTTATGCGTAACAGAAAATAAATGAGATGACTTGAAATTTGGACAGCATCTATGGTAGATGCAAATCTAGAAGAAAAATCGTGGGTATCTGCTGTATGTGATTTAGAAGTGTAGTACCATTGATTTTATAGTATTACACAGTGAACAGAATATAATAACCACAGAGACGAACACATATATTTTCTGAGTAAAAATGCATCTATAGTGTCAACCAAGTGTTTTTTTTCGAATTTAGTACAAAAAGCTAGTGAACTTTCAAATAGTTCCAATTTTTCAAAATAATTTCATAAACTCTTTAACTCTGCTATCAATGAAAGATTTTTTTTATCTTGGTGGCTGAATCTCATCTATGAAATAACTTCATACATATTCTGACACCAGGTTATTTTGCGATATTCTAGTGTTTGAATTGACACACATCTGCACAGAATCCATAACCATGAAGCTACTCACAGGTACAGGAACTCCCGTACTTGTACCCGAAGATACAGGTCGTACATGACCTCAAAATCCCTGCCCTCTAGTGCAGAGATCTTAAAAACTCACAATGACTATAAAATGAAAACTTACTTATTCTGTTTTCCATCAGAGAGAGGATCTTCAGGGTCTTCGGCCCATTTAAGGAGCTGCTGGGAATCGCTGCCAAGTTGTTTTCATCCAAACGAAAATCCTAAAAATATAATCAAATAATTGTTAATCAGTCATCATCATCAATATATTGCTATTACCCGTTTTAAGCGTTTGTCATTCAGGTCTTTATTTACATTTTTGGTCGTCCCACGTTGCGATGCCCTTCCGGTTCTCAGAAAAGAACGAATCGTAATTTATTAAGCATCCTTCTATCAGTCTTACAATCTTCAGAAATCTTTCAATACGATGGCATTCAGGAATGGAAATAATGCTATTCCTGTATGGCACGAGTAATACTCGTTGCTGTGATCGTTACAATACAACTAGGAAATGCTAATATATTTAATACATCAATAACTGCATACAAACAATCAGCATCTAAAATTCTGTTAAGCGATTTGAGTTACGACAATAGTATTATTTGTATGTACTTAGGATAAAAGATACTGATATCAATATTATTTACTATGGAAGTTTGACCATTTATTTATTAATGCGCTTTATTTATTGCTTATTATTGACCCTTTAGCATATACTTCTTTTTTACTACACATGAAAATAAATGTATTGTAGTATATAAATACAATATAATATAAAATATAGAATAAATACACACTCAAATACGGACCCACATACACACACACAAACACACTTTCAGATGCAGGCATACTCACATTATTTCTCTCACACACACACACATTTATACACATACACACACATCCTCCCACCATCTGCTTTACTCTCCAAGCAAATGTGTACATAGGCACCCAACTCTCAAGCAATTGTAATATGTTTGGTATTAAGAAATGTGCAAAAAATTACTGAAAAGTACCAGAATTTAGATTAATATGAATTTGTAATTCATAGGAAATCGGTAACCGGTTTTATATTTTAGAATTTTACAATTTTGTAATTCTGAAATAAAATTAGAGAACTATCTGTAAATAAGTTTAAAGCTACCATCAAAGCAAAATTGTATAAAAAAGCATACCTACTATACAATATCTGATTATGTAAATGACAAAACGGCTTGGGAGTAAGGCTTGGACGCATCATAAGAACATAAACAATCCCTCCCTTCCATTTCCATTCTCCTATTGTACTTATACATTTATATTTAGAAATGCTTCTTTTTCCTTTTTTCTTAAAAAAACGGTTATAAAATTATTATGTTTTAAATGGGTACTTTATATTTTTTGCTAATTTAAAATGTATTAATGGCTATCTTAATGTTAATTTATAAAATGTTTTTTTTTAAATAAAGAATATGCTGTATACATTTAGTTAATAAAATAAAATAAAATAAAAATAAATTAAAAATAATATTTAATTGTGTCTATATGAATAAAGAACATTTTGATTTTGATTTTGATCTTGTAACTTTTTCAATAAATAAATAAATAAAATCTCACAACATAGACAACATATAAATACATCATTTTATTTATATATGTGTGAAAATTCTGCTGAAAATTAAGCGTTTGAACAATTTGTTTTCACTTTAGTGAAGATTAGTGAATAATATGCTAGGACCAGTGTGATAAGTGCCTTGTAAAAGGCCTCTAAAGTCCTTTTGATCTTTTTCTTAAAACATTATCCGCTAATTGTTAGGAATTAGAATGGTGTCATTCGAACTAACAAAATACAATATCAAAATTCTCATGGTTGTAAGAAATGTATGGCTTCGGTTAATACCCTCCGTGCGTCTGTGTATTCTTTGGCAAGATAAAGTCATCTAATTATGTTGTTTTTATGACTAGTATCTTGATCTACCACTGGTAATGGGCAAGTAAAAATTTAAACAAAACTAATTTCCAAGCCGAATGACTTTAGGATCTATTTCTAAACATCAGTATTTCTTAACAACATCAATATGAAGGATTGCGCAGGAAATTTTTGAAATAACGTAATTTGCCAGAATAAACACAGCATATTTTATTAACGAAAGTGCATGAATACAGCATGCTAATAATGTTTTTGTAACTTCCACGGTTGCAAATTTAATTTGTGCAGTATTCTTAGTATACTTCGTCGCCCAATCTCTAGCGCAATGCATGTTGTCGAACGGAGCAGCGAAGGCTCCTCTCGATGGAAGCCCGAACAGCTGCAATGTTCTCCGGGGAACATACCATTCGAGCGCAAAATGGATGCTTCTTTTTCAAAGCTGAACCAGTTTCTTCAAAATTACGCACCCACGTTGTAATCGCATGAGGAGATGGGATATGTCCATGACGTCCTAGCTGGCAATGCTGTCGCGTAGCATTTGCGCAGCAGTCACACTGTCACCCTGCGTGTAAAACGCTCTCACAGCGATAGCACGTTCCGCACAGATCTACGCATCGGTTCCGAACAACTTCCAGCAATACAGAGTTACCAACTCTAACGTTCAACATGTCGCCTTTTGCTGCTCAACTATGTACAATCCAAAAATGTCACAGATACTCACCGCTAGATTGTCACACCCTTTTAAAATCCCCTCTTCAATGCCTCTAATTCCGTTTCCGCTCAAATCCAGGACTGACAGATGTGTCAACCCGTGTAGCTCAGCTGTTGAGAATATGGGATTCAGACCGTCTCCGAGCAGATTGTCAGCGAGAACCAGATGCGTCAATGTGGCCTGGACGCCGGTCAGCAGCCGTTCAGGTAACCTTCGAAGGTTGTTGCTGGAGAAGTCTAACCGCTTAAGCGGAAGACCGTACTGAGAGAAGATCTGTGAAACGATAGAAAAATGGTTATTTTGCGTGGTCGGCATGAGAGAGCGTGTACCATATGTATATACGTATGAACCTTAAATATACGTGGATAGGGGACGTTTTCTGGGGCTTTGCTATTTTTTCTAAAAACCTGTTTTCGAAAAAAAAGTACACATTCTAAAATTCTAAAAGATTCTAAAGTCTTCCGAGTACTTAAGTACACTGCAGGAGCGCAGAAAATGGAACCGAGAAATGCCAGACATAAAAGTCGGTGATATGGTCCATTTAAAGGAAGACAATCTCCCGCCTCTCCAGTGGCGTTTAGCCAGGGTGGTCGAGGTATACCATAGGAGAGATGAGAGGGTGCGAGCCGTCTCTATCAAAACTGCGGACGGAACATATGTTCGACCAAAAGTGAAACTCTGTCCATTGCCTGTGTCTTGAACATATTAATTTTTTGCTTATGTATTAGACTAAATTTGCAAAAGTTTTTTTTTATTTTGCCTGTATTTTTTGCTTAAGATTTTTATTAGTAAAATTTTGTTTGATGCTAATTCAATGCTTTGTAAGTTTGTAGTTTGATATAGAAAATTTGTATGTTTTTGCTTTGTGAAATGTTGTATTAATTGATTTTTGAAATGTTGGCATTTCAAAGAGGGTGGTGTTTCGTACTTAGTCTAAACTTTTCTAGCGTGGCAACTCATATCAAGCGACTCAGCCGAACGCAACCAACTAGTGAAGAGAGGACTGGTCGAACGCCGCCACACACGTCTTACTGTGAATCGATCGGTTCGGACGGTCGATAACGCCACTGCCGTAATTCTTTTTATCGTATTATATTTCGCTCGCGTGCACGTCAAACTGTATAAAAACCGACAATAAATCTGTGTAACCACTAGAACAAGGCGTTTTATACGGAATCCTGCAATCCTCACCAGCGACATTTAGAGCTTGTCCAAGTAGACCGCACCGCAATACAGGCTTATTTAACCTGGCCCGGACACGTTAACGAACGATTCAATCTAGGACTTACCTGAGTAGGCAACGCTTGGTGTCCGGAATACCTCTGACTAAAAGCCACGATCGGAACTCCATAGGGAAGAGATGGAAAATCCCCCACGAAGACAACGTGGTCACAATTGATGGCGATGCCAATGTCCTCACTGCTGGCAGACTCAATGCGACAGTCGCAGGGATATCGGATCTCCCTCGTCAGCTCTGGGCAGGACATCCATTGACCTGTCCGTGACGTCACTTCTGGCAGTAAGATGGTCGCTGCTAGGAGCAGCGTCAGTTTGATGGTCCTCATTGTGGGACCAGCTGGAAAAAAAGAGAATTTGCGTTAATTACGCTGGCAAAGGAGATTCCATTTAGGTAGTCTAGAACCATTTAAATTTGGTCCATTCATGAAATCTTGGAAAAAAAAACATACAAGCTGAATAATATAACATGTAACAAAAACCAGTTACATGTTATATTATTATTATAGAGATCAGTCCCATCGTTTTGTTGTTCGTAAATCTTTATCGCACATTTCTTCTTCTTATGTGAGTGCCTTTCCAACTAGTGAACGTTGGCAGTCAGCTTGACATACTTTTTTGTCTTATCTATATGTAGCTGAGTACGAGGGAAATAGTACAATAGTATAAAAAATAAATATCGCACATTGACTGGTGTCGATTACTACGGGCGCACCTGCCACCCCAGGGAGTTAAAAAGAGGTCATGCCATTCTGTCTCTTATCAGCCGAACGTAAATATTTGATGGATTACATAATCCACAGTTTAACTATTTGTAAGCATATAATGGCATAGATATCTGCATGGAATATAGAAGCGTGTTTGCATAGGCTCTCTGAGCACATAAATCTGAACTGCTCTCCGAATGTTCTTGAGCCTACACCATCATCGAGTTCGAGTCACTAGTGTATGGGATCATATCACCATTTTAACAATTAATATTATCTGTAACTTTATTAGACCAAGAAATTACTTAATTATTGTTATCAGCTGGTAAGAGAAATTGAAATATATTTAAATCAAGAACTTGGATCGCTTTGAATGGCATTGCTAATATAGAATACTAGTGGAATGTTATCCGGCGATGCTGGGGTATCCGTTTTCTCTCCCCCCCCCCCCCCCCCCCCCTCCCACCCCACAAGTAGCCTATGTTAATCGCCGTCCCTTTCATTTTCCGATTTATAACATTTTCATGGCGATACGTTAAACGGTATAGAAGTTCACCTGCAGCACTGCCATCTAGTGGAAAGTTGCAACAACGTGGGTAGATCGGGTGAGCGGTATAGAAGTTGAAGTTCTGCAGCGCCCTCTAGTGGTAAGATACATTAAAGATATCATAAAAACCTTCGCCATGGCAAAATACGTATATGTGCTAACTTTCATGGTGATTGGTCGAACCGTTTCGGAGCCTATTAAGCTCGGACAAACAGATCCATTTTTATTTATTTATAGCTACCAAAATACATTTTTATTTATTTATAGATAAGAGAGAATTAAAGCCGCTAGAGAATAGAAAACATCAAACGTAGATACAATGATATCCAAACTTCAAAAACGATATCCAAAATTTAAAAACCGATAAGGGTAACGCTTTTGCTACCAGACCATAACGGAGACAGTACAGAAGAGTCGTCGTACCGTGGGTATAATAGTGAATACCTGTTAAAATTCGAAGGGAGGTGCGAATAAAAGCGTAGAAAATGGGACAAGTTGTCTTCTTGCAACACAATGGCCGGAGCCTTGTTTCCGCTAAATCTTTTGTTCATTAGACACATAGGTTTATTTATTACGCCATTAATTAGCCGAGGAGGCGTAGTTAGGCAAGATTTCTTAAGCAGTCGGTAAGTTTGAAAATAAACCGTCGCTAGTTAATTTGTGGAAGGCGGACACCCATGGTCCTCTACCTATTCAAATGTTAGTTTGTTTTGTTTTTATTTTAAAATTAAACATTTCGACATAGAATAACCTTCCGGAATACAATGTTTCATAACCTAGCTCGATGAATTTATATATTTTATTGATAACACTGATAAATTAAATAACAATTGTAACATGTGGAAGCAGTACAAAAAATTTAAACAATATAGAAAATGTCAATCAGCTAATAAGGAACTGCACAAAATAAATAGATTTGAAGAAACTAAAGATAACAAAAACCTAACGTACATATTTTAAAGTTTTATTATATCCAGTGACCTCATCCAGCTTTGTGCGAGGTCGGTGGCATGGTGGATGTCGGCGTAGCTGCCGTCCACTTCTGCACAATGTGCGGAACGGAGAAAGTACGAGGGTTGCTACTTAAGTTTTGAGACAGACAAGTAAAAACAATTATTTATCGTCGAAAGTGGCTTCATTGTTTTTCGAAATACTTTCGAACCAATTTTCGAGCACTTTTTCCACCTCGAATGAGGTAAATCCAAAACATGTTGAAAGCCTCAACAGCTTCTTCAGGCGTCGAAAAAGGTTGACCTCGCAATTTATCTTTGACGTGCAGGAATAAAAAGATGTTGTTGTTGGGTGCCAAATATGGGCTGTACGGCGAATGACCCATCAATTCAATGCTTTGGGTGCTTAAGAATTTAGCTTATTAAAAAGACGTATTTCATAGATTATTTCAAACTACTTAAATAAAATTAATAAAACTTCTTAGTTGCTGTAAAGTAATTCCATCAAAAGGCTAAATTCAAAATAAATGATTTTTGGAAATCGAACTAAGTTTTTGCCTTTATTTCTGTTTCGTAATAGACATAGACATAGACAAATTTTAACAAAATAAAAACCGACTCCATTTTTTTTAATAAGTGCAGCAGCCATGTCATGGTGAAACTTAGAACGGGCTATCATAATTGAATGCGTTTACAAAATTTCGTGTCTATGCTGTTGACCGTTGAGGAGTTCCCTCGTCGGAAGCCAACCCTGGGTACCGCAGTCGGGAATCGATAAAACTTAGAACGGGCTGTCCTAACTGAATGCATATATAAAATTCCGTGTCTGTGATGTTGACCGTTGAAGAGTCCCCTCGTCGGGAGCCAACCCTAGGTGCAACAGCCATGTCATGGTGAAACTTATTTATTTATTTATTTATTTAGGTACATAGGATTAGGTATACAGTTCATTCATAGGTCATGTAATCTTATAATAATTATATAAATTATTTAATAATTAATATAGGGAGGTTTAACACATCTTACATGACCTTTACTGCCAATAGCACATCTAACTAGGCGATAATTTGGCCCGTCTCTAGATGTGCATATTTTTATGCAATTTTAAGAAATGAAGTGTTTTTTTTTAAATAAATTATTTGGACCCACCACCTGTATATACACATAAATATACCAATTTTATAAAAAATATAGCTATGTAATAAATATATACATTTATAGTTGTAATTTAATTTAATAATATAATTTTATTTAATAATAACTTAGAACGGGCTATCATAACTGAGTGCGTATACAAAATGTCATGTCATTGCTGTTGACTGTTAAAGAGTCCCCTCGTCGGAAGACAACCTTGGGTGTGCAATCAGGTCATGCTTGCCATAAAAAATGCATTGTCATTAGAACTGAATCAATCATATGATAATATTTGAGGAGTTCTCCCAATTCCTCATAGATTCCATCATTAGAACAGGATTTTGATAAAAATGCGACCAATCTTGAAGTATATACTTTCAATTAAAAAGAGAATTTTCCAAATCGGTTTACAAATGACGGAGCTCTGACAAACATAAAAACAACATTAAAAAAATACAACCGAATTGATAACCTCCTCCTTTTTGTGAAGTCGGTTAAAAATATATAAGAAACATTCGTGGTATTAAATGTTCATTATCAATTTGGTAATTATAGAATAAGCTAGCATTCTTATTTTCTATTAAGGTGTACGTTGGTGACCCGGATTCATTGCTCCCGAGTGTATTTATAACGCAATAGTAACCAACGATCATCTTTTACTTAATCCTTGTATTACATTTTTTCTTGTGCTACCTTTTGTGATTCGTCCAACGGCCAATCTAAGATCAAATTAAACAAGAGTTTAGAGCATGTCTTTCAAGGATAACACCGGCTCCCGTCTAATAAAAATTTACTGCTTCTGCCAAATTTATTTTTCGTTTAAATTAAACGTGTAATCTCGTTCGTTTTCATCCTTCTGGACGGCACAAGCCATCCACGTCACCCAGGAATTTCAATCTTGGTTTTGTTTGTGTGAATTTTGTTGAGATCGGCTGGCTGACTCGAGAATTTATGCTTTCTCATGAAAAAATTGCGACGGTATATCTTGTAGTTTAAACTGCTGGAATGCTAATACCACCGTTGGCTGACTTTTCCGTTGCGACGACTTGCGGGCGGCCGATCTCCGTATGCATGCAATTATATAATTACTAGCTGACCCGTGCCCACTTCGTTGGGCGGTAAAACATTTTACTTGTGATGAAATTATGAGTGTGGTTTGGTTAGTAGGTACTGAGTGCTATGATTTATTTCCTGACTGCCAAAAGAAGGCTTACATTTTTACTGCATATGTATGTATTTGCATGCCAATTTGACTATATTACCGTTATTTGTGAGTGTCTTCTTGTGTGTCTTATTTATGAGTGTCTTATCTCTTTAACCATTTACGCAGTAAAAGTGAAGTTATATGCAGTAAAAGGGAAAAGTCTTTTGTTTTAAACACTTGAGATGATAAATTTACTTATTTTGGTAATAATTCATAATTGTTGATAATATGACCAATAAACATGACCTAACGATTTAAATATTTTTTTACATATAAAATACTACTTTTTGTTACTTAAATATAAAAGTTAGACATATGCTGTCGCTGACTTTTTTGTAGGCATTATCAAGCTCTACAACTTTTCTCTAGAACTTAATCATATATCTCTCATCGTTAAGGCAGCGTTAGTTAGAAACGTTTTTGTTGGACCGTTTATTCCACAAAAAGTCGTTTTTTATATTAAAAAAATAATTTAAATCGTTGGGTCATGTTTATTGGTCTTATTATCAACAATTATGAATTCATATCAAAATAAGTAAATTTATCGTCTCAAGTATTTAAAACAAAAGACTTTTCCCTTTTACTGCATATAATTTCAATTTTACTGCATAAATGGTTAAAGAGATAAGACACTCACAAATAAGACACTCACAAGAAGACACTCACAAATAACGGTAATATAGTCAAATTGGCATGCAAATACATACATACATACGTATGCAGTAAAAATATAACCCTTCTTTTGGCAGTCAAGAAATAAATCATAGCACTCAGTGCTAGCCAAACCACATTCATAATTTCATCACAAGTAAAACGTTTTACCGCCCAACGAAGTGGGCACGGGTCAGCTAGACTATACGATAGGTATTTACTACATATCACATGAACATCAAATTTCTATAAAAACCTAGATCAAAAAAGTTAGGCAATCGATTAATAAAATCTAAATAAACTATAATATCTATCGCAGTCTAGTTAAGGTATTATGCAATTTACAGTGACGCTGGGCGAAATACGAGCTCGTGAGAAGCGTTCCTGACTTGTTTATAAGTTTGTTGCGGCGGTAGGTTACAAACTGTTTGTGCAACAATGTTAAATTTATCATTTCATAAATTTTACTCTGTTCTGACATAATCATAATAACAATCGTTTTTATTTTTCAAAAAAGGCTAGGTGTCTACAATAAGCAAAGAGGTAAATACGTAATCTGGCGAAATCGTCTAAAAAAATACATATCAGGAACATAACTAGTTATATAACTACATAGCAGCGTAATAATAACTAACTTTAAAAAAAAGGAGGAGGTGATCAATTCGGTTGATTTTTTTATATATGTTACGTCAGATTTAGTATATACTACGTTATCTAAGAACCGATTTGGAAAATTCTATTTTTATTTGAAAGGACATACTTTCGAATCGGTTTTTAAAGCCCGTTCTGACAATGGGATCCATGAGGAATTAAGGGGAACTTCATGTTGGATTAGTTTGTTTGTTTATAACTCTTTATTGTGAAAATGTCACAATGAGCGGCTTTATTGTCATATGATAATGTCTTACAACCAACCCTACTATGACGTGTTATATGTACGTGTGCGTGTAACATGTCTGTAAGTGTTTGTCTTGTTATTGCATTCGATCGACAGAATTGAAAATGCGAAAATGGTGACCCAGCCGGGAATCGAACCCGGGACCTTACAATGTATGATCAGGCGACCTAACCACTATGCCACCAGTTACGGCCATTAGTTTCGATGACAATGCATTTTTTATGGTAAGCATGACCTGCGCTGGCTCCTATACCCGGCATTGGCTCCCGACGAGGGGACTCTTCAACGGTCAACAAAACAGACACAAATTTGTGTATACGCATTCAGTTATGATAGCCCATGCTAAGTTGCACCATGGCATGGCTGCTGCACCAAGGGTTGGCTCCCGACGAGGGGACTCCTCAACGAACAACAGCACAGACACGAAATGTCGTATATGAATTCAATTACGACAGCCCGTTCTAAGTATCAACAATACAGGACTGTGGCGCCCAGGGTTGGCTTCCAACGGGGGAACTCCTCAACGGTCAACAGCAAACACACGGAATTTTGTATACGCATTCAATTATGATAGCCCGTTTAAAGTTCCACCATGACATGGCTATTGCCCTTATTTAAAAAATGAAGTTGATTTTTTTTTGGTAAAATTTTGAAATTATTTTGAAGTTGGTTAATAATGTGCCTCAGTTGGTCTATTACACAAATAACGTGCAAACAGTATTTCGTTGCTCTGTTGATATAAATACATTTCAATAATAATATTCGTGATTATTGGTCTATTTTCTGTTATTTTTAGTTACTTATTTTTCATTTAAAATACATATTTTTTAGCCAACTGGATACAGATCTTTACGGTTTACACCAACGCTTGCCAAAGTGGTCTATATAGACCCCCAGGGTTCGATTTCAACTTGCAGGGGGTCCATATCAGAGAACAAATGGTGGTGCATCACTCATATGTAAATAGGGGTCCACTTGAGCGCACCACATTTAGGCAGATTATTTTTCAGCCGGTAAACGTTCAGTAAATGTCTTATTATATCTAAAACAGATTGTATATGTACAGCATAGTATTTTTAAATGTATATATGCTGCAATGAACCAACGCTGTCATGTTTCGTGGAAGGAAATCAAGCCTCAAGTCAAATTGTATTACTAATTGATTGAAGAGGCCAATGCACAATACTAACTAGGGAAGGTGCGTGCGAGATATTTTAATACATTGTGTGTCTGTGTAAATGTGTGACTTTCTCAAATACTTTGTACTTCCAGGTCGTGGTCGCTTGGGTACATCTGGTTTACGCCATTGATTTCTCAGTCATTATTTCTTTGCAATAGATTCCAAATAGAAGAGTCGTTACAAATCTACCCCCCTCGATCTTCTACTTTAACGCCGCTTGCAGTTGTTTTTTTCAATAGTTTCAGTCAAGGTAGCGCGAGGAGTTCAACAGTTCAACAAGGACTGAAATTTTATTTTTAATCTGTAAAGCAAAATAGACGATTTCCTTTTTTCCGAAATTTTCTGCTGTACAAACCAACGCAAGGACAAATATACAATCAAGACTACTTGAATGATTATAGATAAAGTATCGTTATAAAGTCTTAAGCATACTTTGTGCTATGGTTCGGACAGTATAAAAAATGGAATAAATGCAACTCGCCCGATTTGCGTTACACAATAGCAGCACTTGTCCGTTGGCACCCATCGAAGTGTATATCCTATTGTATCATTTTTTCCCGTTTCAGAAATGAAAATAACAATGTATTCATGAAACGAGAGAGAGGTAATCTATTTTTCCAACAGTTTAAACTACGTTATGGCTGCTTTGAAATTCAAATACACATGGCAGTGGTTTCAAACAAATAATCAAAAATAAAAATAATGATAAAATATACTTTCTACTTGCGCATGCTAACTTTTGATATAATATCTATGAGCGCATGAGAATCTTACAAAGACAAATACTAAAAATCTAAAAAGTAAACATAAAGTACAAATTTAAGCCCAGAAGGAGGATTATAATTAGGTTTAAAAACAAATTCACCGCATGAAGTTTGTGCACCTGACGTTTCGGCGATGTTGCAACCGCCGTTGTTCAGGTTAGACTACTATGGACAACGACTATTTATAGTGCGAAACAACCGCGATAGTCTTCTATTTTGAGAAGAGGGAGTTTGCAAAGGAGACACGAAGGAAGTAATTATAAAAACAAGCTTTTATTAAACAAGGTTTGCTCTGTCCTGAGCCAACCCTGGGTGCAGCAGCCATGTCATAGTGGAACAAAGAAAGGGTTGTCATAATTGAATGCTATACAACATTTCGTTTCTGTCCTGTCGACCGTTGAGGAGTCCCCTCGTCGGGAGCCAATCCTGGGTGCAGAATCAGGTTAAGCTAACCATAAAAATGCATTGTCATCAGAACTAAACCAATGTGTAAAATTTAAACTTCATAGGATAAGAGGAAGTGGTTCTAATTGTGCTTGCAATATTTGACCTAAACAAACTTACTGATAAAGATTGCAAGATAAATGAAAACTTGTGAAAAGAGAATGAACTGAATACCTATATCTGAGAAAGGTAGTATTTTCAAGCCGAGATTTAAGGTATTCTACAAAATGTGAGCCCTTTATGTTAACCGGGAGACCATCAGCATACACGCCAAAAGAATACGAAAAAAGTCCTCTATGTGAAAGGGATTTTTAGAAGATTGCCAGAGACCGAACCAAGCGGCAGTCCTTTGGAAGAATGACTCAAAAAGGTCCAAAAGATAGGACGGTGAAGACGACGAGAGAACGCGAAAAATGCGCCAATATTAGTTAACATTTCTCCTTTGACGTTTAGGCAACCCCACTTGCAATACAATTGAGCGTTAAATTCACATGGTCATACCTGCGTAGACTAACAATGAATCGTATCCAACATTCTGCAAACGTTCTAGCAAAGCCAGCACATCTTCAGTCAGATCGAGGTAACCTACATCCACGTAGTCCAGTATTGGTAAAGGATTCGTTTGATATCCAAAGGAAGGAATCGCTTAAGCACCCGTAGAGAGTAAAAGATAACAAATATTTTGCGACTAACTTTGATAACTTGTGGTTATCAGTTAATAGGCAGACCCGTTAACTAGTAAAACCGTTAACTTGTAAAACCCGTTAACCAGTAAAATCCGTTAGCTAGTAAAACCCATTAACTAGTAAAACCCGTTAACTGGTAAAAACCGTTAAATAGTAAAACCCATTAACTAGAAGAACCCGTTAACTAGTAGGACCCGTTAACTAGTAAAACCCGGTAACATTACTTCTCAATGGAGTCCGCCTTCATTCGGATAATCCAAAGCGAACCAGCTAGGGAAACAGTAGTATGTCTTACAAACTCCATATACACAGAAGGCGACATACTACATAAGAAAAATATCTGAAATGGGAAGCACCCGCACCCGGGAAGAAACAGGCGGAGTCACTTTTGTAGGGTTTTGATAAATAAAAAACCAGCGTTGATGAAGCGTCAGACACAAATTATACGTGCGTATTCGCCGGCGAGTGGGCGGATACTAAACGTTCAATTGCAGCGTTACCACAGTAAAACTGTCTTTCCGCAGTAGTGGTATAAAGGTGTTAATGTAAAGTTTGATTAATTGTCTGTAACTTATTGATTAATTGTTATTAATCCACTTTTACAAAATACCTAAAATGGCGATATCCGTATCTCAAATTGTATGGCTTCGAAGAGGGGGTGCAAATACCTATGCGGCAAGACAGCTGTCCTAAACCTACCACAGCGGGTCGCTAGCGGAGTCCACCGCTCATCCCCCAGAAGTATAATCATAATTATACCATGGGCCCGAACTCGGTCGGTAAAATTCATGGCAGCTTCGTTTGTATTTATTATTATGTCATATTTGATGATGATGATGATGTCAGGCGTCCTTTTGGGGATGCAAGTTTTAATACACTGGAATGACAGGCGTCCACTTGGTCCAGTGATGACGACACGATAGAGGCCGTTTGCGTTTTGTAATTTGTCGCCATTATTATCTTAATTGATTTACGAGATAAGGTTATAATGTTTTATATGTCAAATTTCAATGCGATCATTTTACAGTTCTTCTTTTTATGATCCGTATAGTGGTTTACAAGTTATGGTCGTTTTTATCAAGGTCATCGATTTTGCGCGCGAAAAGGTCGCGCGCGAATGGGACAGCTGAATTTTTACTCCGCGAGGAGAGGGGTTAAAGTTGCTTAAAAAGAAAGTTCATGGTTTTAGAGATATTTTGTTTTCCTTTGCCTAATTTATTTTCAGTTTTATCTCTGCTGGAATCAAAATGTACAAATCTTATTCACTCGTGGCTTATATTTCTATTGATATTTGAAAACCGCTGATTGATTGTTTTACGGCCGCAATAAAAGTCGATCGAGTTTCGCTCACCAATTAATCTTCATGTGATTTTTATGAAAGTATTATTTTACAATAGAGCTGAAAATCTCCATAATGTCATTAATAATTCCTGAAAATGGTTACTTTTATATCGGGAATGGAAATTACAGATTGAAACTATAATATTATGGTTATATGGAAGTAGCAAATTGAACAGTAGTCAAGCATTTAAAAAACAGTGTGGTAGCTACTAAGGTGCGAGGTGGTGCAGTGCTTCAGGGCCCACAGTGCTAGGGAGCTCACGGAGCTTTTGGTTGTCGGTCTACAACCAAAAGAAACGATCTAAAGAACGACAATATTTTACGATATCTTCATTATTTAAATAAATCTCAATTTCCTTAAAAACGCCACCTAGACGCAACTAGTAGAACTACTTATAAAAACTGTAAAGGCAATGAACAAGTTTCGAAAACATCCTGGACAAAAGATAGTGTCGCTTTAAAGGAAAAACAATTACACAAAAAGGGAAGATTGTTTATAACTTGTCTCCAAGTCTTCTGCACTCACTCCAGGGAGATAGAACGACTAATCGTTAAAACTTCCTGAGTTGACGGGTTCGCCCGTTGTAGTTGGCAACTCTAGTTGTATTCTGATGATAATAGATATAAAAAAACTGATTTCATTTTTATTTGGCAATTCTGCTATAAGGGGTACGCGAGTTTGAGGTCTTTCTTCAAGTGGTACGCAAGAAAAACTTATTGGGAACCACGAATCTAGAAGATTAATAAATTAAAATGTAACCGCATGGTGCTACCATTTTCCAATTAATCGTATAATATTTTAAGTTTAAACAATGGTAATGATATTTTTTATTTTGTTATGCAATGTGTTATTTGGATGCAATGATTTATTTGGATCTTTGGCAGCATTCCTATAATGCTTACATTATAATCTAAGTAGATCGAAACCAAAGAAAATGGTTTTTTTTTTAGCTTTTCACCTGATGTCTCAACATAGTAGAGAATCCATGAACAATATTTTTACAAATAAATAATGCGACCTTAATCGGACTAAGTTTCCCCTTGACCCCTTTAAGATACTATTAAACACTGACCAATTACTTGACGGACGAATTTACTGCAAAGCCGTTTGTTACCAGGTACGTGATATGTTTAACTCGCTCCCGGATGCTTGCTGGACTTGAAGGGGCGATCGCATGGGAGTCGTTGTTTGCTATATTGTCTGTCGGTCGGATTAGTTGGTCTGTCGAGGCACAGACTAATTATTATTTTAGTGTTGTATGTATCAACACCAGTTGCGACGCTGTTGTGTGTATCAACACCATTGCGAACAGCAATGTAGATCGCGCCAGCAGCAACTGTCGCTTTGAGGACCATAAGCTTTGCCGTAGAGTATGGAAATGGTTGATACATAAAACTGTTTCCTTGATTAAATTATGCTGATATATTTCTTTATAATAGAATGGATAAATAACAAAGATAGTCAAGAGTCAAGAGAAATTCGATATTATTAAAACTCTTAATGCCATAAATTACTTTTTTAAATTAGAAGATATTGTGTACCTTTTTCTTAAAGTAAACCTCCTTAAAGCTCCTGATGCATAATGACAATTTATTTTAAAATAGGTTTAATTGACAAAGAAATCTATTTCGAACCTTGAAATTGCGCAAATCCTCTTTCTTGCGCGTATTACGCGAATGAATATTCGAGTTAGTTAAAGTGGGCGCGATATTTTTTCTTGTATACATGTTTTGGTATTTATACCCGGCATGATAAATAATCTATATATATATATATATATATATATATATATATATATATATATATATATATACATATATATATATATATATATATATATATATATATATATATATATATATATATATATATATATATATATATATATATATATATATATATATATATATATATATATATATATATATATATATATATATATATATATATATATATATATATATATATATATATATATATATATATATAGAGTTGATCAATAAGATGATTATAAAGTAAATAATTATAAAAGCCACTTACATCGTGACGAAGGATTCCCTTGATCGGATTCGGGAATTGATCTAGAAATGACAAGGGAATCCTTCGTCACGATGTAAGTGGCTTTTATAATTATTTACTTTATAATCATCTTATTGATCAATTCTAAAAAGAATATATACACAAAACTATCAAATATTTCAATATATATATATATATATATATATATATATATATATATATATATATGTATATATATATATAAAACGAAGTTGAGTTTGTTCGAACACTTATAACTCGAGAACCGATTTTCATGGTTGGACCGATTTTCATGGTTTTTTATTTGTAGTATTTGTCTCCATCCCGAATAGCAGAATAACTATTAAAAACGAAAATTGAAAAATTGACGAAAAATTAAAATAAAAGAAAAAACATTTTCCCATACAAAATTTAAATCCGTGTTTTTCTCATGGTCACTTGTACGTGGCATGTTCACGTGTCGGAAAATCATACGCTTTATTTGTTCTTGCGCCTGATAATGAGACAAAAAATGTCGTATATCACAAGGTGCTTCAATGAAGAGAATTAAACCGAGTGTATCCCATGCTGCACAATATATAAATAAGTTTAATTCAATCATGTCTTGCTGACGCGCGATTGATATACTTAGTGTTTGTACTTTTATATTTATTTTTGTTATTATCCTTATAAAGTAGTGAACTTAATATTTATTTTGTATTCATTGTATTACTTTCATAAAATCATAAATTAAATTTAGCTAATCTGTAACACGACATTCATTGACTGTTAGGCGGTACGAAGTTCGCCGGGTCAGCTAGTACATAATATTTTAACAAAAAAAACCGACTCCATATTTTTTAATAAGTGCAGCAGCCATGTCATGACGATAGTTAGATCGGGTTATCATAATTGAATGCGTATATTTTTTTGTGTCTGCTGTTTACCGTTGAGGAGTTCCCTCGTTGGAAGCCAACCCTGGGTGCCGCAGTCTTGTCTTGGTGAAACTTAGAACGGGCTGTCGTAATTAAATGCATATACAAAATTTCGTGTCTGTGCTGTTCACCGTTAAGGAGTCCCCTCGTCGGGAGCCAACCCTGGATGCAGCTGCCATGTCATTATGAAACTTAAAACGGGCTATCATAACTGAATAAGTATACAAAATCTCGTGTCTGTGCTGTTGACCGTTGAGGAGTTCCCTCGTCGGGAGCCAACCCAGGGTCATGCTTATCATTAAAAAAAATACATTGTCATCGGAATTGATTCAACATACACATTTTCAACTTCATATTTCTCATGGATCCCATTATCAGAACAGGATTTTGATAAAAATGGGACTCAATCTGCAAGTATAGGTATCTATCCAATATAAAAAAATATTTTTTCAAATCGGTTCATAAATGGCAGAGTTCTGAGGTAACAAACATTAAACAAAGATACAACCGAATTGATAACCTCCTCCTTTTTTTTTAAGTCGGTTAATGATAACTGTCGCTATCGTGTATAGGCTAGTAAGCGGCAAATTGACGATTTTCAAAGCTCGTCGCATCTTGTTCGTTGGGATGGTCCACTTCTTGTCTAATCTATGGTAGCGGGTGTGACGAGGACACGGCAGGGCATGCCATTGTGCATCTGACAAGATACGGGGGAATACAGAGAGAACAAAGACGAAAAGGCGACGCCATTGGCCGTGAGAACCCCGATTACATTATTACGAAATTATATTAATACGCCTGGGCAAATACGCCTGGGCAGAGGTTGATAGTACAGTAAACGGCGATATTGAGAAGCTTTTCGCAATACATTAATTAGAGTTAGTAAGAGAATTATCGTAGTTTAAGCTTGTTATGTATGTGGAATTTAAAGGTCTCCTTGACCCGTGCGTAAGCCGATTTGTATAAAACTTATAGCAAAACATTAGTATATAATATAAACTCTCGGACTTACATGCTTATACGCATGCGTCTCTCCACAGCTGGATATAAGCCTCTTCGAAGACTCGCTTCTCCAGTTTCCTCGTTTTCCTCATCCATCGAGACACTTTCGCAGTTTTTGTTTTTTATGTTTTGCAGTTTAAGTTTTGCAAACCTAGCCATATTCTTAGTCCAAACTGTTATAGATAGGCTTTCTAGTGCTTGTTTTTATTGCAGCAAATGCGTAAATTTACTAGTAAAATGGACGGGCCCAGAATCATATATTTTGCTCATTTATAATCGCTCTTCTAGTTGTGGAGCCAGCGACACAAAGTGCAAGAGTTTTGTAAAAGCTGATACTTTCAGATCAGACAGTATTTTGGTCATAGAACGCTAGGGTAGAGTCGGTAGGCCAGACTCCGGGACACCTGGCGCTGGCGTACTAGGAAAGGTGTAATTTTAATTAGTACCCTCAAAGAGTTTTGGAAAAGCTGAAAATTCGTCAGCAGACAGTGGATGCAATACAGAACTCGAAACAAATGGTCAGACTGCTTATTAACCCTTCGAGTAGCGGCATAATTTCATGGCAGACCGCGGCAATTTATTGGAATTTCTTGCAATATCGCCGCGCTCGACGAAAAGTACTATAACTATGGAACTACTATAGCAATCATGAAAAAATATTGAAATCTCATTTTGTAAAACAATTAGATAATTATGAATAAATATGAGAAAGTCGAAAAAGTGAAAAAAAACTCGGCATTTCTAACTTGTACTTGTCTTACGGAGAAATACGGAACCCTATTTAAAAATTGTAAATTCTGTCGTGATCTTTATTAGATTCTCAATCAAAAATAATATTTCGTTTTGCTTATTTTCATTTAAAAATAGTTAGATTAGCTCATAAAAACCAATAAAAATTTTGATGATCTCTCGAAAAAAAAAATTATGATGTTTGACAATGGAATTTTGCCAGAATTATTCTAGGCGCCGTCTATGTATCTATGGTAATAATGAGATGTTTGGTATGGATTTTAGGATACGTTCGAATTAAAAAATAATATTACTGTGCGCTCCGGGAGCAAGCCGCCAATATTGGTCGTTACGTAGTCAACGGTGTTCTGATGTGCAACCAAATTTGGTCGTTACGTAGCCGAAGGGTAATAGAATGCGTAAATGTCACAAAAATGAAGTCCCTGCAAATACGCAGATACGTATTTGTCGGTAATAATACAATACAATACAATTAGTTCTGCTCCAGTAGGTAGGCTTTCCTACACTTGGATGCGTCTTTGCCTCTAAAATTTTAAATAATGTAATTAATTAAAGAATATTTACTATCATGATATAGTTATGGCAATATAAATTAATTTTAGTAAATTATGATTGGTTTGAAAACCATTAATAAATAGAAAATAATCTAATAATCAAAATTGCTGATGAAAAAAAGAGCTCAATTGCGCATCGGTCTAATGTGCCGCGCAATATAGGTAATGGACTTCGTTTTTGTGACATGTATGAAGTAATGCTGACGCCACGAATTCTATTGTTAAGCAGTCTAACCATTTGTTTCGAGTTCTGTATTGCATCCACTGTCTACTGGTGAATTTTCAGCTTTTCTAATACACTCTGTAGGTACTAACTAAAATTACACCTGTGTCCTTTCCTAGTACGCCAGCGCCAGGTGTCCCGGAGTCTGGCCTGCTGACTCTACCCCAGGGCTATACTGTGGCATTTCAATATTAATTTTATTGCCATTTTGGGAAGCAGGTGCAGATGCCCTGCAGGGAAACGCTAGAACAATCCTAAATAACATGGATAGCTTTAGTTAAATATAGTGTAAACCTGTTAACACTATATTTATTTAGTAATCGTCGGAAATATATCATTACTTTATAGCTCGTGGGACAACCTATTATTACCTCGGCCTAATCTACGAATTTAAGGAGATACCTTAATTACTTGATTAAGTAATTACTTTAACAAATTGTCAAAAAACATAAAAATAATTAATTAAATATTGTTTTTAATATCAGTGCGCTAGGTACTAGTGGATTAAATATAATGTAAATACATTTTATTTTAATATAATATTATAGTACTAAATTATAATAATGACTACTAAATATATTCTTACTATTTTTTATCAAATTGCGAATAATTATTGACTTTTTCGTCGCCACTTGATATTTTAAAATTGCAAACCACGTTGACCATACTATGAAGTATTAATTTGTAACTCTAATCGACGTCTATAATGTATAATACTATTTCCTTATCATTGATTATTTATTCGAACTACCGAATAACATTTAATTTCTCTTTTCCAATTGCGTTTAACCCTTGGAGTAAATGGGTATTTTCATGGATGCATCTGTCTCTTTTGCAGGATTTTCGGCGACATCGACCTTAAAGTACTATAACTACGAAACTACTACACCAATCATAAAAAGAACAACTGCACAATGATTGCATTGAAATTTCGAATATAGAATATTGAAATATCATTTTGTAAAACAATTAGATAATTATGAATAAATATGAGAACGTCAAAGAAGTGAAAAAAACGCGGAACCAGATCTGGTCTTATCATACTCAACGGATAATTGTTTCAGAACCAGATTTGGTCGTATCATACTCAAGGGGTTAAATGATTATGTTGGTAATATGCTTAATAAAAACGTCGTGTCAAATGTTCCATTTACACCAAAGAAAATATAGATGCAATTTAGTGTAAACGTCATCGAATGTAATAGGTGCAATTTAGTTTCATTTACACCAATATCACGTGACAGTACTCAAGTGGTCACTCATCCAAGTACTGACTCACCCGACGCTGTTTAACTTTGGTTATCTGATGGCAAACAGTGTTTTAACGCGGTTACGGACGTTACATTACAATGCGGACATAATTTTATATAGGTAGTTAATGTAATGTTATTACAATCAAGTTCATTAATGTTTACTAGATATTTCTAGACCAGTGAATCCCAAAGTGGTCCAGGTGGACCCCTAGGGGTCCACAGGAGACTCGACGGGTGTCTACATTCGCGTGAACAAAAAAATTTGGTTCACAAGTTGTAAGTGGAGGTCCACGAAAATGTATCTGGTTTTGATAGGATGGCGGTGTTGACTACAACCGGCGAACCCGTCACCCCAGGCTGGCATAACGATATAAAACGTTCTTTCAGCCGTGGGATGAGCGTAGAAGACTTGGGGACAATACAATCTACTGTCTAGTTCGCCAGCAACCCGTTATAGACCAACGCCTTACGGCGAGGCACCGGGTAAGATAAACAACGGGCAGCCTCACCCCCTAACTACCAGTTTTGGTAGGATATCTCCGTCTGGAATTACCCTTCAGAATACCTTCATCCTCCCGACTGGTTACGGGTCCGAAGTCGCTTACGCAACCTCTACCTGTTGTAATACAGCGGTAATTGAGTTTGAATTTATCACGGACCTGGGCGTCCTTTGCCCGCAGTGCCACACGGGATCGAGTGGCCCAAGGTCATTTCAAGAGTGGCATGACATTAGGTGAACATCCACCACCGCTGCTTAGGAAACAAAGTATTTCTACGGAACTAGGAACTACCAGACATCTGTTTTCGATAGTAAATCAAATCAAATCAAATCAAATCGCATTTATTGTCTTCAAAAACTTTACATAGTTGTTTAGACATTTTATATAGCCGCTTAATGTTAAAATAACTTTAAAATGTATACTAAATATTTCATTAGAGACTCACCACATAATTGAGTTATATTAGATATTTATAACTACAGATAGTCATGAAATTATAATATTAAAATTAAATGGTCCTGTAAGTAAGAATTATAATTGATTATGGGAGACAATTAAAAATAATAGTAATAATATAATAATCAATAAAATGGTACAAATGTCAAGTTAAATTAAAAAAATAATAAAAAAAAAAAAAACAATCTCTTACAGCCAACCTTTGTGGAAGTGAAAATATTTAGGTGCTAGTAGAGAAAAATCAACAAAAAACTTAATACTAACAAAAATTTATCAAATAACAAAGATATTATTTTTTATATAATTAGGATTTATAGAATATTTGCAAGGAGTAGGGGACAGAAGAGGATGGGATGAGACGTAAGACAACTAGGAATTTAGGGACATGAAATGATTTTTCAGAGATACTTGAAAAGTAGAAACCGTTGGTGCGTTTCTGATACTAAACGGGAGCTGCGTGAACGGTGAAGGAATATAAAAAAAAAGAATTATGAGTAAGAATCGCAATTTTACCATCTTGACAAAAACGGGGCAGACGACCATGACTTCTTAAGTGAGTACATTTTTCGGCAAGCTAGGAGGGAGAGGTAGGATTATTGAGGGTGCTATAAAGAAGGGAAAAAATATGTAGGTTTCTACCTTCACATATTTGAAGCCAATGAAGCCTACTTCTATACTCAGATACGTGATCTACTTGTTGTGACGTCGACTATGCGATAAACCATAGATTACCGCTCGAGACGACTTCGCCTAATATCTGCCCGTATTAATGACAACGATGAAAAACGTGATATCACAGCCCTTTCGAGAAAATCTCGAAAAATCCAATCCCAATTCTCATTCAAATCGAAGTCACTCATCTCAGACTGAGCAGCGCCCGCCTGACGCGTCTTTTAATTTAAACATAGACCTCGACGCGCAATTTCGTAGAGCAAACGAAACAAAATGAGATGAAAAATGGGTCTGGAGAAGAATGTAATATTTCGGCGTTTGCCAGCACTGCCAAATAATGACTTGATTAATCTCCGCGACGCCTTCGAGCGCACTTGACAGAGAAACGTTATAAATCGTTGGCCTTTCTGTCAAAATGTTTTAAATTGTTTATGATCCGCGGGGTAGAAGGAGCGTATCGTTGGGGTCTAGAAGTTTACGGGGAACGATTAGTATAGAATAGAATAGAATAACTTTATTGTAACATAACTTAATGAATATTACAATGGTTTTATAAAAAAGACAATTTATGCACAAATGGCGGACTTATCGCTCTAGCGATATCTTACAGTCAACCATTTGATAAAATAATTCCTAATTTTCACAGTACAATACACATTAAAGTAGTAAAGTTAAATTTAAAATAAACTTATACAAATATATGTCAGTAACTTATGCTAAGGTTGCCCAGGGAAGGATACAGGAGAGGACAAGGTGAGGTATTTGGTTAGTGGCTGTGTGAATATCTGCATCGAAACTTTTCTCTGGTTGTAACGGTCTCCGTTCCATCGGGTTCAGACGAGGGAGGAAGAGAGAGTGCACCCGTGGTCGCGCGCCCACCTGTGCACTATAATATAGCCTGCGCACTTGACTGCTCCCGAACAATGGACTCTGAGAAGACTAAAAAGACCTATGGCGATGAAGTCACTAGAATATAATGAAGTCACTAGAATCTACAATGCAGTCACAATGGCCGAACACGGCTAGAAGGATATATATAGTGGCTGTGTAAAAATAAATATTTCTTCAACAACTTTTTGAAAGTATGCAGCGAAGGTGCATGCCTGATAGAGTGAGGGAGCTGATTCCATAAACGAGCAGAATGGACTGTAAAATAGTGCGTTTAAACAGAGAGAGAATGATGTATCGGAATGGCGAGTGTGTTATCCCGGCTTGATCGAAGTGGAAGACCGTGGCCTCCCAAAGGGTGGAAATTCTCCTTGAGATTGGAGGGTGAAGTGGGGTTATTGAGTATGTTGTAGAGTAGCGACAACGTATGCAAATTTCTTCGATCGGGAATGGGAAGCCATAAAATTGCTCACGAAAGCAGCTAACGTGGTTGAACTTTCGTAAATTAAAAACATACCTGAGTAAGATATTTTGCAGATTAGTGTTGCGAAATATGATAAAAATGAGAAAAACGAGACAATAATGAGGCCTCTTCTGTATTTTTATTAATAACATAAATAAATGTTTTAAATTTTGTAATATTCGGCTTTTCGCAGAAGATATGAAATTTCATGTACCTAATAATTCTCATGACGATTGCAAATTGGTACAAATTGACCTCATATTCTATCTCTTTATTGCGCCTTGATTCGCATATTCCTAACGCTGCGAAATCTGCGATTATTTAATTGCGAATTTACATCAAATATTAAAAAATAAAAGTATTTTTGTTTGAAAAACAACCTTTCCATCGGCGAGTTCTAGTTACAATCTCCTGGCTCCACCTTCAGACCCTCGTCATCAAATACAATGGAAAGTACTCAAGACAACAAAACAAACGAGCCCAAACTCGACTATCTTAGCACGTTCCATCACGAAGTTCCAGTGGCAACCTTCCGGCTCCATCTTCAGATCCTCGTCATTCAATATTTTAAAATTGCAAACCATGTTGACCATCCTATGTACTATCATGAAGTATTAATTTGTAACTCTAATCGACGTCTATAATGTATAATACTATTTCCTTATCATTGATTATTTATTCGAACTACCGAATAACATTTAATTTCTCTTTTCCAATTGCGTTTAAATGATTATGTTGGTAATATGTAAGCATAGCTTAATGAAAACGCCCGCGCCGTGTCAAATGTTTCATTTACACCAAAGAAAATATAGATGCAATTTAATGTAAACGTCATCAAATGTAATAGGTGCAATTTAGTTTCATTTACACCAATATCACGTGGCACTCAAGCGGTCACTCATCCAAGTACTGACCTCACCCGACGCTGCTTAACTTCAATTATCTGATGGCAAACAGTGTTTTAACGCGGCTACGGACGTTACATTACAATACGGACATAATTTTATATAGGTAGTCCACTTAATGTTATTACAATCAAGTTCAATAATGTTTAATAGATATCTCTAGATCAGTTATTCCCAAAGGGGTTCAGGTGGACCCCTAGGAGTCCACGGGAGACTCGCCGACTACGTTGGCGTAAACAAAAAATTGTGGTTCACAAGTTGAAAGTCCACGAAAAATTTATCTGGTTTCGATAGTAAAATAAACAAGCTTTACTTTCCATCAGGGAGTTCCAGTGACAATCTACTGGCTCCATCTTCAGACCGTTGTCATCAAATGTAATGGAAAGTACTCAAGACAACAAAAAAAACGAGCCCAAACTCGACTATTCTAGCACGTTCCATCACGAAGTTCCAGTGGATATCTACGGCTCCATCTTCATATCCTCGTCATCAAGTGTAATGGAAATAACTCAAGACAACAAAACAAACGAGCTCAAACTCGACTATCTCAACACTTTCTATCAGAGAGTTCCAGTACCTACCTACATCCCGGTTCCAACATCAAAGCAGCTTGATAATACCATAATATTGCATTGTCACTGCACTTACTTATGTAAGCTTATGCATGCTTATGCATACCAAGTTTTAGCTGAATCGGATACCAGCAAGTGGTTGAAAATGGTTTGCAAATTTTGAAACGGGTAACATGCATACGAAATTGCACGTTAAAATGAAGCTTGTAAAATCCATCAATGTCATAGTGGTTAGATCTCCTGATCTTACATTGTAAGGCTCCGGGTTCGATTCCTAGCCGAGTCACCATTTCCATTGGGTTAAAATGAACGATTTTGCGTTTTAATTCTGTGGATCAAATCCACAATACCAATAACAAGATACACATTTACACACATGTTAACCGCACACACACATTTAAACATTTCATAGTGGGGCTGGTTGTAAGAAATTGTCGTATGATAATGAATTGTGAATATCTCATCGTATCCCAATAAAGAGTAGAAACAAATAAACTTGTGGCGATCTTGTGTTATACAAAAACTACCCCTTTGTCGGGATATTCTTCGGATTATGAAAACAATCAATTACATATAGTAAATAATATTATCATTCAAATCTAGGCAAAAAATTGAGTGGTAATGGAAACAAATGCATACAGTAAACTCCTTTTTTGAGTAAAATATAAAAAAGTGGAAAAGTAAGCAGTCAATTTAAGGCCGCAATATTCAATATTTAATTTTTAGAACGTTATTTCGATTCGAAGTTAGGCTATTTTATAAATCCGGTATTTAGGCATAATTTCAGAAATTAGGAATATTATAAAAAAATACTTTTATTTTTTCCCCTTTTTAAATCAAAACCTAAAAAGTAGATATAAATTCTTTACTACACATTTTAAGAAGAAAAAATATACAACAGTCGTACTTATTGCCTAAAATATTATCTTTTACAGCCAACCTTCGTGGAAGTGTAATAAGATATGCCAATAGATGAAATAAACAAAAGAAAGACTTAATACGTACCAAAAATTAATCAAGTAACCAAAAATGCCATTTTTTAAAAATATAATTAGGATTTGGAATATTCACAAGGAGCGAAGGATAGGAGAGGATGGGATGAGACGTAGGATAACTAGTAATTTTGGGACATGAAATGCTTTTTCAGAGACACTTGAAAAGTAGAACCGTCTGTGCGTTTCTAATATTTGACGGGAGCTGGTTCCATAGTCTAGCAGCACGGATGAACGGTGAAAGAATATGTAAAAGTATGGTTTATTCAATATAAAAAAATGTGAATATTTTACTAATTGTGACATCTAAATTTAAAAAATAAAAGAATATTTGAAAAAAAATATTTGCTTTTACTACAAAATAATATGTATGATGAATACAATACAAAAGATGTACAATGAATACAATTTTGTGCTAAATATTTTTTTGATATTTAATTAGTTATTCATATATTTGTACACGAAATCAACGCTAAGCGTATTTGAAGAAAAAGAGCGAAGTTTGAGGCCCGTTTACTTATTCAAACGTTCCAAACTGAAAGGTTAAATAAAAACTAAATATTACTCATATTGCTAATTATAGCATACGATGTCATTTTTCCCCAAAAAAGTGTTCTAAAAGCTCATCGAAAAGCCATTCACCGTATTTTTTAAGAGATACTCGTATCTAATTCAATAAATATTCCTATATAGGGAGGTCAAATTGAAGCAATAATACACAAACAACGTCATTGCTAACTGAAAAAACTCACGACATCGATGCTACATGACTTCCTAAGAAGTTTTCAGAGGCAACCATTAGCAAAATTGAGATTGTCTCAAGGTTTCCTTCTTACTTTGCATAATTACTATCGACTATCGCCGGAGAGAAGATGTCACGTCGCGTGACATGATTTTTAACATCGTTACCGTAAAGAATGCCCCTTCGCGTTTCCCACCCCCGCTTGATGTGGTCTCCGCGACAGCTTACCGAAAATTGAATCAGCAGCGTCCCGCAAAAATAATAAACGCGGTCTCGCCACCCCGCGTGACGGTCGCGCGCGTCAATTAAAGAACAAGAGCCCGAACAGGTTAGGCGGAATAATCATTTTTTACAATAAAAAAGAAGTGTAATGTGTTCAGGGTTTATCTATATATGTTTTCCGCTTATATATATATATATATATATATATATATATATATATATATATATATATATATATATATATATATATATATATATATATATATATATATATATATATATATATATATATATATATATATATATATATATATATATATATATATATATATATATATATATATATATATATATATATCCCATTCTCAAAACCTTTGACGGAACCCTCCTTAATAGCTTCTGTCACGGGCGCTTGAATAGCGCCAATGCTATTTAAACGGCGTCCTTTGAGTATGGTCTTGATCCTTGGGAACAAAAAAACGGCCGGAGCTAGATCGGGACTATAGGGTGAATGCGACAGCGTTGTCACATTACGCTTCGTCAGGAACTCACGGACGTGTAGAGACGTGTGACTAGGCACGTCATCGTGATGTAGCGGCGATGTTTATCCCATGCGGATGACCCTTTTCCTCAATCTTTCCAGAACAGTTCTAGCAATTCGTGAGTTTCGGCAGCTTTTTTGTCGAGTTCTATGCAATATTTGATCGCCCAGCGTTGAGCAAAAGTATCCGCCATCGCGCGACATGACGTGGTTTCGAAATAAGGGTGCACTAAATCAGTTATCCTGTTTTTTTCTAATTCTCGAGCAGACTGACCGTTGGTACGCGACGAAGATAAGCGTTTTCTCCATCTAACCCAACGGGTAGAACCCGCTGCGACCAGAAGGATGCACCAAAAAAAAACTTTTAGTACACACCGTGTATTCCACAAAATCGCTTTCCCGGCAGAATTCTAGCATCATTTTATTTCGACACTGGCAATAATACATCAAAGGTCATTTAGTTTCATCGCGCATCACCAAGTGCAGCTATTTCGCTGATTTCTAACGCACGTGGGTAAAGCATTTCATCGCTCTAACTAATCAGTTCTTTACGAAAATTTGCGAAAAACATGTCGGCGCCCAAAACTATGAGGACAAATTCCATAAATACACGATCCTCCTCCAAAATATCGTAGTCAGAAGAAACAATGTATCCCATATCCTTTTCAAAATAACTATTTACAATAATGATTTGCCGCCGATAACACTTGACTGACAGCAACCTACCAAGTAAATTTGTCAGTTCGCAGTCAGTCGCGCACTGAAACAACTAATCGGAGCCGCCAACTTGCGAAAGTTACTTTTAACACTAGATATAGAGTAACTGGACTTACTAGGGAATGGCTGTAACTCTAACCTAACAAGGCTGTTTTACAGAATTACTACTAATTTTAACTAAAATACCACAGAATTTTACTATTACGATGGATGAAGCAACTGGCCCTTAGTCAACAAAGACTCGTTTAATAAACTAATCACAGCCATCATCGAAAAAAAAAAATGTTGGCGAGGGTCAAAGCTTGGACTGATTTTCAAAAGGCATATTTTTATTACTATAATTATTTACCTTTTTCGTGTTATTGAAATTAATTTTATTGTGTTTTATGATAGGTATTTTACAAATATAATTTGCAGACCGACAGACTGACAGACGCATTGACATATCAATGACCTAATTTTTAGAGTAACGATTAATTTCTACATACATTGTTTATTGCCTTAAGTTAAGTCCTAATGTTATTAGATACTATTTTTTTCGCGTTAACATATGTAGTTTAAAGTATGCACAAGCCACTATTTTTTTGGTACGCTTGCCTTAGTACGGGCCTAGGCCTAGTTAGGCAGCGTTGATTTAAAGAAGGACTGGGCTGCGGTACTCTAATTTTTGCTAATATTTACAACGTAGCCTCTAATGATAATATGTAATGTACTGTAGTTTTAAAAAATGCCCATTTCTTAAAATAAATAAATAAATCATATTGCTCTGTAAAGTACCGGGTATTATTGAATAAAGCGCAATGAATAATATCCATCAGAAAAATAAGGTTATCAACATTCAAATTTTAATTATCAATAAATATACATTAGCCAATATTAAACGTCAATAAATTCTAGGGTTTAGTTTTCGATGTAGACCAAATATGGAATGCTCACGGAGAGGAATTCAGCGGCAGGCTTGCCAGTGCCTGTTTTTACTATGGAAAATACGAAGTCGATCTGAATATACTAAATATACCAAAATATACTAAAAATATACTAAAAATATACTAAAATAAATATACTAAATACTGAATATACTAAAACAATATACTTTGCCCCTTTTGAGTTTATTCTCTGTTATGCTATTGTCTTCTGGTCGCAGAGTGACATATATTTCTCTCTTCCAAAACAAGCGATAATTTTACTTATTCTCGACCGTACTTAATCATGTCGTGGTTATTTTAGAACTCTCAGTATTCTCTTACTACCAACACTATATTATGATTTTAAATGCATTAAGTTGATATATAAAAATATATAGGAAAGTTGAAGACTCAAAATGAAATTCACTCTCATTTCACCAGAGACTGATTTAATTTAATACTACTCTTTGAAATTATTTAAAAGGTAATAAAACTACGTTGCAATGGTATGTAACAATGGTCTACCAGAAAATATTAAAATTATATGTGAAAACGTCAAAATACTCCTATTTGAAAAGCTCCCTTATTGAGAAAAGATTGTATTATATCAACGAATTCTAGTTAGGTCAAATCACATTCTGAAATCGAAATCTCGAAAGAAAATTATTTTTTAATTATCTGAAAAACGCGAGGGTATTTGGTGTACGCCTTCTTTTGTCAAATATTTCTTTTTATATTTACAAAAAGCAAAAACGTTATCGGCCGAGGTTCGGCGTTGCCACGCAGCCTAGGTAAATTGCCAGCCATTAATTTGTGGAGACGAGATGCGAATTTTGATGGCTTCCATCGATCTGTGGGTGGAAGACAACGCCTGATGTATACTTTATCTGCCTCATTTTAAGACCACGACGACTGGCAGACTTGAGGTATGATTAAAGAGACCTCCCTAATACGTCATTCAGAATCAGTTGCCTGTCGATATAAATACTTCCTGTTCCCGGATGCGGGAGGTAATGGGTCATGTTGCAGTTAGGCTACTGAGACCCATGTATTTAGCACCAAGCAGAAGTGCGAGCCAGGGCAGGGATCTGGCCTTCGGGCCAGTTTCCCTTAGGAATCAACCTTCGGGCGCTCCTGGACGGTACGTGCACCGAGTGGCGTCAACCAATCGATTGTGAATTCCGACCGATCGGCTACTCAATACCGAGTGAACAGCTGGGCAATGCCGTGGTCCGCGATTGATTCGGTAGACACGTGAGGACCACTCAAGCGACCTTGAACCTGTAACCATTCAGGAGACCGGAGTAATCCGGTTGCGACTGGCAGTAAGGGCGCGAGTGTCGACCCGCTGTATGGTTAACCTGGTTATCTCGCGATAAGCCGTTGGCTTCTTACGGGCGAGTGGCTAACTAGACAGTGGACTGTTTTCGTCCCAAGTCTTATATAGAACTATCTAATATGGGTAAAACTTCCTGAGGTGACGGGTACCCCCGTTATAGTGGTCAGTATGGCGGTGTCGACTACATGGAATTAACCTTCAGGATACCTCTTACCTCCTGACTGGATACAGGATCGAGGTCGCTTGCGCAGACCTCTCCCTTATGAAGCGGTGATACGGTGTCAACCAAATCTATCGCGGACCACGGCACCCTTTGCCCAGCTTATTCACCAGGGATCGGGAGGGGGGCGAATGGTCAGTAGAAGAGCAGTTGCCATAAGGTTAATAACCACCCCCGCTCTATAGGAAACATTACTGTTCCCAGACTCCCCCGGCTGTTAGTCGGCCTGCACAATCGATTGCCTGACGTCGCACGGTGCGCAAACCGTCCAGCAGCGCCCAAAGGTTGACTCCTAAGGGAGACTGGCCCGCAGTCCAGCGTCCTACCCTAACTCCCACTTTTGCGTGGAGGCCGCCGGATGGGTGTTGACCCGTGAGTGTGGCCGACCCTGAACGAATGGGTCTCCGTGGCCGAATCTAACAGGGCCCACTAGCTACCTAAATAACATTGAAATTTCGCCGGTTAGTATATTTACGTAAATAGATAGATAGAGATTCTTTATTGCACATTTTAAGAAGCAAAAACATACAAAAGGGACTAATTGCCTAAAATACAATCTCTTACAGCCAACCTTCGTGAAGAGATAACAATTAACAAAAAAAGAAAAAAAACTTATTACATAACAAAAATTTATCCAGTAACAAAGATGCCATTTTTTTAATATAATTAGGATTTGGAATATTCGCAAAACGCGAAGGATAGGAGAGGATGGGATGAGACGTAGGATAACTAGGAATTTAGGGACATGAAATGCTTTTTCAGAGACACTTGAAAAGTAGAAACCGTTGATGCATTTCTGATATTTGACGGGAGCTGGTTACATATTCTAACTGCACGAATGGTAAAGTAATAAGTAAAAAAAGAAGAATTATGAGTAGGAATCGCAATTTTACTATCCTGTCTGGAACGGAGTGGAAGACCATGACTTCCTAATTGATTGAATTTTTCGGTTAGGTAGGAGGGAGCGGTAGGATTGTTGAGGATGTATAAAGAAGGAGAAGAATATGCATGTTTCTACGTTCACGTATTCGAAGCCAATGAAGTCTGCTTCTATACTCAGAGGCGTGATCAATTTTTTTCGCATTGAAGACATACCTAATGCATACATTTTGCAACCGCTCTAATTTGTCAAGGTTGGCTTCAGTGACGTCAAGGTAGCAGACATCAGCATAGTCTAGTATAGGCAATAGCAGTGATTGAGCTTTGGTCTTCTTAACCTCCACTGGTAAAAATCTTTGCAACCGCCGAAGACTATGAATTCCAGCAAATATGCGTTTGCTGACTTCATTGATCTGTGACTGCCAAGAGAGATTTTGATCAATGATAATACCTAAATTTTTCACTGTATTTGAATATGGTATAACATTACTTTCAATATGGATTAGTGGGATAGATGCAATATTAAATGACGATAACAGTCTCTTGCTGCCAATTACAACAGATTGAGATGTAGGCGGATTAATTATGATACCATTTTCTTTAGCCCAGCGTGAAATATGGTCTAGATTTATATTCATAACAGAGGTAGCCAAACTAACCTCTTGGGGCGTACTATGGGTGTACAGGTACAGGTCATCAGCATAGAGATGATAATTGGTAGTCAGGCCCTTAGCTATTGGGTTGATGAATAAAGAAAAAAGTAGAGGCGACAATATTCCTCCTTGTGGAACACCTGCAATGACATCAATAGTATCTGAAGTATTATGTGACACCTTGATACAATGCTTGCGTCCACGTAAGTACGAGTTAAACCACTTACGGGCATCTTCTGATAAATTTAGACAACGGAGTCGCTCGAGAAGTAACTCGAAATCAACTGAGTTAAATGCGCTACTAAAGTCGAGTAAGGTGAGAATAGTGAATTTGCGATCATTCATAGCGTTAGTGACTTTGACGAAGTTACTAACGTCTCTAATATCATTAGTGACTTTGACGAAGGCGGTTGTGGTGCTGTGACCTGGCCAAAACCCTGATTGGAGTGAGTCAAGGCTGTTGTTCGCAGTAAGAAACTCATCCAACTGCATATATACAGCCCGTTCCAATACCCTGGAAAATAAAGGCAAAATAGATATTGGTCTAAAGTCTTTTTCCGTCTGCGGAGCGGAAAGTTTTGGAAGTATCATTATGAATGCCTTTTTCCAAATGGTCGACACATATCAATTAGACAGGGAAACAGTTATTATGTGGCAAAGGGCTGGTAAATGATTGAATCAAACGTGTTTAATGCTTTGCATTCTCACTATCTGCGCTCGCCGCCGACGAAGGATTCGCGTCGTTGACCCTCAGTATATTCGAATTTTCATCGCCGTACCGTGTGAGTTTGTCCTGTGAAAAATTGACATCACTCTCTAATCCTTTTATAAGTCTTTGGCTACTTGATTTAGGGCCGGCCGAGAAAGATTTAGGTTGAAACAACCGATTATTTTTAAGTTTTAGATTTCTTGTTTCCTGTTGATTGCAGTCTACCTCGGTCGCAGAATTGTCGCTGATTGCTTGAAATTAACGAAAAGTCAGTGAATAGAAAATGTCCCGATGTCGAAGTAATAACCGGCCGCCATTTAAATCCTTCCTTAAACAATATTACGGCGGGGCTCTGCGCGAAAGCACCGACGCCAGTTGATCCCGGGGGCTCAAACTGTCACCAGGGTGGGCCTCTTAACGAGATTATTGGGGCTTCGCTGGTTCTCCAAGGTCAGTCCGAGACGAACCCTCGCTCCGCTATGACCTAGTCTAAAGCGGGATTAGTGAAAGCGCAAAATGAGGATTAATATGTAAGCGGCGTTAACATTTTACCTTTTGTAGGGTCTACCATGTCCAGTATATACTAGCATGTAATGCTGATTGTTTATAAATAAAATAAAATAACATACGGTATTTTAACTACTTCAAAATTGAGCTATTCCCCGTAAGATTAATCAATTTTGTACAATTTAAAATCTGTCTTCCAGCATCTTTCTCATTACTATCTTCCTGGGCATCTTCGAAGGTATTATCTCGTAAGTAAGTTATCTGGTGTAAACTTCTCTTCGACGAAATGAATCTCCTTAAGGAAGTTAAGGCGGTGCCGGTGCCTGCACTCGCATTAAATCTTAACGCTTTAGACACTCGATATTAAGCGATAGCCGAGACTTTAAGAAATAGTCTCCTTTCATTTGGTAAGTACCAAATGAAAGGAGACTAATAGAAAGACGAAAGAGATTTATCGTAGTAGATTTTGCAATTAACTAGAAAGAGTTAAGAGGCCTATTACAAAATAGCGTAGGTATTCTTTTAAAATGAGATTAAAAAATGAACGCATTTTTTTTTGGATGTAACTATAAAAGATAGGATAAATAAATAAAAAAATAAATAAATAACTATTCAACCCTGGGAGAAAACCGCGGCACTGAGCGCTCTTCTCTTGCGCAAGCAAATATATACACAATTTCTAATTGTTTTTTGCAGTGTTTTCTCCTTTCTAATGACAATAATTTATATTATGTCGTATTGCTAAAAGAGTGAACTTTAATATAGTATAAGTATTATATAAGAATCTTATTTTATTTCTGAGAAAATTAGAATGATACAGGAAGTTTTTTTTTAAATTTTGTGTAATTGTAAGTAATGTATACCTTGGATATGTGGTCAAAAAACGAAAAAATAAGGCCGCTATGGTCAACAAGAATACATGACGGACATAAAAAAAAATAGTATACGGTTTTCGTTGTAGTGATATTACTGTATTAAGGAGCTCAAAGTTTGCCTTCCGAGCGTTTTACGAATAACGACTTTCGGAAAATGGGCTGAATAAGTAAATAATATTCGTTATATCTAAAATTAAAGGCCGCTATGGTCAACATCAAGAAATGGTCCAGGTAATTCAGTAATTAAAGTTTGTAGAAATCTCTTCATTTCTTGGAATTAGAACGCCAAAAATCCACTTTTCTTGCCTTTCTGGAAAAAATATGTGATAGGGCTCTTAAGTTTCAATACGAATCCGATTAATGAAAGGATGAAACAGATGGATATAACAGATGTTCTGTACTTGTATAACTATTTAAAATTTTCAGGAAATTAAAAAAATAATAATAATGGCCCCAAGTTAAAGCTCCATGTCTGGTAACAGGCTAATAAGGAAAAAAGTACACATTTACATATGAAGTCTACAAGGAACGAAGAATGTCAAACGGATTCGAATCTTAGTTAATCGCAAATAAAGATTTTGAACCTTTATAGTTTGAAAGCAGTGTGTATAATATATGTAGCAGTTTATTAAATATTCTAGGAAAATCATATTTTATATATAAGGCGGAGAGATTATAGTAGAGAAGAGTGTAGTGCGGGATTTGGGGATAATGCTGGACAACAAATAATGCTGGATATACACATTGAACACATGGTGGGAAAAGCTTACAGAGCTCTCGGTTTCGTATTGAGAGCATGCAAACCATTCTCCGACATTAATGTGCTCTTTACTCTTTATAACGCCTACGTTCGCAGTATAGTGGAGTTTGCGTCACCTATATGGTCACCACAGTACAATGTACACATTGACCGTATAGAGCGTATTCAGAAAACCTTCGTAAGGCACTTGTGTCATCGAACCCTCGCTGAATATACTTCATATTCTGACGGCTTGGCAAGGTTCGAAATGCTGAGTCTTCAGCAGCGACGTAAAGTGACTGATATGACGTTCTTCCACAATATACTTTCGCATCATATCGACAGCCCACAAATTCTAAGCAGAATAGCCTTAAATGTCCCATCGCGCCGAACTCGTCACCTAAGGGTATTCAATGTACCCAGACTCCATACCAATCAAGCAAGGAATTCAACTCTGCATCGAATTATGGAAGCCTACTATGAATCGTTTCAGGAACTAGACATATTCTCAATGAGCAAAAACGAGTTTATCAGAGCGGTAATAGACCAGACCTTAAAAGCTTGAACAGATACATACCTGTGCAGAATCACACACTCTCATATATACACAACTATGACACATACACGTACATGTACTTACACACACCCATTAAACACACATCACAATCACACACATAAACACACTCATCATACACACTCAGAAATCGAGAGAACATGATAACATAACATAATATATAAATATTATTACACAACATCACGCACATTAACTGTATTTTACCAGGAGACTATTTTGGCCGTAATATTGTTATTATTATTTATTAACTTAAGACCCGAGCGCTGTTTTTCTCTTTTGTTGGAATAAAATTAAATAAAATATAATTAGAGACCTGATTATTTAAATTTAATTATTTTACTATTTATTGCAATGTTTTATTAATATCCATAATTAATATTTAGCTTTTATCGTCTCATTGAATTTTCTAAGGATATTTATTTTAGTATGTTTTTTTATAATAAATATTTCTAAATATTATTAGCAGACTGACTTAAACTAAAAGACGTATTCACATTAAAAAAAAAATTTAGATTGATTATTAATTTGTACCTACTTTGTTTATTATCTATACTAATATTATAAAAAGGTAGAGTTTGTGGCGTTGTAGGAAGTAATCTCTGGATCTACTGAACCCATTTTGAAAATTCTTTTACCAATAGAAAGCCACGTTATATGTGAGTGTTATAGGCTATATATTAGAATGAGAGAATAAGCGGTCGAACGAAAACGTTTCTAACTAACGCTGCCTTAATTATGAGAGATATATGATTAAGTTCTAGAGAAAAGTTGTAGAGCTTGATAATGCCTACAAAAAAGTCAGCGACAGTATATGTCTAACTTTTATATTTAAGTCACAAAAAGTAGTATTTTAAATTAAAAAAATAATTTAAATCGTTAGGTCATGTTTATTGGTTACATTATCAACAATTATGAATTATTATCAAAATAAGTAAATCGTCTCAAGTGTTTAAAACAAAAGACTTTTCCCTTTTAGTGCATATAATTTCCCTTTCACTGCATAAATAGTTAAAGAGATAATACGCTCACAAATAAGACACTCACAAATAACGGTATTATAGTCAAATTGGCATGCAAATACATACATACATATGCAGTAAAAATATAACCCTTCTTTTGGCAGTAAGGAAATAAACGATAGCACTCAGTATTAACAGAACCACACTCATAATTTCATCACAGGTAAAATGTTTTACCGCCCAACGAAATGGGCACGGGTCAGCTAGTTATTAGATAATTTTAAATATTATAGAATGCATAGAATGCAATTTTAAATATTATAACATGCTGTCATGTTAGAAGCGAGATGCCAAGGCCACGACGTAATGAAATAATTAGGTTTTAACATTACTACACGGTAACTACGGTTACGCGACATGTCAATTCATACGTATGTACTACAGTCCGAGTTATATACGTAATCCTTGTTGAACCGTGCATATTTTCGTGTAATTACATTTTTTACAATAATAACATTATGTACAATATATTTTTTTGTACAATATATAACGGTAATTTCTGGATTGTAAATTATTTTTCTTTTGTGCTTGCATTTGAATGTGGTTGTATGTAATAATAATAATAATAATAATACAATACAGTACAGTACAGTACGTACCTACATACTGTATCATCTACTGCTACTGAAATAGAACAGTTTCGTAAACTTCGTGCGCATTGAAAAGCAATAGAAGTAGCTCGATATGGCGAGCTGGCTCCAAGCAGAACAAAGCTCACGTCCGCAGCCAGCGCTGCGCTCCAAGACGTAAAAGTCACGAATTCAAGAGCAGCGAGGAAAATGTTTCCGCGATTTCTTCGCGCGACAATGTGGCGCCATCCATTGTTACACATTTCGCCGAATAGCCGACCAATTCATCAATGCGGTCTCGAATACGTCGACAGAATGTTTATGGGTCGGTTGATTTATTAATTCAAGGCGAAATATGTTATATTAAGTTTTATAATACGATATATCATTAAAAAAATGGATAATATCATACAACGAAGTTCATATTAACCTCCACAAACGGAACCATGTGTTGAACTTCCGAACAATGGCCTCGAAACCGTAATCACAGGAATATGCATATTACTTCCATTGTAGATATGTTCATATTCATATTCATATTCATTTTATTAGTATACTGGTATACAAGTCAGATACAGATTAGCAAACATTCGTACATATTAGCAAACAAACATTTTTTTTATGGTAAAGAAAAGATAAAATAAACAAAACAAAACGAAGAAAAAAACACAAGAATAATGTAAAAAGAAGAAATACAAGACAAAATGCAAAGAGATCATTAAATACTTTAGCCGCCAAAGCATTTTAGACTTCACTCGAGTAATATTCCTCCAGTGAGTAAAACGCCTTATCTGTAAGGTAGATCCTCTCTAAACAGAGGCCTGGCTGGCGTATCAAGCGCTGCACGCGCTATTATGCGGACTGCACGCTTCTGCATAACGAAAGCTCTCTGCCTGTCGGCTGCTCGCCCCCATAACTCCGCGCCGTACGTTAGCAGTGAATGAACGTATGCAAAGTAACACATGCGCAGCGCGGATAAATCGAGAAATGAAGCGATGCGATAGAGTGCATAGCACGCTCTTCCCAATTTATCACATAAAGCATCAATATGTAGGTGCCATCGTAACTCATTGTCGATGTAATGCTTCCATTTGGTACACTTCTATTGCGTGCTAGATTGCTCAATGCCATAGTACGCTTTACCAACCCTTTTGCTCGGCGACATGCAGGTGGCACTGATAGCATTATGCAGCGAAAGTAATAGTAATTTATTTGGCCATCAATGTATAATAACATAACATGAATATTTTTTTTTTTAAAGAACTGGTTGATTGTAAAAAAAATATTATTTAACGAATGATAACAAAAAAAACATTAAATTATTGGGGCCGTCTATCGCATTTACTGATTACATCACAGTACAATTATACAGAAGTGTTTAAACTACTCTTAGGGCTCGATTGCGTTTCTTCGTGAACTAAAATCGGAAATTAGTCCGTGTGAACGAGACAGGGCAATGCGCTAGAGCGGAGTGGGAGATGACCTGTTGTCGCTTTTTCGCATTAAAACTGCGCGCCAAGGTCAAATCTTACACCGCACGAAATATGCTCGAATTTATTCGGACGAGTATAAGTTCAACAGGTAATATTTATCGACGATCGTTCGTTTCATATTTCGCTCTAACCTATTGCTCTGTCTCGTTCGCTTGGACTAATTTTAGTTTTAGTTCACAAAGAAACGCAATCGGGCCCTTAGTCATAGTAATTAATTTAATCAAACCAACAGAAAATTAAATGAATACATTCAATAATGAGATCAATATAACAACTAGAGTTGTCGACTACAGCGGGCGAGCATGTCACCTCAGGAAGTTTTAACGATTAGTCGTTCTATCTCCCTGGAGTGAGCGCAGAAGACTAAGGACAAAAACAGTCCACCGTCTAGCTCCCCCACAAACCCGTAAGAGGCCAACGCCTTAACCGCGAGATAACCAGGAGTGTTACCCAGCGGGCTTACACTCACGCCCTTACTTACAATTGCGACCAGATTACTCCAGCCTCTCGATTGGTTACGAGTTCGAGGTCGCTTGCGCGGTCCTCTCTTACGAAGCGATGAAACGGTGTACGCAGAATCTATCGCGGACAATGTTTTTGTCATATATTGTTTTCTCCTATATCTAGCCGTTCTGTCAGCGCACACCGATAAAGCAACAAATATCGTGATTTCGTGTTAAAAACCAATATTTATCTCAATAAAATGTAGCCTTTTAATAATTGTTAATAATGGAGCTTTCCATTAGTGAAAGATTTTTTGAAATCGAATCAGTAGTTTCGGAGGTTAGCCCCTACATACAAACTTACAAAAATTATTTCTTTATAATATTAGTAAAGAAAAGTAAATAATTTATTTCGAAGTTATGTTCCGAAAAGCATTCGCTCGCGGCTCTGAGGGATGGCGCGTTAAATTTTGTTACATTGCTCCCTTTGCCGAAAATGGATAATTTCCTTTCAGATCTGATGAAATAATTGTGGTTGTAATTGTCTGCTTCGTTATTATCTTTATTAAGCAGAAAATGTTCACCCACAATTCCACTGTAGCTGTCCGTTCAGCGTTTGAGCAAGCGAAATGAAAAACCCCTCTAGGAATGGCAAGCGCGGGTGTATCCTGTAACGTAGGCGAGATAGAATAGACGAAGGACTATTCCGCGTCTCAATACAGCAGACAGAAATGTCTACAGAAGAAGGACGATGCCACCCCTACTCGCACCCTCGCGTCATATACTCGATTTCATGAAGATTATTGAATGTAATGCGCGACTTTCATCGAATTGTAGCACTCGGAACAATTGAAATAACTACATAGGTACCGATTAAGGTATGTAGATATAGATTTAATAATGAGGAAAAGTAGATTTTGATAACTTGTAAATAGCTTGGGATATTATTTCGAAAAACAGGAACCCGGAGTGCTCAGAATAATTTTTAGAGGAGGAAGCGGATATCCTCCATGTAGAGGAGTGGGGTTCATAACATCGTTGGACCCGGAAAGACCCATCACTAACACCAACCTACTCAAACAAGGACTGGTCGCTTAAGATCTCTAACAATATCACTTTCTTTGATTTTTTGACAGTTTGCCAAATAAATACATCCAGCTCGTAATTAGCCTCCAAAGTTTGCAATGCCACATATAAACTAGAAAAACATAACTGAACCGTATAATGTCTAATGCGCTTCTTTGTTATGGGATATCCATGATGCGTCACTTAGATTTGTGCCGGTTTTTCATAATCCATTCTTGTATAAAATCAAATCATCTGGTAGCTCGCAAACAAGTATTCAAGAGCCAAAAGTGGACAGCTCTACTGGATTATTTGCTGTTCACTGGATATACGATAGGCCTATCATGTTTAGGAACCCTTCCTTTAGTAAAATTCGTATCAAAAGCAAATTAAAAATGGAACATAGAAATGAGACGCTAATGCAATCCAGACGGAAGCCATTTGAAAATGAAGTTACTAATTAGTTTTTCTTTATCAATGTCGGCAAGTACTTATACAATTTGAATCCAGAATTGACATTTAGTTTTATTGCCAGATCATTTATTCGCGTCATCCTTTAACCTTATTACACTCCGGGTTCTTGTTTTTGAAATCATATTCCAACATAACCTAGATTCGCTCATTAATAAACTTCTTATAATTTTTATTAGGCAAAAAAAGCAGAGCGCACATTAATAAACTTCTATAATTATTATTAGGCAAAAAAAACAGAGCGCCTCCGCCCAAACGCAGAAAGCATTAAAAATAATTCTAGTAACCGGTTCCTCCTCTACAATCCTTCTTTACAAAACTCTACAATCCTTCTTATACTTATATTTTATTTTATTTTCTAAGCACACCAACCAATAAGGAGGGAATATATTGTGAACGCGAAATATTTTTTCGACATGAAGACAGAAATATTAATTTGAGCCCCACTGAGACGATTAAGACCATTTCCAGATGGAGGTATGTGTGTGTCTGTATGTTTTCGTCTGTGTGTACAGACACACAGATACACAGTAAGGCGTTGTCGACTACAACGGGCGAACCCGTCACCCCAGGCTGGTATAACGATATGCAATCATTCTTTGAGTCGTGGAAGGAGCGTAGAAGACTTAGAGACAAGACAATCTACCGTCTAGCTCTCCAGCAGCCCCCCCCCCCCCTAACTACCAGTTTTGGTAGGATATCTCCGTCTGGAATCAACCTTTAGGATACCTCCGTCTCCCGACTGGCTACGAGTCTGAAGTCGTTTACGCGACTTCTACCTGTATTGTCCTAAAAACTGATACATAGTTATATAGACATAGTTGTATTACATTTACATTTGGCCGTGATATGATTGAATTCTTCATTAATGATCAAATTCTTCTGTTAATAATCAAAACATTAAAGGTTACTCGTAAGAATAAAGAAGGTATTATTGTAGAATTAAATCGAGTCTCACCATTTAGTTTACCACATAAAAAACACAGAGTAAGATATGTAGAAAGTAAGATATACAGAAAAAAGATATAGAGAAGATATGTAGAAATTAACTCAAAAAGTAGTGATTCTATTACATTGAATATAATGAATAATGTAATGAGGAAAACAAAGAAAGGTTATAATGAACATAATTAATTCTTTAAAATACCGATAAAAATGTTTTTTTTTAGTATAAAATTAATAAATGTAATGTCAAAAAGAACAAAAAATGTGACGATTGTTAAAAAGTAAAATAAAATGTCTTAGTGATTATATTGCAAATAAAAATAGTTAAGATATAATTAATATGTGCCTACCTAATAATAGAAATAGTCAATACATTTTAGTCAAATTGAAAATCGATTAAAAACCTAGTACAGAAAGAGATATATTCAAGATGCAAACAGTTTTTAGAGATCGGTAATGTCGTACAATTCTCTTTCAATGAGAATGAGATATAATTTGAGTTTATTTTAAATTGGGACATTTTTCCTTCGCAGTATATGTTTTTGATACTAGAGGGTAGCTTATTGTAGCATATAATTCCGACGTAGTTCGGATCCCTTTTAAGAAGTTCTAGATTTGGACGAGGAAAAATCAGATTATTTCCCCCCCTGGTAAAGTGTTTATGGGTATCTGATTATATCGGCAGCTGAGCTAGGTTTTTTATGATCAATTTAATGCATTCTAAAACGTATAGAGATGGAAGGGTAAGGATTTTAAGCCTTCTGAAAGGACCACGGCATGATCCTACATAACCCAGATTACTTAAAATTCGAATGGCCAGTTTTTGCAATGAAAAAATATGTTGCCTTAGATCGATGGTGCATTGCGCCCAGAAGAGAATACCGTAACGGAGAAGAGACTCAAAATAAGCGAAATAAATCGTTTTCGTGTCCTTATAATTAATCAGTTTTCGTATTTGGCCCAGCAAAAAACAGGCACTAGAAAGTTATCTTTTAATTGTTCTCCGTGTGCATTCCATCTCAAGTGATTATCTAAAACTAATCCAAGAAATTTATGAGAACTGACATCGGCTATGTTGTTTTTCCCAAATGAACCTGTGGAGTATTTTGTATTTTATTTTGCTGAGTCATAGTCATATTTCAATCTCCAAATATTAAGAAGTGATCAACAGATGCTTTGTTCTATTCTTTCTATTATTCTGTTCCATTTTGTTTGTTGGGCCGAAATTACATCGTGAAATTTTGGCGTGAAATATCTCATATACAAGCTACGCCAATAATATTCACGTACAGCCGTAATAACAACCAAACAGAACTAAAAAGCTTTGCTTTTTCTATGTCGTCATTACGGCTGTGTCAAAACTCCTTCCCAAATGGACATCACGCTCAAAATCTTTCCTTAAGTTCTTTGCTACTTGCCGGGAGATTTGAGGGTGACACAACCGATTTTTTTTTATTTTGTATGATACAAAAACCTGTATACAACCAATATTTTCCCACACAACAATATGTACTTCGGTTCATTTACAAACTAGTCGGCCAGCAACGTAGAGTTTGAAGCGAATTAACTGTTCCGCGCACAAAAGGTAAATCCAGTGAACTGAAGAGCCCACTTCCCCCTTGCTCTCTCCTACTATGCTCTTTGTGAAAGGGGACACCCCTCCCCCCTCTACAAACAGACAGTATGGCAGGGGGGGTTTAGACCACTCCATAAAATTATTTCATTTGTAGGTAACCCAATGCCCTGTCAGTGGATTCAAATTAATTTACCGTATATAATGTCAAAGGATTTTTCCTCTGATAGCCCAAATGGCTGCTGTGATTATAGAGAACAAGAATATAGGCTGCCACATGCTGAGAAATTAAGGCGACTACCTCTCTCAAACAGTGAAAAACTGTATCAAATTTACGTGACTTCCGCTAACATTTAAATAATAATAAAAATATGAATCTTGTAGAAAATTTTTCAATATGTTGTACCAAGGTGCCGATTTTCAATTTTTTGATTCTTTTCTTAATAAAAAATAAATAAAATCTGAAGTCATCACTTTTTTGTAATTAGCATTTTTCTTTGAATCTATAAGGGTAAGCAACTTGAAACGATGTTGGTAATGAGTACGAAGTAGGTAAATGTTCAAAATGTAACGCTGCTTTATTTTTAATTATTTTACTTTTTCCATTATAATCTTCCAAAAAACAAAAAAAAATATTTTTTGTCAAGCGCAATTTCAGTAGAATGGTATGCTGCACAAGCCAAAATAGTCCTTCCGTGTATTGCGAACCGCTCGACATTCCCTTGGCAAGTCCAGTCCGAAGCATTCTTCTTCTTTTCGAAGTGCCTCTCCATTACTGGAGGTTGGCCGTTAGCTCTGAATACTTTTGTCGGTCTTGCACCATCCGGAAAAGTTGTCCGTACCGGTGATCCCGGTCCACTCTCTGACATTGCACAACCACGACTTTTTCCTCCTTCCACGGCGTCGTTTACACTCAATTTTGCCCATCAATATCAGTTGAAGCAGCTGATATCTGTCATGCCGCAGCACGCGCCGCAGATATTCAATCTTGCGCTTTTTGATGGTGTGCAACAATTTTCTGGTCGTATTAGCACGCTGAAGCACTTTTTCGTTGCTAACTTTATGTGTCCAGCTTATACGGAGCATTCGACGGTAGCACCACATCTAAAAAGATCCTAGCCGCCCTCTGGTGTCTTCTTTTATGGTCCACGCTTCGCTGCCGTACATAACCACTAGCCAGATGTAGCAATGCAGGATCCGAGTTCTAAGTCTTAGATTTATTTTCCGGCAACACAAGACTTTTGTCATTTTATTGAATGATGCACAGGCGATTAAGAGGTCATAAACTATCTGATTTTCGAATTTTACTTTTTTCTTTATTTTATTTATGTAGTCGACACCGCCCAACTGTAGATACGACATATACTCATACGAGAGATTACGTTATTGAATCCGGTATTGTTTCTCGCTAAAGGTTTGTGTACGTTGAGGATTAAAGTCCGGGTTTCGAAGATTTCAATACATGAGATTAAAATATATTTTCTCAGTACAAGATGAATATATAACTTTGTAACCTAAAATGTTTATTTATTTTTAAATATAAAATAGTATTTTAAAATTCGTAGTTTGTACTTTAACAATTGTATTAGATACTAGCGATCCGCCCCGGCTTCGCACGGGTGCAATTTATTAATAAATAGCGCTCAGCAAGGAAATATGAAGTACATTTATTTTACAACGTATATTTATTTATTAATAAGTTTTTAAATATGTCACAAATGAAAAATACGAATAATGTAAAAATTGGTTTGAGTCGTAATTTTATCGTGAAACATACTCGTAGATCGAAATTTGACCACGGCTTATAGATTCAAATTTGGATAATTTTAACTGTCAGCGTCAAAATGTTATTTTTTCTGCCAGTTATTAATGTTTTTATATAGAAATGGTTCTGGTGGTGGAACCAATAATGTCAGTCTTATTTTACTCCCTGCGCTACACAAACCGAGTGGTTCGTGGCGTTACTTCAAGGCATTGCAATATTGGCAGAAATGATCCATTTCTCCAATTTGCACTCATTTATAATCGCTGTATTGTATCGCCAGATTATAATATTTAGAATGCCTCTCTGTATGTGTTTTGTCTCAAATTCAATCGTCTTCGCACTGCAACATTACGGATCCGTGCCGCTTCATTCAATTCTTGGATATGCTCATCGCTTTCAGTTCCTCCTGTCTCTTTGTCGTCTTGTCGTCTTGCTGGAGCGGTCAATTTGCTGAGATTGGAGCGTCTGCGCAAGGGTATAACTGTGAAAAATTATAAATGTGCTAAACCTGGAAAAACATTCACGAATTACACAAATTAAGTTAATTCAGTTGATTTATCTTCAGAATCACGAAAACGCTATGAAAAAATTCAACTGTCAAATGTCAGTTTTCGCGCCGAGCCGCCATCTTGATTTTCGAATTTTTCGTATTCTTATTCTTGTCAAACAACGCCATCTATGATCAAGCTCGGCACTAAAATAATTTTTGGTTTTTCTCATTTTTCTCACTTTTCCGAGAGATTTTCCAATTTTTTTATATCCTATAGCAACACCGAAATGATTACGAACAAAACAAAAAAAAAATCGTTCAAATCGGGCCAGGCGCTCGTGAGTTATTAGGTAACATACATAAAACCCGACTCATTTTTATTATATAGATTTATTTTGAAACGTTTGTATTCCATTTGACAGATGGTGATTAGGAGACGTGGGATGACAAATGCAGTATACCGGGAATCGGGCATTCTTTCCCTCTTTAGCTTTTCCCGCGTCACAAAATCGAAATTCATTTAATTTTGTATGTATATTTAAAAACATTCACTACATCCTCATCTCCATATTTCCCATTCGAGAATATTCATTAAGCCGTTGAAAATGCGACGACATATTGAGACCAATATGCGCATAGCAAATATTGGGTTAATTAACGTGCATATAAATGTTCGCTTGGTCGCTTTTGCGTGGCGGCCATTTAATCTCGCTTCGCAATTTTTATTGATTTACACGAAAGCGAATTAATTGTTAATGACTTCACTGCTTTAACCGGCTTTCGGGCTGAACGGGTGGCTTGATCCGTAATCCCTCGGCACCGCGCTGCAATTAACGTAGAAAGCTTTGCAAAATATTCATTAGTGTTTCGTCGGTCGGTATTCCCCAGGGTACTGCCATCGAAGATATTATATTTGTTGTTTTTGGCGTTCTATTAATTTTACCGAAGGTCTGTTATTTATTTAATATCTTTTTTTCAAATTCAAAATTCTTTATTAATCTATAATATTACATATATTTTTTAATTCAAAGCTATCCTAACTATGCCTCGCCTGTACTAAATAATATAATAATAAAAGCCTTTATTCACTGACCGTATTGTATAATTTTGCCTTATGTGATAAAACAATATATTTTATTAATTTTTAATCTAATTTTTAAATAAGGTATCATATTCTTCAGCAGCCAGTTTTTTGATCAGGTTGTCCTTCGACATAGGCCTGTGTTTAGAACAAAATTAGAAAACTAAAATGGAACTGGACTGGTCACATCATGAGAACCAACAAAGAAAAATGGACGAAGGACGTAATGGAATGGTATCCTGGAAATAGGAAAAGGCAAAAAGGACGTCAAATTAAAAGATTTGAAGATAACTTACCGAAAGGATGGAGAAGGTTGGCTTGGGGTAGAGATTAATGGAAGAAAATGGGGGAGGCCTATGTCGAAGGACAACCTGGTCGCCTGTACTAAAGTAGGCTTAATATAAAAGAAGGTAGAGTGGTTTTAGTAACTTGCTGTATTATCTTTGTATATTATTATGATAAATTTAAGAAGATAGATATGTCTCCAAAATAATAAAGCGTAATAATATTAAATTTAGGTATATACATATAAATATACATGTACATACATAAATAAATATATACTTTATAGGTAAATATAAAATAATACTATATATATACATATACGTATATCTCACAAATCGTGCTCTATGTTAATATGTATGTTATTAATGTCTCCGTTTCTTGTCGACCCATAGTCAAAAGTGACTTAGTTAGGTTTTTCCTTACGCCGTGACTAGTCATAGATTTCATTCCTGCAGAAAAAACACTATTCATTTTGTTGTTATTAAAATATAGTTATTTATTTATTTATTTATTTCATAAATAAATCAACATTACATTCATGACCAAGCCGTTGAGATGTGATATACACAAAAGCTCGTATGGAAAGAAACAATAAAATTAATATAAGTAGGTACATACATAATGGGCCCGATTGCGTTTCTACGTGAACTAAAATAGGAACTTAGTTCAACCGACCGAGACAGAGCAATACGTTAGAACAGAATATGAAATATATGTCATCGATATTCTTGCACCAAAACTGCCTGTCGAACTTATAGACGCTCGAATAAGTTTGAACACATTTCGTGCGGTGTTAGATTTAGCTGCTTTAATCTTCGGTGGGTAGTTTAAATGCGGAAAAGTGAAAACCATTCATTTTACATTCCGCTCCGCATTTTACATTCAGTACTGCTCTGTCTCGTTCTCATAAACCAATTTCCGATTTTTGTTTAAGAGAAACGCAGTCGAGCCCAAGGGGTCCGATTGCGTTTCTTCGTGAACTAAAGTCGGAATGAGTTCATGCGAGCGCGACATAAGAGCAGCATAAAGCCACCGATCGAGCATAAAGCGGCATGATGTAAGACCGGACGATAAAACATATTATGTTTTCAAACTAATACAGATGGTTCTATGTTTGGCGGGTAGTTTTTTGCGTCTGTGATTTGCCATGTTTTTTATAAAAAATACGATATGTTTTTTCAACAGTAATTTATTTCTTTGCCAATAATAGGATTCCGGTGAGTCAATAACATGAAAAAAATATAATTTATACCGATCGATAACTTATAAAATAATTTTTGAAGTTATGGGACACATATATCCCATGGTTCTTAAAAGGGTTAAGGTTTATGTTGGAGACTCGGTACATTGCGCCCAAGTGTACGAGTATATCAACAATAATTATTATTAGGACATACCAGTATGAGTATGGATAATTATAATGACAAAGTAAATACTTGCAACCCATCAATTAGTAGTAATAACGAGTATTCAATAGCGGAAGCAATAGTGCTGTCCCTACTAAATATCGTATTGTCATTAGCGCCAATTTAGGACCGGATGTTAGAATATGTCATTTAATATTCCATAATCTACTGCTGCTATGTTAGTAATACTCTGTATCTCCAAGTAAAACTCTGCAACCCCTTAAAATAGCAGTATACTAAATATTTTAAAAAGTAGTAAAATTCCAAATAGCAAAATATTGTTATCGATAAAATATTGCGTAAGAGAAGTATATGCTTATTCTCGTCGAAACCAAACTAAATACATTTATTTTCTAAATTTATGAAGAAAGAAATTATACAAATAGATTTTCCCATATTCCAACCGAAAGTTTTAAGTCTGATGCGAAAGTTTGCCTACTCTTGGAGATTTTTTATCTTGAGAGTGCTGCCCGGTTCCAAGCATAAAGTTTTACGTTTATTTTTGTTTATTGTCTTAGTATTATATACATTACAAATCATACTTTTGGAATATTATGCAAGGTGTTCGGTGGGTAAAATATGTATTTAAAGGGTTGATATTGTGCATCGAACTGAACAGAAAAAAATAAAAAAAATAATTATTTTGAGAACATTATTTTTAAATAATTTTTGTTTACATATGATTACCCTACATGAAAAACTCAGTTGGAAATATAGTAAAACATTTCTGATGTAGGAGGCTTTGGTTATCAAGGAATAAGCATTTTTATAAAAAACTTGAGACACCAAATATTTTTTTTTTCTGTAACGAAAGCCTAAGCCAAAAATCGTGGACAATTTTTAGCTCAGTTTTTCATGTAAAATAATCTGTCGTAAAAAATCTGGAACCAATTATTTTTATTTTTCAAAATATGATTTTTAACTTTTTATGTTTTTAGGTCCCTACATTTTAGTCATTCTTAAAAAAACGGATTTTAGGTCTCTAACATCCTGCATAATTACATACATACATGCAGTAGAGTGGTGTCAACTACAACGGGAGAACCAGTTAACCCAGAAAGGTATAAGGATATATCGATGGCTTAGAACGCAAATGTGTCAAGTGCAAATTTATAAATTTTACAGGAGAGCTTTTTGAAAGTTTAGGTATACAATTTATTTGGCTTACAATTTATTATAATAATTATATTATTTTATTAGTATTTTATGTATTAATAAAAAAAAAACGACAAGAGGTGGTACTTACCACATTTTTATATGGTAATATAATAATGTATGTAGTTACCACATTTTCATTTTTATTATTATATAATATATTATATATTATATTATTTATATTTTATTTTGTTCTTATCTTTCTACTTTTAGAATTTGTTCTTTACTTTAGAAAAGAGTAAATAAAACCATTAAGCATGTATAGGGTTAAGCATGCTTTGGAGAATATTGTATCAACTGTTGATAACACATATGCATTTTATGATGATTTAATTTTGATTAGATATCAATAGTGGTAAATATCAATAGTGGCAAGTGGTAGTTAACCCAGCGGGCAAACCAAGCGCCCTCGCTACCAGTTATGGCCGGATTTCCCCGTACTCCCGACTGGATACGGGTTCGAGGTCACTTGCGCGGTGCTATGCCTTATGTTAGCGGTAATTCGGCTCAAACTTATCGCTGACCACGTCGTCCTTTGCCCTACTGTCCACTCGGGATTGGGTGGCCAATTAGTAGTTTCAAGACCCGCTGACTTAACCGTCAACAACCACATTCCCCTCCATGTGAAACAAATTGTTTTCCAGGTTATCAGTCGGAGTGCACAATCAATTGACTGGCGCCACACGGTGCGCAAACCGTCTAGGTGCGCTCGAAGTACGATAACTAAGGGAAACTGACCCACCTGTAGAATTAGTCACCTATACATACATACACTTAAAGGTGTCAACTACAACGGTGAACCCTTCATCTCAGAAAGTTTTAACGATATGATTCGTTCTATCTCCCGTGAGGTGAGCATAGAAAACTTAAGACAAAACAGTCAACTGTCTAGTTACGCCACTCGCCCGTAAGAGATCAACGCCTTACAGCAAGAAGCCAAGTATGCACCCAGCGGGCCGACCCTCGCGCCCTTACTTTTAGTTACGGCTAGATTTCTCCGACCTCCCGACTGGTTACGAGTTCGAGAAATGGACCTACCGCTCGGTCGCTTAGGCTTACGCTTATTATTCGTTTTAAAAACAGTTTCCGTATGGTTAACAACCACCCCCGCTCTATTGGAAACACAGCCATTTAGGGAATACACAGTCGATTCGCTGACACCAGACGGTGCACAACCTATCCAGGAATGCCCAAAGGGCGATTCCCAGTGGAACTGGGAATCCTACAAAAGTGCGAGTCCTACCCGGGCTCGCACTTTTTCGTGGAGGCTACCGGATGGGCGTAGACCTGTAAGCTGGGCCGACCCTAACACATGGGTCTTAGTGGTCCAAATGCACTGGGCCCATTAGCTCCTCAATACATACATACATACTAACTAAGAGGGAAAAAGCATTTCATGATATCTCACAATATTAGCAACCACAGCGTGGCCACAATTTTGAAAAACGTAATAATCAAGTAATTATACAATCAACCCAAAGTACACCACAAACAGTGAGTATTCAACAATTTAACAATGGGGTTATTCTATGTGCGAAGATTTTCCATTATTGATGAAGATTTTTAATCAAGTACATTGAGATCGCTTTCCAAAAAACGAAAGCAATGTAATAAAGTTTGCCCCACTTAAAAATAAAAGCTTTAACAATGTAAACGAAATAGAAATAATTTGACGATATATATCACGACATTCACGAGAAGTGAAAATTGCTTGAACTTTTATCACCGACACGTTTTCTATTGTCGTCTATGACTAAACGAACTGCAGTACCTAGAACATCCATTACAATACATTGACACCGATAGACTTTGCAACAACGACAACAATAGCGCATCTAGATGCCTATCGTAATCCTTATATTGAACTTGACCTTCCAAGTGTAATAAACACTAGATAACATTAAGCCACCCTAACTATAGAGGCCCTACAGATTACAATAGGTAATTGCAAACAATGCAAAAATATTTTAATGCCCTGGACATGCATATAATGATATGAAAGAAACTGGTAGAAACCGATGCATCAGCGAACAATAGATCATGTCGAACAATGGCGCAAAGAAAATTACACGCCTGAGTCGTTGAATGAAAAATTACAACTAGTTAAAATGTATGTAATTGTAGACAGATGAAGTTTGCGGAAATACCTTTTCGTTCTTCGTTTGATATTTCCATTGAATTCCTAATCCGCGGTTAATATCTAGCATTGTATTTATTCCATTAAATACGGCTGGCTGGTTAAATAACAATAAAAAAAATCGGTTGTCTGTAAAGTCGGTTTACTGACGATAGTTGAACGTGACAACGTCATAAGAAAATACTGATGGAATGGTTGCATTTGAAGCAGTTTCATTTAAGATTCTGATATTGTTTATTACAAACATCCAAAAATATATGCTTTTATACTCACCGATTTGACTACAACATGTAAATATATTAGTATAGCAGTATAATTGTATAATTGTTTATTGTTTAAAGTATATTGTTTTTTTAATTTGAAAGTTTGAAATCTCAAACTGTTAAATAACGGTTTGAGAAGCGTTTGAGCACGCTGCGCCATCTAGCGGTAGGTAATACGTCGTAAATAAACAATATCAGCGACATTTTACCAACCGCTAGATAGCGCATCGTAATGATAGCTTTTTTTTTAATAAAAGTTGCTTACTTCGTTGCACTTCGTTGTACCCACAAGAAAATTGTCCGTTCAGTAATAACATTCCGTATATCTAGAATACATATAAAATTATGTCAAGAATTTAAATCAATCTAGTGATTTTCATTCGTACTATTTTAGACTGAGGTTAGTAAATAATTCTTGTCGCAACCGGTAGATGGCAGCATTTATATTGAATAATAAATATAATAAATGGAACGCCTCAGAGCGAGGTAACGCCACATGAGTCATGTTTTATCGTGCGTGCAGCCGGCTCCATCGAATTATAAGACGTTGTCACGTCAAAAAAAAAAGAAATCTTTCGGCATCTAAAATTCGATTATTACGTATTTTAATGGAGACAAAATTAAAGATAAGACACCAGGAGTAGGAGCAATTTAAAATGTTGTTTATATTCTTTGTGCCACGATTGCATGGCCAGAATATTGTATAGTACCCCGCAATATGGGCTGGATTACGTTTCTTCGTGAACTAACATCGGAAATTAGTTCGTGTGAACGAAACAGGGCAATACGCTAGATCGGAATGTGAATTGAACGTTTGTCACTTTTTCGAATTAAAACTACCCACCAAGAATAAAGCATCGGAATTTAACACCGCACAAAATGTGTTCAAATTTATTCAGACGAGTATAAGTTTTTTTTTATTACAAATTATTTACTGTGTTTAAATTATGAGTAGATTCAATATACAAAAGTCTTAACTAAAAACTAGGCTGACGCCTGTTCCTAGGTAGACAAATTATTTTAATTATCTAAGAAATCTATAATATTATATTTATATAAATAAACAAAATCATACTTAATGTAACAGAAATATCTTAATTACGTAATTAAAAATTCCTAAGAAAATGTCATGAAAATTGTCAATAACCTATTTTTTTATTTTAAAACATGATAAAAATTAATATATGTATTAATAAGTATTAATGTGTATTAATAAAATACAAAATAAATTAACAAAAATGAAAATAAAATTATATTTAGAAATCATCAATTTATATTACTACATATACTATCATGTTTTTATTATAAAGATTCAATTATCTAATAATGTGTTTAATATCTGCAAGGCACTCAAACTATTTTTAAATTTATATGAAATTTTAATTGGTATGCAATTATAAAATTTGGGGGCAAGATAAGAGAAACTGGATCGGCCAAAAGCGGATCTCCTGAGTGGTATTACAAAATTTGTTTGTGTCGATCTTCTTGTCACACGATGTTCAACAGGTAGTTTTTATCGACGATCGTTCGTTTCATATTCCGCTCTACCGTATTGCTGTATCTCGTTCGTTTGAACTAATTTCAGTTTTAGTTCACAAAGAAAAGCAATCGGGCCCACATACCGATGAGACCCAAGCACAATGTTGAAGCCCAACCCTAGTGCCACGATTAAATGACCAGATTATTGTATACCTTAACCGCAATATGGAGTAAAAACATGCAAAAAATATTTGGTATAAACTGTACTCGAACCCTCGCTGAATATACCTCATATTCTGACGGCTTGGCAAGGTTCGAAATGCTGAGTCTTCAGCAGCGACGTAAAGTGACTGATATGACGTTCTTCCATAATATACTTTCGCATCATATCGACAGCCCACAAATTCTAAGCAGAATAGCCTTAAATGTCCCATCGCGCCGAACTCGTCACCCAAGGGTATTCAATGTACCCAAACTCCATACAAATCAAGCAAGGAATTCAACTCTGCATCGAATTATAGAAGCCTACGATGAATCGTTTCAGGAACTAGACATATTCTCAATGAGCAAAAACGAGTTTATCAGAGAGGTAATAGACCAGACCATAAAAGCTTGAACAGATACATACCTGTGCAGAATCCCACACTCTCATATATACACAACTATGACATATACACGTAGATGTACTTACACACACCTATTAAACACACATCACAATCACAGATATAAACACACGCATCCTACTCTACCATACACACTCACAAATCGAGAGAACATGATTATATAACATAATATATAAATATTATTACACAACATCACGCACATAAACTGTATATTATCAGGAGACTATTTTGGCAGAAATATTGTTATTATTATTTATTAACTTAAGACCCGAGCGCTGTTTTTCTTTTTTGTTGGAATAAAATAAAAATAAAGTAAAATAAAGTAATATCTATATAAACTGACCTCTGCGCGTCGCGTCGTGTCCCCATTACGTCGCACATATCAATAAGAATTTCTTCTCTGACGGAGCGTGTCGTTTACTTTATAATAATTTATTGGCGCGAACGGTCGCGCACGATCTGCCGTGCTCACTTTACCCCTGTGCTTAGCAGCCTTTTCTCGGATATCACAAGTATATGCCCGGTTGCGTTCTATTTTGCAATCGGCGCACGAGCGACGCAATGAAATCACCTGCCAATTGCTATCGATGCGAACGACACGTTATACTGCCCAGTTGCATTACATAATAACACACTCATTATCCCTCGTTATGGTATTAGCGTATTTGCATGCGTTGTGGCAGGGCCCAGGCCCTGGAGTATCGTGACGGTATTTGAAAGTAGAGCAATTTCTCTTTCTAGACAAAATAGGCTGACGATATCTTGGCAATTATGGATGAAAGGCGGAAATTCAAAAACCGGAATCTTGACGCGTATACTTGTAATTATAAGTCCGCCACCTGACGTTCAGCAATATTAGCAACAAACCGAATTATAAGAAGGTTTTTGCATTTGTAGCTCTTGACCATGTAGGCCTAGTTCGTTAATGTAAATCCTGTGGTGATGGTTTATTTTTTTTTATTTATTTATTTATTTATTTACATATACATATACATTCAAATGCATGAGCAAACAGAAAATGAAATGACAATTTAGACAATGCCGTTGTATGCTTTCAAAGTTATATACATGTTGGAGACTCGGTCCAACATACCCACAACAAAAAAGTAATTTCTATAGAATCGAAATCGCAAACACGCTCGAATATACACGAGTCAACTGCAATTGATTTCCAACTAAATTCGGCATTTTATGCTCAGTCAAACGATGACTAATGTCATTTCTTCTGATCGATACGAATTAACACGCTTATTTCTCACCCCACTCATAACTATTGCTTCACTGCATACCATATAAAACGCAGTACATTCGACACATAACGTATCATTCCCTTAGTGGACAGTTACCGCGGCTACACATCATTCCCCTGTTGGGCAGTTATCGCGACTACACTTCATTGTCAAGCAGTACCTGCACTATACGCGATACCGATCGTCAAACCTCGCTCCTCGACTACACACTTCGGACACACTACCACGACTTCACCTCGCGCCCACACTACCTACACAACGGCGAAATATCAATCAAGGCGTTACGAACGGGCAACCTACTACAGACCTTCTGAATAAATACTTCAACTTCAACTACAACGACTTTCAATAACGGAGAAAACTTCTTGATGAGAACCACCCTTCGCTCACAATCAATTGGAGTCTAGTGAAGGGTGGCCTCTCTCACATACACATATGTCTGAGCCCAGGTTACATAGCGCATACATTAAACGCAAATGATTACCTTTCAATTGTGCTAAGAATTTGATCTATGGTTTAGTTTAATGCCCATGCTTCTATTGTTATGCCCATGCTTCTACATTACATTATTATATTACATTATTTATGTATGAAAATAATAAATTATATCGTCAATAATCATTATAATACAGATTAGTAACAAGTCAAATCAAATCAAATCAAATCGCATTTATTGTCTTCAAAAAACTTTACATAGTTGTTTAGACATTTTATATAGCCGCTTAATGTTAAAATAACTTTAAAATGTATACTAAATATTTCATTAGAGACTCACCACATAATTGAGTTATATTAGATATTTATAACTACAGATAGTCATGAAATTATAATACTAAAATTAAATGGTCCTGTAAGTAAGAATTATAATTGATTATGGGAGACAATTACAAATAATAGTAATAATATAATAATCAATAAAATGGTACAAATGTCAAGTTAAATAAAAAAAATCGAGATGGAAATTTTCAGTAATCTAATTATAATTCGTTAATATTATATAATTCTCTCGCAATAAGTTAGCCTTTTAATTTCGATTTAAATTGGGTGATATTTCCGTTTCTACATATACTTTTGATATTTCCATGCAGTTTAGTAAATGCCTATATTAAAAGGAATAAAAATCTTGACTGCCGTTACAGTGAAGTATTGTATTTATAATTATTTTTATTACGGTTTTTTATAAATATTTGCGGTGAATGTATATATACCCATATATACGTATAATGTACTCAATCAGACATTTCATTTGACACTAAACACTACATATTTATGTTAATTTATTGACATTTGTTCATTTGGACATTTAGACAACACCTTGCTTGATATTTGGACAGTTAATCTATGTATATATGACACTCAGGATGAGATAACGATTAAAACAATACTACATTTTTCTAAATCGGTTCTAGCTATTAGAAGTTATGGTGGAATAAAGAAACGGAAAACATACATAGATGAAACCTAAACACATTACACTCCTTTTTTGTTGGGCAGTCGTGTAAAAATACGCGTGCTGCTAAAGTTCTTTCTCCCGTGAGGTGAGCGTAGAAGACTTAGGGATCAAACAGTCCACTGTCTAGTTACGCCACTCGCCAGTAAGAAGCCAACGCCTTACCGCGTGATAACCAGGTTAATCTGCCAGCGGGCCGATCCTCGCGCCCTTACTTCCTGTTACCGCCAGATTTCTCCGACCTCCCGACTAAGTACGAGTTCGAGTTCCTTACGTAGCGGTGATTCGGTGTCTACCGAATCTATCGCGGACCACGGCGTCCTTTCTCTGGCTCTTAACCCGGTATCGGGTAGCCGATTGATCGTTTCAAGAGCAGTTGCCGTAGGGTTAACAACCACTCCTGCTCTGTAGAAAAAAAAGCCGTTTCCTCGGTTCAGTCGCCGACCGGTGCGCAAATCGTCCAAGATCGCCCGAAGGATGATTCCCATGGAAACTGGGCCGCAGGCACTTCTACCCGGGATCGCACTTCTGCGTGAAGGCTATCGAATGACGATGACCTGTGAGTTGGGACTACCCTAACACATGGGTCATAATGACCCATTTGTACTGGGCCCATTAGCTCCCTAATGGCACAGACAGTAGCTTCTCTTGAAACAAAATTGAAATCAATACGTCACGAGTTGTAAGGGCTCGGATATGGTCGCCAGATATCCGAACGCTCAAAATTTCGCCAGCGTTTACCTGCTCGTAGTGTTAACCATTAGCGTTCGTCGGGACGTACCCCTCTACCCCCATTCCACACACCCTCTTTCCGCATTGCCCTGTAGCTCGAGAGTAAAGTTACTGGTTTGTATACTGTGCTAATGGGCCCACTTTAGTATGGCAGCGTTATTGGAAACGTTTGCGTTAAATGTCGTTCAGCGAATGCAGCGATGCGCTCGCGACATTAGGGAGCGCTCCGCTGTGTCCGTGAACGCGGGGGTAGTCGAGTTGGCACCGTGCACTATAACGGAAGACACAATTGAATTAGCCATGTAATTAATCGTTATTTGATAACCGGTTGTCCGTGGCGCTTAGTATGAGCGGGCTGCGGCGTTATCAATTTCTAATCGCCGCCTGAATTATAGGTTACGGGCAGGAAATTGAAATGCACCCCGCACACAGTTAATAGAAAAAGCATTGATGGGCCATTCCATAAAATGGAGATGATATCTATCATATTTACGCATACTATATTCAAACACATAGGTAGGGGGGGGGGGGGGGGTAAGTCGGGTATTGGCGCAATTGTGACACCTTTTTTGTTGTTTTATTTAGAATTATTTTATCCGACAATTATGTAGATGAAATAATATCAAAGAAATGCTTTTTAAGAACGGAAAATTGATCAAAACTGGCGCTCTATGTCCTTTCTGTTCAGTTTAACTCACAAATCAGACATTATAGTACCATTATTCGGATGTTCATATATAAAGTATGTTAAAATTAAACGCATTAAATTATAAGAAGTCTACTTTGGGCAAAATTTGAACACAGATGCATATACATAGAGATGAATAGCAACATCAGGGCCGGAATTCTGAAGCGACGATACGATATACGATTTTCGACACTCGACGATATAGGCGAGTCTCTGAAACCGATTCGATAGTCCTTGAATCGTCAGAAGTAAGGTTAGGACAGACGAAAGCACGCGAGATGCTGTATTACCGAACCCGTCGGTAAGTCACTCTGTTTGTGGTTATACGGTAATGAAACCCCGCGGCCGTTTTCATTATCGTATCGCGTTGACGTATCGTATCGCCATTTCAGAATTCTCCAGCAGTCCAATCGTTGCGATGCATATCGTTCATGCATGCATCATTGGCGTTCACCAGAACGTCGATCTTGAAGGCCTTTTGACTCATACTTTTCGTAGCACAGCCAATGTTAAACAAATTGTCGTCGACTACCAGTAGACATTTATTATGTCGAATTAAAAACAAGTCACTTTCAATATTAGAATTATGTTATATTAAAATTAGGTACGCAATAGTATTACTCCTTTTTATGGCAACCGTTTTGTAATATTTTCAATTCGTGATTACGCGTAAATTAGTCAGCAAGTAAAAACACAAACACGATGAAAGAATAGTCTATGAATGAAATTACATTCCCATCTGTTTTAAACATTAATATATCTTGCCTACACTTTGCTCCAAGATTTTAAACCCAAGTTAATTTTCTGATATACTCTTCAATAATTCCAAGATGACATTTTAATTCAAATTCAAATTGACTTTTCACATAATATTTAGTAACGGAAATTTATTATAATAATCTCTAGAAATTAATTTATATTATTCCTATCAATATGTTTCACATCTTCCTCCAATTTTTTTCCTTTTTATTTTGATTTACTTCTCATTTTTAGCCTTCATCTTTATTTAATCACGAGTTTATTATTTTATTAATTTTAGATATTTGTATTTGCTTCTTTCTTTTTTTTTACCAACTCTATGATGACTGTAAATTTAATATATTAACAGTGATTACGTCATTATAATTTTGATAATTTTATTTATTTTGGTATAGTGTTTTAGTGTTATAGTTCTAATATATTTATTATATTAAAGTATACATATGTACAGGATGAATTAAGTGAAAATGTACTTAATTATAAAAAATATTTACACCCTATATGTAAATTATAAAGCATGTAATGTAGTACCCATCGATGTTGTACGACCTACTGGCGGTACTCAATAAAAAATACTATTGTTATTATTATTATCGCACAAGTTTGCGCGAAATCAAGAAGAAAAAATCAGACAATCAAGCAAGAGAAAAATCTAAAACGTCCAATGTCTCGCTTTCACTTCAAAACAATATGCTTAAGCGACCTCTGCCGCAGACGTTACTTCTTAAACCATCGGCTGTGCGCCTCGACACACTCGCGCTAGAATTATTCACTTAGTTCTAGATCGCTAATTCAAATATTTCGAATTTCGGGCCTATCCACATTTTCTTTACACGACGTCGAGCGTAAATTGGCCGCCTTCAGTAGGCGGCCTGCTGCAGTAGGCAGGTCATATCGCGGATGTGTGCTCAATTAGCTATCGACGCCATACGCTTTTGTCATCGCTGCTTTGTAATTCCAAAACAGCCTGCCTAATCAAAGATAGGGAAATATTGGTGGCATATAGATTCGAATGCTTTATGTTTACACAAAATATATATATATATATATATATATATATATATATATATATATATATATATATATATATATATATATATATATATATATATATATATATATATATATATATATATATATATATATATATATATATATATATATATATATATATATATATATATATGAGGAAATTGGGAACCAACGTTTACTAGTTTTTAGTAACTATACCTCTTGTTAAATTTACCTGATAGACTATTAAATTTTGAAGGATTTATCATCTTATTGACCTATATATTAAGTTATACACTGGAGATATTATTTTGTAATATTGTGATCATTTTGAACCGATATATCTATATATCTCTATGTATTTCTCATAATATATGGAAGATTTCTAAATTAAACTACTTTAAACGGTCGTCTAACTATTCGTATGACAAGTGTAGTTAAAACATTCATAATTATACCTTGTATTTTGAATAGGCTCTGTGATGTTTTGGGTTGCACAGCGCCTTAAGAACCGTGTATATTTTTGTCATACGAGTCTCGTGTTCGTTCAGTCATTTATTAGCAAAAAGTCGCCGTGTTCGTTGCGGGGGTAGGTCTGATAGTACCAACCCTCGATTCGGGGAACGTGACGTTGATGAAACGGACGCCCATCAATCTTATCTCTCATTATGCGAAGAGTTAACGATCATCCGCTATGCGATCCGGCGACTCAGCAGCCTTCGTTGCCTCTGCTAGCCGGATTTGGATTTTTTTTTAATTAATCACTGCTGGCAGCGAGCGGACCAGCTCTGATGGATCGTCCTATAATATGAAGCGGTAAGCTCCGGGATACGGGCCGCTTCATGAGCGATAAAATTAAATGACTTTTACTACTAACAGATTGTTAACTGGCTTCAGCTGGGTGGCATATTTCCAAACCCGTGTCTGGTTGGACAACGAACAGTTCTACACGGATTTGAATAATTACTCTCAAATGCATGTTCACCTCTCATTATGAAGTTTTAAATATGTATACAAGTAAGACGTGTGCATTCATACATAATACGTAATACATTAAAACAACTTCTCATTATTATTATTTTTTTTGTCATTTATTACTTTGATTATATTCTGAAATATTCTTTACGAGTTTTTATATTATATTTGTAAAATTTCACTATTATATTTTTAACAGTTGACTACAATTGTTTCCTAGTTTTTGTATATTTTAAATTACCTGCTTATTATTGATGTTTTTTGATATTTTTTATGGCAAATTGTTTTAAATTTTATATTTGTTTTTCATGTAGTTTTATTACAATAGAGTAAGATTATGTTCAAAAGATTTCTCAAAATAATAACGATTAAAATAAATGGTCTACCTTAGAACAAGCAGCAGCCTAGTTAGGCGTTAACTATTGTAAATTATTATTGTAATTTTGAAAATATATAAATCGATTTGAATTTGATAATCATCGTTATTGCGGTTTTTATGTGGTCCATTCCTGGAAATAGCCCTCCGCAATGTTTTCCACGCTCTCCAATCTTGAACTCTCCGATCTATGTACCGAATGTCAAGTATCTAAGTTGAATATTTCGAAATGGAAGTATGATTAGCGCGCCTCCTCGAAGACTGATATCAACCAAATGATAGCTGCATGCCAAATTTCAGCTCAATCGGATAAAGTTTGGCGCTGTGTGGAGAAATACACACACACAGACACACACAATACTATAAAACATGAATATATAAAATAAATACAATAAAATACAACATGTTTTTCCATTAATACATATAATATTTATAATTACGTAATAATGCAAAAAAAACAATTACCATCAAATTATACATACTATTATCGTTATACAGTTATATCTCATAAAAATAAAATAAAACAGAAAATTCTAAAGCTTGAAGTTATACCTTGGGCCTTAGCCAGGTCGCCCATGGGCAAATATACGCTAATGTACGCTAATGTACGCAAATATACGCTAATTCACAACGACTTATTTAAACCTTCGTTTCATATTTTTATAACTTTGTCGACTACGACTATTTTAACTATTTTTATCCTTGGAATTAATTGAACTTTGTTATTTACTATTTTGAATTATGTTTATTACTGACTATTTGATTATGAATTGAGAATGACTATGATGATAATTGTTTTATTTTTTTTTGCTTTTTGTTTCTTTTATATTTGGTTAAATGTATATCTTATATAATGTGCATGTTATTATTATGTATTTGATTATAATTATTTTAAACTGTTTATATAATAACTAGCATGTTTTAGATGAATTTATGTATTCCTTATTTTTTTAAATTTTACAAAGAAAAAACGAAATTCACTCGCATGCTGAGCAAATGTGGCCTCAGGAATATCTTGGAAGGTTATATAGAGCGGCTTTTCTTACTTACCTTGTCATTACTTTTCTTATCCTTATATAATTATTAACCTTACTAATTTTTTCTACTATCAACGTGCTCATAATATTTATAACTTAATATGTATGCAAGCGTTGTAAACTGTTCAAAGGATAGTTAATGAGTTTTGTTTAATTACTTTTTGAACATACCCGTATTGTATTGTATACCCGAATCTTGTATTTACTTTGTAAGTATACACTAAAATTAAAATAAATAAATAAAAAAGTGTTTAATTTCTTGCTGTGGTTTACGTCATTAGGTTTAATGTTTTAATTGTAAATTGCTTTTTTTCTTTTAAATTGCTATATAAATAAACATAAAAAAGATGCAATCGAATTGATAACTTCCTCCTTTATTTGAAGTCGGTTAAAAATAAATACAATTTCGCCTACATACATATATAATGGCGACTGTACTCATATTGTCTTCTCTGATAATAATGTCATACTGTACTTTCAACTTGGCAGACGTCGCTTTCTGCGGTCGTAAATAATCAATTACCAAGCGGTCACAGGTATTATTTCCCTAGAGGACGCTAGGATTAGGTACGGCGGAAATTCAATTTATCAATAATAATACCCATTCTGCTGTACGTGATATGAATTATCCTTGAGTATAATGAGAAAGAGACGCTAACGCCAACATCCTATAAATTGCTACAAAGAATAGTCGCAGATAACCATACGAAACCATTTATTGGTATATTACAATAAATGTGCACGGGACCTTTGTTACACCCATTGCCAAAGGTTGATAAAACACTTGATATCTGGAGGGGTCAACATAACGGGCGAACCCGTCACCCCAGGGAGCTTTAACGACAACAGGCCGTTCTATCTCCTATGGAGTTAACGCGAAGACTTGGCGGACAAAGACATTTCTGATTGTGTAGGGTATAATTTGAAGATGTCGACAACAACGGGCGAACCCGTTATCTCAGTAAGTTTTAATGATAATGGTCGTTATGTTTCCCGTGAGGTGATTGTAGAAAACTTTGCGACGATACGAATCTACCGTCCAGCAAAGCCACGAATCCGCCAACGGATAGGCACTAGGAAGGTAAACCAGTGGGGCCACCTCGCCCCCTGGCTACCAGTTTTGGCAGGATATCTCCGTCTGTAATTAACCTTCAGGATACTTTCGTCCTCCCGACTGGTTACGTGAACGAAGCCGCTTGCGAGGCCTCTACCTGTTATGTTACAGCGGTAATTAAACATAAATTTATCGCGGACCTGGGCGTCCTTTGCCCGTAATGCCACTCGGGATCGGGGTGGCATTACGGGCAACAGTGGCACCTATCGCATTTCTTTATAGGCTGATGACATTACAGAAATAATACGGAGAGATAGAATGCCATATATTAGTCTATCTGACATTTCAAGCGCGTAATTACTATCACTGTCTAGCGCCACCGACGAGCCCGTGAGAGTCTAACGCCTGCGCACCAACCTCACGCCCTTACTACCGGATTTGACGAATTTCTTCGTCCTCTAGTCTGGTCGCGGATTCAAACTCGCTTGCGCAGCCTCTACCCTGATGTTAGCGGTAATTTAGTTCCGATTTATTGCGGACCGTGGCGTGCTTTGAAAGTCTTTCACACGAGAGCGGTTGGCCAACGGGTCAACAACCACTTCCGCTGCTTAGGAAACGTAAGAGTATAAGACCGTTTCCAGAACCCCCGGCTATTCGCCGGAGTGCGCAGTCGGCTGTCTGACGCTGCACTATGGCCAAACCATCCAGCAGCACCCGAATCTTCCACTATAGGATCCAATCCGCCTGTCCACGACACATCGGACTCATGGGTTCACAAATTCCTTTCCAGGTTTGTCCCTCTGCGAGGTGGCTACCGGATGTAAGTTCAACCGTGAGTTGATCATACTGCCCAACCTGGATGTAGCCTATACCTGTCAGCATTTAATATGGTGGGACTAAATCGTCTTGCTCCGAAACAAACACCAATATTAAAATACTAAACGCGAATTACGTCAATGACACGTGATTAGTGTTCGTATATTAGTGTTAGTGATTAGTATTCTAAGAACGTCAATGACAGTCGAAATTATTATTATTTTACGGCTAGATAAAAAAGGTAAAACAGAAGCGAGTGTCGGGGAGCTTTTATCTGCATATTCACATAATAGCTAATTCGCCACAGCCCATGTAAGAAATCAATTGATACACAAGTAAATATATTAAAAGGAATAAAAAAAACGACTCGTTACAAAAAAATAACTACTGTTTTTATAATTTATTTTACTACAGTTTCTTAAAAAATATTTGTGGTTTATGTATTTATTCATATAGGTACATGTATATTTCCAGAATTTACTAAATCAGACCTTTCATTTGACACTATACACGATATATCTATGTTAATTTATTGACATTTAGACAACCACTATCTGGACAGTAATTGTACCCAATGACACTCGGAATGACACAATACTTTTAGCAATACCACATACTTCTAAATCGGTTTTAGTATTTAGAAGTCGTGGTGGAATAAAGAAACGTAAAATATACAACCATGAACACACTAGACTCCCTTTTTATTGTGCAGTCGTGTAAAAACAAAATGCATGCTATGTATTGTCACGCGCTTTTGAATTTATATATCAGGAAATATGAGTTTTAAAAAACTATTAAAGAACAGAAAATTGAATTTAGGACTACCTACTCCTAAAATTTAAAAAAAAGCATTCCCTATTATAATGCTCCTAACCAAGTTAGGTGAATTGAAATTTTTGATTCGGCCAAAAATAGGTGTTGAAATTAACTAGATTGTCATTATTCGGAAAACAAAGGTAAAATGTTTTATAACAAGCTTAAATACAAAAAGCTTCATTTATAATACTAATTAATCAACGTTTATAATAGGGTTAGTGCTTCTATATAGAATAGATTATGTTTTTATAGTCGTGGAAAATTCTCCGCAAATTATAGTAAAAACTGCGAGAGTCGGTGTATACATACTCAAAAGCTCCGCACTGCGGCGGAGTGTCAACCGCGTCAGCTGCACTGTGTCCCGCGCGAGTTCGCCCATTAAACAAAGACAAACACAGAGAAAAAACGTAGATGTGCCCTTCCATATTTTATTTTATTTATTTAATAAAGAAAAGCACATTTTTACGTCAGTACATTGTAAGTTTAACATTATAGGCTTAAATGTAAATAATAGCAAAATAGAAAGCACAGCAGACCAAAATTTTTTGAAATCAACGCCGCCTAACTAAGCCTAGGCCCGTACTAAGGCAATCGTATCAAGTAGAGTGGCTTGTGCATACTTTAGAATACTTAATTCAAAAAATATGCTAGGTATCGAAAAATATTAAAAATTAACTAATAATAATAAACATTGTAATTTGAGTGTAATGTGATGTAACTGTAGTGTAGTGTAGTGTGATGTGACTGTAGCTGTAGTGTGCTGGAAAAATAACATTCAGTAAATGGTGAAATAATCAAATTGAATAATAATAATATAATGTCGTAATAAATACAATAAAATATAAATAATATTAATAATGAATCGAAATAAATGGAAAAATGATATCGCAATAAATATTTAAAGAATCAAATTTAAATAGTCCGAGGATACAATTATATATAAAATGTCCATGTTACAAGTTAAAATGTATATTTCAATATAATTCAATTTAAAAAAAACAAAAACACAAGAACAGCGATTTGGAAGGCATAATTCTCTATGCATTTTCATTACCATTTATTATTTTTAGATAATTGTATCATTGCAAGGATCATTTCAGTTCTTTTTAGTTAAATTATTCTTTTTGATCAGTTTTTATTATTTTTGACTATTGAACACTGTCTATTATTTTACTTTTCCGAATAACCAACTAACCAGAAAAAAAAGTATTGTGATCGCGCTAAAAAAATTAAAGATGAAAACGGAAATATCTATTTTTAACCCCTCCGAGACGATGAAGACCATTTCTAGACTGAAGTCTATCTATGTGTCTGTGTGTGTGTGTGTGTGCGTCTATGTGTTTATCTACCTGTGTCTGTGTATATTCCTCCGCGATAGCGTCCAAACGTTTGATCCGATTGTGCTGGTCATGGCACGAATTGAAAAGGTTGTGGTTGAAAACGCACCAGAGGGCGCTCTAGTCATGCTTCATTCTCGAAATATTGGACTTAGAGACTTGATGGTACACAGGTGCCTTATTGGGCCGAAATCACATTGGGAAATTTTGGTTGGGATATCTTATATTCAAGCTACACAAATAATATTAAAAGTCCGCCATACATTAATTAAATACAGAGTACGGGCATTAAAAGCGGCGAGGCTTGCGATGCGTGGAATGTTCGAAGTACGAATTCGAAGGCTTACGGTGACCGGCGTTTGCAATTTGATGTTTAAATTGAATGAGATGATGAATGAATGATAACGAGTTTCTCCAAAATGCGGTTTAAGATCGCGTATCTTGAGATGGATAGATAAACGCGATAAGATTTTCTTGCTTTGACAGATGGCTTATTTCTACTTCTAGTGGGGCCAGCGACAAAAGATTACAAGAGTTTTGGAAAAGCTGATACTTTCAGATCAGTCAGTATTTTGGCCATAGAATGCCAGGGTGCAGTAAGCAGGTGAGATTCAAGGACACCTGGCTCTGGCGTACTAGAAAATGTGTAATTTTAATTAATACCCCTAAAGTGTTTAATTATTACCCCTAAAAAAAATATCAGTAGACAGTGGATGCAATAAAGAACTCGAAACATATGGTCAGACTGCTTCATAATCGGACGTCACGCGTTTGTTTTCCAAAACATTTCCAGCTATTAGGAGTACTAATTAAAATCACATATTTCCTAGCACGCCAGCGCCAGATGTCTCGGTATCTATCATGCTGACTCTACCTCGGCAATCTATGGCCAACATACTGTCTGATCTGAAAGTATCCGTTTTTCCAAAACTCTTGAATTTTTTGTCACTTGCTCTTGGACTATTCCGTGAGATGTTTACTAGTGGCAGTATAGTTGCATTGCCGAAAACCAGACTCTACTGATTCAGTTAGTTCAATTCAGTTAATATCCTTCGATGAAGACTCTATTGCTTACTTCAAAACAAAACCGTTGTTTCGGGTGGAAAGTATATTTTCCATGGGGCCTATCTTCCTTATTCTTCAAACATCTCGTGGGAAATGAACTTGACAAACGCAGCTCGGGGTCGCATCGCCGAGTTTCGCTGAACGTACTATAATGACTCAGCAGTTTCACCGCGTCTCACAGATCTGATTATAATTGTCGGGTGCAACCAGCCATTTTGCATAGAAGACGACACAGACGGTCGCTTTGTGATGTAAAGACACCTTTGATCTGCTTTTAATTGTACCTACACCTTTTAAAAGGAATATAAAACTATGCTATAATGGGATTATTGTGATTGCATAGGGTTGACCTTGGCCTTTCCGGTTCTCATGGGAGTTCTGCCGACAAAAACCCTTGTAACGGACCTTAAGTCCATTACATGCGATCAACAAATGCATGGATTTCCAGTGAAAGCCACAGACACAATTCAGCTATTATTTTCACTCGTGCAGCTATGAATCAGCACGATGAAACAATACTTTAATCGGAATATTTTTGGATTGCGTCATTTCGCGGCCTATATAAACCGGCGAAAAAGCAACCAAATTATCATTTCCCGAGTGATCACCTTCCCCCAGGGTTGCGACGGCATATTCGGCACTCTCTCTCACGAGTTAGGTCAACGAATCCGGCTCCTTGGTTTCCTTTCCTCATTCTCCCTGAGTCTCGAAGCATCATTCTGTAATCCCACAGACTCGAGCCGTGCCTAGTACAAGATACTAGGAGCACCCATACAATCCTCATCCGTATATCCTCGCAACCGCAGTCGCGCATCTATACACTCGCGTCAAAGTAAACTATTCGGCAAGCGTTATAACTGGCAATATTCAAACCTTCGATCAATAAATTCCTTCTACTTCGTTTAAAACCGCCTTTCAATACGGAGATAACTCGCAAGTTGATACCACCACCTCACACCGAACAATTTCGAGTCTTGTGAGGGGCGGTCCCTCACACCCTTGAACTTTCCTAAAGGAAGTATTAACTATTCCGTGCGACCGTATCCAAGGTGGACCTGATGCTGAGCAACTGCAGATAGCAGAGTCAATAGTCAATAGTCTTTTGTTCATTCAAAATTGCAAATACATTTGGGTATGCCATAATAACACATGTTTAAAACAAATTAAAATATCAAAGAAATATTCGAAAAAATCAATAAAATCAATAGTATAAAACTAATACCACAAATAATCAATAAAATTAATACTAATATTAGCCTAAGTGAAAGACAGACAAAATAAACGATAAATGCTTAATCATCACGAAAGTAAAACGATAATAATAATAATGAATAATCAAACATTATCAAATTACTCCAAATAACAGAGGTATCTTAGAGAGATCATTAAAATTTTCGTAATAAGTAAAATAAATATACTGTTTTATTTTTTCTAAGTTATAAAACGCATGTGTGATAAACCTGTGTTCTCTATGTTTTTGCTTTTAAATCTTGTATTGACTTTGAATATTTATTATAGAGTTTAAAGGCCACATATGACTTTTGGATTATAGTCAAACGGACTTTTGGAAGGGCTATGTTGGCTTTGCGTCGAGTGTCGGATCATATACGTTCATGTGAAGCTTTAACTTTCGTATGTTGTCTTTAGTATACACTAAACAACTGAGAATATACGCTGATGCCACAGTAAGAACTGTGTATTTTTTGAAAAGATGCGCGCAATGTGTCTGTCCGTACACCGTTGCCTGCTTTTGGAGGCGATAATGCGAGGAGAAAATAATAGAAGATAGGGGTTAATCTAGAGACCTTTCATGGACCTGAACCGCCTCTTCGATTTAGTTGATCACTCGCTCCTGATGCTTAAATAAGAATATTGTGGGATAAGAGAGTAGATGCTGCCGGTACTGAATAGTTTCCTATTGCAATCAATCTTCTTTTTTCGATAGACACTCCAACCGATTCCACCCGGGCTGCGTATGGTATCCCTCGATATACCGCAGGGTTTAGCCTTAAGAAACCTCCTATCTCTTATATTTATTAACGAACTTCCAGTGGCAAGAGATATTGGTAAGATATTTATATATTAATAGTTATAATACAACCATTATTTGCACTTAAACATTGGAACACAAAAAGGCATTCTTATTGCCACATCGCAATATCTTACAACAAACCTAATATACAGTGCAGTGGTACATGCGCGCGTTGTGGAATTAAGCATTATTAAATTGGTCTACATGAATTACAAACTACTATATTTAAAACTAAGGATACTCGAAAAGAGGAAATTGGGACAGGAAGGTGAGAAAAGAGAGAAACACCTAGTTAGTTTTTAGAAAAAAATGGTTTTTTAAGGTGACTCTTGAATGATTGTAAAGAATGCAAGTTTTGTATATTTAATGGGAGATCGTTCCAGAGTCTTGCAAAAAAGACACGAAAAGAGTAGAATTAGAAATCAGTATTATGACCTGCCACGGACAAAAACATCCAAAAACTTATAGTATGCCAACGAAACATGGAGCGAAGCATGCTAAACATAAGGCTACAGGACAGGTGGACGACCTCAAAAATAAAGAAAATAACAAAGGTGAACGATGTTTTGAACAAAATTAGAAAACTAAAATGGAACTGGACTGGTCACATCATGAGAACCAACAAAGAAAAATGGACGAAGGACGTAATGGAATGATATCCTAGAAATGGGAAAATACAAAAAGGACGTCAAATTAAAAGATGACTTACCGAAAGGATGGAGAAGGTTGGCTTGGGACAGAGATGAATGAAAGAAAATGGGGAAGGCCTATATCGAAGGACAACCTGATCAAAAAACTGGCTGCTGAAGAATATGATACCTTATTTAAAAATTAGATTAAAAATTAATAAAATATATTGTTTTATCACATAAGGTAAAATTGTACAATACGGTCAGCGAATAAAGGCTTTTATTATTATTATTATTATTATGACAGGAAATTTTGGGTAAATTTGCAAAATCTGACGAGACTTAATCGTTCGAAAAGCTCGTGATTATAGGATGGTGTTGATTGGAATACTACACAATGGACGTGTGCCTTACAAGAGTCTCTTTCTATCTGCTGATTACTGCAACTGATAGTTCCCAGCTAATGGTTTAATGGAAGACGCACCAATTGTACTTTCGATTACAGGGAGCTGAGGATTTTTCCCTTAGCTGTATTGGACGACAATTACACGCAGTATGCTTTTCGAGCTTCATAGAATTCGTGATTGACTGGATTGCGACAGTATGTACATTAATATGGTTGGTTGGTAATAAGAGTTAATTAATACCAACTGTGTGATAAACTAGGTCGAGCATGTTTCGTCTTATGGAGGCTTGCGCCCACGTTGTGAAAAAAAAACACGTCTTTGAAAAGTCTTTCTGTTTATTTGTGCATACTGTTTGAAACTTGCACATAGTTTTCTATTTGAGTAATAAATAAATTATTAAAGCACTTACAATCAAACGTCAACTTTGAAAATCTGCAACTCGCCTCCACCGAGAAACCTAGAAATAAAATAAATCAAACTGTTATCAACGCAACAAATAGACATATTGATGAATTTTGATGAGTTCAAATTGGGCTAGATTTCGTTTATTCGTAAACAAAAATCGTAAATTTCTTCATGTGAACGAGACAGGGCAATACGTCAGAGCGAAATGAGAAATAAATGGTGGCCACTTTTTCGCATTAAAACTACCGCTGTTATCAACGCAACAAATAGACATATTGATGAATTTTGATGAGTTCAAATTAAGTACACATTGGGCTAGATTGCCTTTCTTCCTGAACAAAAATCGGAAATTTCTTCATGTTAACGAGACAGGGCAATACGTCAGAGCGGAATGTGAAATAAATGGTGGCCAATTTTTCGCATTAAAACTACCCACCGAAGATAAGCAGCTGAATCGCTGAAGACCGCACGAAATGCGTTCAAACTTATTTGGACGGCTATAAATTCGACAGGTGCGAGAAAATCGACGATCGTTTATTTCATATTCCTTTCTAACGTATTGCTCTGTCTCGTTCGGTTGGATCAAGTCCCAATTTTAGTTCACGAAGAAACGCTATCGGGCCCATTATCGTTCGTTATAAGGCGTATTTAATTTTACTACGGAACGCAACGTGTAGATGGCACTCACAGTTCCAATTAAAAAAAAAATACACCGGCGGACATGATACCTGGAAATGACCATATCTGATGAACTTTTGTTTCATGATATTTTTGAAAAATATAAGAACTAATTTACAGAAGTTTCTAAGCGAATCTTGGGATAAGTAATCAATTTATAATTTAGACTAAAAAAGATTGCTTATTGACTTGGACATTCAGGCATTAGTCTGATTTCGAAGACTTTCAGGCGATGTTACTTCTACAATGTAGGCGGTAAGTGTATTTTATTTTAATTTGATTATATTGAATGATTAATTCTCTAGCGTCGCGCTAAGACGCATTTTTTATTTAGGCCCTAAATTATTTCCTTAAAACGCAATGGCGCTCTGAGAATTACGCTAAATATGCTTTTCCATTAACAACCTTATACCAGCACTGCGGAAAGACAGTTTTACTGTGTAATTTCTGCGATCGAACGTTTAGTGTCCGCCCGCACGCCGGCGGATACGCACGTAAAATCTGTGCCTGACGCTTCAATTTAAGTTCAGATAGACTAATAGATGTCCTATTTCTCCGTAATATTTTTGTGATGTAATCAGCTTATATAAAAAAAACGATTATTGGCAGTAATAATTGAATATTATTATAGATAACATTGGTTAAATTATTGAATGTTTATTATCCACCAGTCCTTGAAAAACCCATCTATTATCAATGTCATACTATATTAGCCATCTACATAGCCAAATAAATTGCTATTAGTTTTCAATTACCGCGGGCGGAGCTGCGGGTATGGCTAGATAGGTATAATTGTCAACTTAACGGTTTACCTTTTTAGACTGCCGTTTACTTCACTCACTTACAAACGTGCATTTTATGACATTAAAAGAGACACGATATCACAATTAGTTGCAATTAACGTACCGACTTATAATTATCACACCGACTGTCCTGATCCGACCGGTACAGTGTCATACGAAAAAAGTCGGAATGTACAGAAAAGTAATTAGCGGTCCATGAAATTAAATTAAACGAAGAATGCAATAAATGAGGAGTCTTTTGTCGAGTAAATAAAATTGCAATCGCAAATTGCAATTGGAAATAATTTTAATTAAGTCATAATATTCCGTTTGTAATATATAACTTTAAGCAGACGTTTAACAAACCAATGTGCGAGAGAGAGAGAGAGAGAGAGAGAGAGAGAGAGAGAGAGAGAGAGAGAGAGAGAGAGAGAGACAGACAGAGAGAGAGAGAGCCAGAGAGCGAGAGAGTGAAGGCGTTTGTTGTGTATTATTTAAGTGATTATTGCTGTATCTGATAAGCCGCAACCTTGAAAACTTGACCTAGGAGGCTTTAAAGTTTTAAATAATCTATCAAATATCATAAAAGGATTTTTATTCGTTGATTTTTTTATCGAGGGGTTTATTAGGGATCATATCACTCGTGAATTGGATAAATTCAACAGTGCTTCACGGTGCGCACGCTTCGTACTTTAAATGTTCTATGTTCGGCCGAGCTAGAATTCGATATTTGGACAGTAAACGTAGAACATCTACGAAGTACGTTAATGACATTTCTTAGCAATTAAGTAAATATATAATATGTAGTATAAAATTTCGCTCAAAAGTAGAACCTAGTTTAAATAATATTTTTTCTAGACCATATGTATAATACACAGTCTAATAAAATATTAACGATTTGGAAATAGCTTTAATGGTAACTATAGTAAAAATACCCATCTACCTTTCAAGATATTTTCAGGAAACCCCTCAAAAGGTTTTACCTATGCTACGCCAAACAAAATGTCTGCATTCTGTCTGAAATGGCTTATCATAGTAGCCGAGGACATCGCCAGTATCGTGTTGCTTAGGTGATAGTTCAAGAGCCCCATGGAATTTACTCCAGTTCAACTGGCACACGAAGCTAACTAATCTTAACAACGCGATTGCGGTTTTTTAACCCCACTTGCGAGCGGTTGGATTTTGCTCTCCATACAGAACATCCCAAAAATAACATCATATCACAAAAATCTTGACAATTTCGTATATTAATCATAAGGGCAATAAAGCGTAAAGTATTTCAAAGAAATACGCCTTAACTTATTTTTAGATCTGCAATTGGTGGAAGAAATCAAGCCAAGGGACCATGCGCAGCGCCGTGAATTTGCTGATTGGGTGTTGGAACATCATCAAATTAAAGGGAATTTTTCGAAGAAAAACATTTTTTCAGATGAGGCACATTTTCAACTCGACGGATCCGTAAATAAGCAAAACTGTCGGATTTGGGGTGCTGAAAATCCTCGTGTAATACTCAAACAACCAATGCATTCACCGCGAGTAACTGTTTGGTGTGTATTTTGGGCTGGCGGAGTAATTGGGCCGTATTTCTTTGAAAATGCGGCTGGAAATGCGCTAACTTTTAATGGAGTGCGGTATCGCGAAATGTTAACGGAGTTTTTGTGGCTCGAATTGGATGTATTAAAATGATGTGCAGGACATGCTTTTCCAACAAGACGGTGCGACCTGCCACACAGCACGTGAAACAATGGTGTTACTGCAGACTAAGTTTCCAGGCCGTGTAATTTCTTGATTTGGCGATCAACATTGGCCACCATGATCGTGCAATCTAACACCGATGGACTTTTTTTTTGGAGCTATGTGTAGGAAAATGTGTATACGAATAAGCCTGAAACAGTTGAACATCTTAAAGAGGAAATAATGCTTGTTATTGGCGAAATACAGCCACATTTATGCGAAAACGTTATTCAAAATTTCAACAAAAGAATATCCCTGTGCCAGAGGTTTTGTGGTGGCCATTTGCCTGATGTTGTATTTCTAGTTTAATCGGAACTATTTTTCTTTATTTGAAATAAAAATGTTTGCTTGATTCAAAAATAAATGTGTTTTTCTTTAAAATTAAATCCGGCGCTCTTGTTAGGACATCTGTTATAAACATTTCATAGTAGTGTTCGTTGTAACAGATTATTGTTGAAAACTTTTTAATATGCTTTATGTGAATCGCTAATTAATTACGGCATAATTGGATGGGGTGGATGTGGTAAAACCCTGCTATTAGAGCCACTGCAAGTTGCGCAGAAATTTATATTAAAAATTATTCTACGTAGACCATATCGCCATCCCACTAATGAACTTTATAAGGAAGCTAAAGTTCTTGATTGTAGGCAACTTTTTCTAAAAACTTCCCTCTTAAGGCTATTTTTGGACAATACCTCAAATTTAGGAATAATTCAGAACCGGCGACCAACGAGTCAAGTTTTAGAAAATAGCTTAATAATACCCAGAAGGAAAACATCACTTGGACAAAGACATTACTCTTTCATTTCGCCGAGATTTTACAATCTGATCAATATGGAAATAAAAATGAATTTGACATTTAGGGAAATCAAAAATAAATTAAAGAAATGGTTATCAAATCATGACAGACTAACCATACATCAAATGTTAGAAATAATAGTATAATAAAACTTAGGTGCACAAATTATTAACATATTTTTAAACATATATGTTAAGTATATTTTAACATTCAACTAACTACCAAAAATTATTTGACTTTGACAATGAATTATACTTTTTAGACAAGGTATTTTTATATTAAATCCTATATTACTTAACATATATTAAATATTAATGACTGTTTCTTTCTTTTCTCACATATAACTTTATTTATATTATTTAATCGAATTTTATATTATATTTATTGCCGATTAAATAATGGAATTGCATTTTATTTATTATATTATCTTTTATTATTTTTTTATTTTATTCTGAAGACCACATTTTAGGGCAATTTAGTGTCATTAGCTTTTTACTAAAACTTGTACATTTGTAAGCAACCAAGCAATCAAGCAAACTTGATTGTAATATTGGAGTCCTATCCACCCTAGAACGGGCTAGTCCCAGTTGGGTGACAGAAACAAATAAGCAAAAGGTTAAGGTTTTGCCATTCGGTTCCTGTTAGTTTTGAAAGCTTATCAATGTTTTATAGTAATTAATTCTTAAATAAATAAATAAATAAATAATATGGTCATATCTGAGGTGGGAAGAAATACATTAACATTAACATCAAAAACAGTGCTGACGAAGACGGTGGCTCATTGGCTACTGAGCAAAAGAAGAAGGGAGGACTGGAACAAGTGCTGGCGCTTAGTTGGGCAGCCGCAGTACATAAATGCTGATTCTCATATCGGCCGTGTTCAATTTTAATTTTAATTACATATTTTTTCATTTATATGATTATTAGTGATACTTATGCATTGTTAATGAATTGTTAAATTAATGCTATTCATTATTCATATCACATCTATTATACCTATCTATAATTCCCATAGAGTTAAAAATATATATTAATAATATTACTCCTATATTAATATTATATTATATATTTTTAAGACACGGCTGCTATTGGACAAACAAGACACGCCTGCTGTAAAACTGCCCCGACACAGGCCTAGGTCTAGTGACGCAGTATAATCTACATGGGTCTGTACCTTTTATTTACTCATTAGTTAAGCACTTTACATATTCCTAGTTTTAATCAATAGTTAGTAATTAATTAATTATAATTATGTATGTTATGGATAACTAAATAAATAAATTAAAAACTAATGCTTAACGAGTAAATTCAATTTAGTAAACAGCAATAGACTCCCAAACTAGGAGTGTCGAGTAGAGTATCGCCTTTTATATTATGATAATGGCGTGCTTATACGCAACGGTCCAGAGGCCACAAGATGGCACTATCCACGTTGCTGAACGATTTCTCTGTTGCGAGCTGTTACCGAAGTTATTTCACTGCTATCTCGGCCGGATACTCCATCATTTGACCGCCTTTATTTGCATCACCGCGCACACTCTCATCTCATCTAATTGTAGAGATTTTATACTGACTCAACGTATCTCGCGTTCCTCCTATCACTTCTGCGGGAGATTTCTTCCACTATTTAGCAATCAATTATTCTTCTCAAATTCAAATAAATCATACTGGCTGAAACCCGTCAGTTTATTGACAGCAATGTTTTAAAAATAAACGGAAACATACTTCTTATTTATGTACAAATAATATTTCTTTAGATTAATTCCATTACGTTTCCATTCCATTAGAAATGTCACCAAGGCCTTGTAAAAAACGGACAGCAACTATCGAAAAGCGACGCTTACGTCTTATGAAGTACCTCACCTCAACTCACCCCCTCACCCCTCCTAACTAACCCCTCTTTCCGCCCAACCTTCACCCCCTATCCCCAACATCCCCCCCCCCCCCCGCTCTTCCCTCTCCGTTCAGAAATCTATTTTTTATTTTTCTCTTTTGATGAATTATTTTATGTTACTCTTTTGATGATATATCTACAAACCGATAGCTTTCATTTAGACATGTCAACCGAATTTTAACACCTAGCCGTTCTCACAATTTGGCGGTTACAAGCAAAACACGTTTAAAAAATGTTATATTATTCTTTTAATGACCTTTTTTGATTTTTCTCTTTTGATGACACATCTAGAGATCGAGAGCTTTTCTTCGACATCTCAACCAGATATTTACACTTAGCCGTTTTCTCAATATGACCGTTACACGGTCAAACACGTTTCAAATTAATATGTAGATAATTTGGTCCTTCTAATGTTATCCCTTGCCGGACTTACTAACTACACCAATGCTTATTAGGGGTTCAACTAGAGCTGTCAACTACAACGGGCAACCCCGTCACCTAAGTAAGTTTTAACTATATTAGATCGTTCTGTCTCCCGTAAAGTGAGCGTAGAAGAGTTAAGACTGTCTATAGAAATAATCCACTGTCTACTTACGCCAGAGAACAACGCCTTACGGCGAGGCACCGCGAAACATACCCAGCAAGCAGCCTCGCCCCCTGGCTACCAGTTGGGAAGGATATCTCTGTCTGGAATTAACCATCAGGATATCATCAGGAATTATCCTACCTCCTGAGGGGTCACAGGATCGAGGTCGCATGCGCGGTCCTCTCCCTTACGTAGCATTGATACGGTGCCTAATGAATATAGTAGCTGACCACGGCATCCTTTGCACGGCTCTTCGCCCGTTATCGGGTAGCCGAGTAATCTTTTCAAGAGCAGTTACCGTAAGGTTAACAACTACCCTGCTCCATAGAAAACAATACTGTTTCCAGACTGCCCCGGCTGTTAGTCGGAATGCACAATCGATTGGCTGACGCCGCACGATGCGCTAACCGTCCAGGAGCGCCCGAAGGTTGACTCCTAGGTGAGACTGGCCCGCAGGTTCAGAGTCCTACCCGGGCTCCCACTTCTGCGTGGAGACCGCCGGATGTGTGTTGACCCGTGCGTTTGACCGACCCTATACACATGGGTCTTAGTGGTTAAACTGAAATAGGGCCCATTAGCTCCCTATTTCTAGCTCCTTATTAGAGGTTCTAACCTAGACCTTATCGGCATGAAATCTCAACTCCTTAGCCATACTGGCTACTTATGTAGCTGTACGTAGTGGATACTACGTACACCGCCTCGCAAGCATTTTGAGTTAATTTTGCTGATACAAGTTTTCTGTAATAAATTCTTGCACAAAGAATAGTCGGTATCATCTCCAGGGCCTTTGCGGTCTAGGCGGTTTGAACTTCGGTCCAAATACAGCTATCTCTGTTTTTCCGTTTATTTTCAACCGGTCTGTATAACAGACTAGCGACCCGTTTTTAAAGTCATGTTGTCTTTTATCCCAAAACTCGCGGTTCAGTAAAACCACTACGAAGCATTAAGTGACATTCTGTTCTGTTCTTGTAATTGCTAATGAATTCACGCAGCTTGGGTGATGTTGGGCAATGTTATGTCACCTGGACTTGCCCAGCTCATGGTTCAGCTACCATTCGATAGCCTCCTTGTAGAGGGACCTAACCTGTCAGTACCACTGTGACCTTTTTCTGTCGCTGTTACCTGTAGTCAAAGATGATTGGTATCTGTCATGCGGATTCGTTGAATCCCTCGGACGAAACTGTGCACTGTCCGGTTTGCTAGGCACTCTGCCCATCCGGTAAATAATCGGGGGTCTAGAAACGTACGTTTCGCAAGCATCAGAGGTAGTCGACCTGACGTCATTTATCTTTGAAACGATCCGTTGGCCAGCCGATCCCGAGTGACCATAACAATCAAAAGGCGCCTCGGTCCGTGGTAAATTCAAACTGAATTACCGCTAAACAAACAACAGGTAGAAACCACGCAAGCGACTTCAGATCCATAACCAGTCGGGAGGACGGAGAAATCCGGAAAAACCTGGCAGTGAGGGCGCGATGCTGCCCGCTTGGTTAACTTCCCAGTCCCACGCGGTAAGGCGTTGGGCTCTCGCGGGTGGGTTGGCGCAGCTAGAGGGTGGACTGTGTTGTCTCCAAGGCTCTACGTTCAATCTTTATTATTTATTTATATGTTACAACTTGGTAGAGAGTTAACAGTGAGATCGTACAGATATAATTTGTAACTATTTATATAAGCAATAAGAAAATGAACACAACCTATACGATCATTCTAAACGAATGCCCAACTAGACCGAGAAGCCTGTATCTGGGCATACGAAATATATAGCCTTTGTTTTTGAGTGGTACTGACGTTTGAGTAGTACTGACTAATAGACTACTTTCAATACTAACACTAAGATAATAGCATAAAATAGTACACATATTAATACAAATAAATATGATACAGAGTTAGTTATATACATATATACACATAAACACATACAAACATACATACATACATATATAATAACACACACACACATACATCTACATACACACATATTTTAAATTATTGTATGAAGCAATTCTTTTTCAGTCTTTGTACGATTTACTTTATAAAGGAGCCATTTTTTTACTTTTATCTTAAATTGGTGTCCATTTTGAACATTTTTTACTGACTCTTCTAAAGTATTAAAAAAAATTGGGGCGATGAAATACAACTGTCTTTGGGCAAAGGTTGTATAAACGTGAGGAATTACATAGTTCGTTCCTTCATTCAATCTAGGTTGAATGAACAATTATATATCGTTATACCTTCCTGGGGTGACGGGTTCGTCCATTTTTGGTGACTTTACAAAAGTGCATAACAGATCAGTAACCTGTTTTCAAAGTCAGGTTGTCCTTTATCGCAAAACTGGAGGTTCGGAATAACCACTTCCAAGCATTTGGAGAAAATCTGTTCTGCCCTTGTAATGATACTGTTCGATCCATAACTTATACCTTGATAACTGTAAAAAACAGTTGCGTCACCCCAAAACATTCCCGGCAAGTAGCCAAGGACTTATGGGAGGATTTTGATTGTGATGTCCCTTCGGGAAGGAGGTTGACCTGTCTGCAGTTATCTATGTAAATATTATTAGTGTGCCTTGAATATGAGAAATGCAAACCAAAATTACGCAAATGTACTGACAGGTGAAGATTGTGATTCGTCTCAACAAGGCATCGGTGTACCTAATTATAATCTATTCGTCCAATATTTCGAGACTGAATATGACTAGTTCGCCCCCTGGCGGACCGACTTCAACCACAAACTTTTCAACAATTAGCATAACTAAATTATGCATGTATGCCATCTATAAGCTCAATCGGATTAGGCACTTATCTGCTATCGTTAAGACGGACACAGAGACACAGACACACTTTCATCTGGAAATGCTCTTAATCGTCTCAGGATGCACATGGTCAAAATAAATATTTTCTTCTTCATCTTGCAAAAAAAAATGTGCGTTTACAATACTTTCCTTATTCGTTTGTTAGTGGGCCAGGAAACTAAAACTACTGTCAATACTATTATTATTATTATTATTATTGTACTATTATTGTACTTTATGTAAACTATGAAAATTATTATTATTATACTATCCGCGAGCAACACCGTTACTAAAATTTCATTATTATGTACTATCCAAAATATTATTGCGCCACCTCTAGTATACATTTAATAACTCTGGTACAATGGGGCCAAATGGCAGATCAAATCCGCCAAGCTTTATTGTTGGCACTATATCTCTCCACGATATACTGCGAGGCAGTAGAATACACATGTTAAGGCATGAGTGGTACTCGCAGTGTGCAGTTAAAGTTAAAATGGAGTTAGGAAACGAGAGACCTAGTTATCTCACGTCGTAATACGTTGCCTTCCTGTATAGTTTCATTTGAAGTGACGTAGTTTACATGAGCTGTACAACAATGAAAATGGGCCCTCGAATCGGGAGCAAAGCCGGGAGAGTAGCCGAATCGATTGCTTTTATTTGCAAATTATCAACGTTGACTTCCTGACCTTCTGAAAGGCAACTTAACTCACGATTCGGTAGCCTTCTCGAAGAGGGACTTAACCTATCAGGGGCTGCTGCCAACTCTGTTTGCGGCTGTAGCCTGCAGTCGGAGGCTGTTAGTATCAGAAGTGCGTATTCAAGGGAACAGTGCTGAACTGGGCGGTTTGCGTAACAGGCTGTGTCAACCTAGCTTGCGCAATACGAAAAAAAAATGGGGGAGCCTAAAGACGCGTGTTTCCTAACAAGCGGGGGTCGCTATCGACCTGGGGTCACCTATCATTATAAACCATCCGTTGGCTACGGATCCGTGACGAATTCGGTCTGAAATACCGCTAACGTCAGGTAAAGGCCACTTTGGACTCATGCAGGCTTGTTAACATGCATAGAAGGTGGATTATGTTGTCCCCAAGCTCTGCTTGGGAGACTCCATGGGAGAGAATAATCTGATATCGTTATAACTTCCTGGGGTGGCGGGATCGCCCGCAGTAGCTGACAACACTCAACGTACCCAATCGATAAAACTAATAATAGAGATCTGTTTAATAAACTCTTAGTGTTTAATATAATCTAACAGCCTTCTATATATTTTGCCATATCAATTACCTTTAATCACCCCGAATGACAAGAGTTGTTTTTACCAAGAACATGGCATTTATGATATTATTTTATAGACTTGTCCATCTCTCATAAAATTAATAATGCATTTAACAACGGACTATTCTATAAATAAAGTCGATACCAATTATTATTAAAGCCAATGCCAAGCCTTGGCTTTTAAAACTGGTATGATGGGCCCTTAACACCTCACGGACTACTAATGAATAAAACATTTTTGAAATATCCTCCCTATTAGGAAAGAAGATTCCATATTCGATCGGCGTGGATGTCCGCTGCACCGTGAGAATAATTAGGAAGATGTGTCTGCAACCGGTATTAAATTATGTAATCGCAACCTATCAACGTGTACAATGTAGCGCCCGTAGCTACTTATTTTTTTTTTATTTATTTTATTTTCTTTTATTCAGGAAAATAACAGTGTATAAAAGTAAGTAGCCAAACAAGATAGATATAAAAATTACACCAGAGACAATTTTCCACTAAATGTTAACATCAAGATTATCTAAATGATAAGAGACAGAAAAAAAAACGAGAAAAGAAAGAGGATAGGAAGGGAGGGACCAGGAAGGGAAGGAGGAACATAGGAAAAAAATATATTATGTTGATGGGTGTCCACGTATTTAACAAATTTACCCGTACGATATTTGAAGTTGAGACAGGTACGTTGGTATGAATAAGTACAAGTGCAAACAGTAGATAATAAGTAAGAAATTTTAAATAATAATAATTATTAAATTTTAAATATTAAATATTAAATATTAAGTGTTAAATATCGCCCTCTTTAACAAATTTCTGAATCCAATGTTCGATTCAGCGAAGATATCTATTGATGCGTATCGATCATCGTAAACCCTATTGCACCGACGTGCAATTATCTAATATATTCTTGTTTAAAACGACATATATTGTTTATATATGTGGGAATATACTGTTTTAATATATTCTTGTTTGAATATATAGATTGTCCCCGCCGGTTTCAATCCACCACAAACAAGTATTCCCTTTTTCATTTATAAACTTCTGAATGACCATGAGCTTTTAATATATTATTGACCATTTCTATAATTTAGACTTATCTGCCTATTATCTTTTAAGAACTTCGTATCCCATTATATAATGAGAATTTGTAGTAGTTATATAACCCCTATAATCACTTTAGACCATTTGATAATCACATACCTTTACCTAATGTAGACAGTATTATCTGCCTAATTTACATTTAGGTACTACATATTTTATATAAGGTAGTTAGTTACTTAATTAAGTTGAAAATGGAAATAATGACATTGTTACTATGTAATATAAAATCTGCTTGAAAAATCAGTTAGTCAAACATGCCCTTTACAAACTGAACGACTTTTATGATATTGCATCCACAATTGCTTGATTATTATTAATAACCATATTACGACTATACTTTCGCACTAAGTTTTAGATTTTATTGACATTGGTTTTAATAACGCATGTTTCAGAATTTCTCTTTTTCATTGTATTGATTATTATTTATTGTTTGATTATTGATCTCTGATTACAATTATTTTTTTTTTCTTTTTATTAATAAAAGTGGTTTTATCATCCGGTAAATTATGATTGTAAAATTTTACATGTTCCTCAGTATTGTAAAATGCTTTATGGAATGAATAAATGATGATGATGATGATGGTGATATCTAATCGATTATCTATTTTTGACTCAACCGAAAGTAATACATCTGCTAACTGGAAGAGATAAAACGAAATGAAAAGAAATGTAAGATAAACGCTTGATTTCGATATCAAATTATATTTGACTTGTCCATTGGGCTTTTGATGCCGACGCTGATTTATACTACTCGTAGATCAAACAACATGTTTCTCTATATTGTTACAGAAAATCAATTCGAAAAGAATTTAGTACAGAAAATAAATAAATATTAATAGAAAGACAGACAAGGGTCGGATGGCACAAAGCATACAATAATTTGTACTTTAAAACCAGTTGCTTCCACACTGTCGAAGACTTGGAATGCAAGTTTATTATTCTGGTTCGAAGGAAACAATAGTACAGGTGATTTTTTAAATAAAAAATAACGAATGATACAGTATCGTTGTGTTTTACCAGTTTGCTAAGAATTTCATGAATTTCAATAAAACTCGGGGGTAATCAGTCAGGATAAAAGTGCCTACTGCTTTTAGGTCGCTCTAGTTACAAATAATACATACTTAGCTGAAAATATTTATCTGATAATGAATTTTATTTATTTATTTATTTAAAGCATTGTACATAATAAGCAACAAGCGTAACAAATTATATTTAATATCTACACTTAAATAAAACCCACAGCAAGTTGTGTCACGCTTATAGTGAAGATCGGTCCCATGTCGCCCAACTAAATATGAACACTTGTTCTAGGGCAGACATATTAAACAAATACTAGTTTAAAAAGAAAACATAATCAAAAGAAAAAAAAAGTAGTTTAAACAAAAAGAAAAAAAGCGAAAATGGAAAAAAAACATTGAATTAAATAAAAATATGCATAAAAATAAAATATGTAAATATATAATTATAATAAAATAAAACATTGAAGTAAATAGATAATTAAATACACACATCCTTCGGTCAAAAATAAACTATATAGTCATAACTTAAATTATAAATAAAATTTGTAATATTTGTAAGAAAAATAAAAAGTCACAATAAAATTATAATTAAGGCATGATGCTAGATTCAGCAGGCAAACGGAAAGAGAGAAGGTCGATAGATATATGCAAAGATTATCTTAATCATGACATGGGATACTTTGATAAAACGAAAGACCAAGACTCTCCATGCAAGCAGACAAGCCTTCCCCGCGCGCGCCAAACCTACCAACCTCCCCCTCCCAAGTCGTCCCCCCCCCCGCCTCCGATAGTCATTGTTTCAAGTTATTATTATGATAAACACAGTATATTTGTAGTATTTCCGTATAAGATGTAATATTTTCTTAAATACGGCGGAATTTAAAAATTACTTGTATTGTTTGTATATGAGATATTCTAAACCAAATTTAACAACGTGGTTTTTGGCCTATCGATGCCTGTGTGGAAAGTTGCCATATCGAGCGGGTTTATTATCATACGACAATCTCTTACAACCAACCCTACTATGAAGTGTTTATATGTATATTTGCGTATAACGTGTGTAAGTGTGTGTCTTGTTATTGCATTCGACCAACAGAATTAAAGATGTAATTTCGTTGACATTATACTAACAGAAAATGGTGACCCAGACGGTAATCGAACCCGAAACCTTGCAATATATGATCAGGCGACCAAACACTATGCCACCGGGTGGTGTAGTTTGTTTTGTAATTTGTCAGTTTGTTTTCAGTCACAATTATATATTTCTAGTTTGTCTGATGTATTTGTAGTTTGTAGATATACCCGAAAAAATATCAAACTCGTTTTAAATATATAAATATTATATTCTTCAAGAAGCTACTCAAATTCATTTTGAATTCTCGTCTCCAGGACTGGCTTAGCATACGTAACTAGCATGTCCTTAAGGATGATTTACGGGTGACAGTTTCCCCGAGCAAGTTCGCCGCGAAAGAGACAAACGTCCCCTCGTTTGGCGCAGGAAATATGCGGCAGCGCGGCGCCTGGACTCTGTCCGTCTTCGGTTTTATTGGGACAACTGATGGTTTTTGGACACGACTTGTCATTCTAACTAAACCTTGGCTTTATTCTTTCTTATAAACTGTGTGGCTAAATCTTTCATTGGTAACAGATCTACATACACAGATGCTTTTGCAGGGTCTTACCATGGATCAACAACTAAAGTTCGCGTTATCGATAACGTCACTATAGTTGAATGTGATCACGTGATCATCATCATGATTACGGCAGAACCTTGAACGTTTGCAAAATGATTCATATCATCTTCTGTCTGCGTAAGTATGATCACGTGTCCGAATATAGGTCCCAGTTAAAGAGGTTACCAGGACGCCAAAGGAGAAATGTTGATATACTTGCTCTACTCTATCGTGTACTCTCCCAATCAACAACGTCCTATTTTTACAAGCTTTTCGAACCATTAAGTTGCCACGATCTCGTACTTCAGTCAGCCTCTGACAATTCTGCGAAAGTAATTTCATGAAATTGAACGCTCTGTCAATTTACTGAAAATGTCATAAACTGATTTCTACTCCTACTCTTTCTATGTCCATGGTGCAAGAATCTGAGACGATCTCACAGAAAATATACGAAACTCGCCTTCGTTAGAATCATTTAAGACTCACCCTAAAAGTACTACTTTCCTTTCTTTCTCTCAAGTCCATTTCTTCCCTTTCTCTCTCCTTCTTCTCCCAATTTGATTTCCTCGGACATTCTTAATTTTAAATATCTGATGATTATGTTGTAGATGGTTGTCTTTGTCCTCGTGGATAGCAGATGGGGATAGCAGATGGGAGACAGAAGATGGGATTATTTTGGGACTGTTTGCAAAGTAAAACCTATTTGCAAGGTATAGGAGCCAACAGTGGCAGGGCAGGATACCCTCTTTCAAAGTAGCCATGCATTTTTTTCATGGAAATCAAATATTGCCAAAGACCATGAGTACTTACAAACTATATAAATATCATGATCTTGCAAATGCTATCACCCGGAACGAATTCCCTATTCATTTTCACGCGGAGGTTGATGCTTGTCAGACAAATCTATATTTCAACTCTTCAAATATCTTGGTCTCTCTAGGAAAACAATCAAATTCTTCCTAGAAAATATATCTAAAACCGCAACTTAATTTCCTCTAATTGTATGGCTTCGAAGGGGAACGCTCACATTTGGCAAGACAGCTCTCATAAATCTGCCACAGCCGACCGTTAAGTTCGGAATCCGTCGCCTACCCCACACCCCTCTCAGATGTAGTTATAATATTATGATGGACCCGACTCGGGTTGATGTATTTCATGGCAGCTCCGTTTGTATCTATTTATTATTTATTATTTATATGCTTTCGCTCCAATGCCACACTTTGGGAACCGCTGTTTCAGTCTAATCCTGTACCCGCCAGAAGAAGATGGCATCAAAGTGTCTAATGGATCAATTACACTAGATTTTTTCCCCGAGGAATTTCCCCGCCGCTGAAATGTGACGTCATATTTCATAGGCGCGTAATGTGGAAAAATCCGCAATGGCCGAGAAAATTTTAATACAAGCTTGACAATGCGCTGTTACGCCTGTGTAATGGGGTCTTTATCGCGACAACGCAAAATGAGACTCTGGAGATCGTTGTAAAGGAAACATATAGATAGGCCTCACTGTATCTCCACATGATTTATTACACGATATTGCAATAATATAAGAAATATACATAGATTGGTAATGCTGCGGGACACCAGCCATGTCGGGGACTATGGCGATCGTTGTTGCCTTATTACCCTGAGATAAGTCGCAACGACTTTAAGACATAAACCCGGAAAATTACAATAAATTGCATAAAACGTTAAAAAATAAAAAGTACGAATAATCAGTTCAGCGATGCCCTAAAGAAATTCCTATTAGAACAGTTTATTTATTTATTCTTTTGAAAATGTATAGAAAATATTTTTACACAATGATTTTGCGTCACTCCTAACTAGGCAGTGCCTGTTCCAAGGAAAACGCAAATTGTATATGATACTATTTAAAAAAGAAGAAAATAGCTTTATGTAAAAGATGGTAAGAAATTTTTATAGTAGATTTACAAATAAAAATATAAAAAATAAAATAAAATGCACGAAATAATTATTTAAAAATCTAAATAATCGTTAGATAATAAAAGTAGAGGAAAATTATTATAAAATAAATCCAAATACAAAATATTATTTCATAAAATAAACAGCTGAATTCACTCTTGTTTACATATAGGTAAATATATTGTTAGAGATGTTACGGTGTGTATAGTGTATGTGTGTGTGAGTGTGTGTGTGTGTGTGTGTTGCTATTTTTGAAATGTCATGAGGATACATTCAGTTTCTGTTCTTCCTTTAGTTAACCACTGTATGAGACATTTTTTAATAACCACCTTTGTCAGTCCTGAAGTATTGAAGTATTTTCCTAGAATTTTCTATTTTCCTATTTCCTAGAATTTTCGTTAATCTTGGAGCAAGGTAATATATTGGTGTTGTCCAAACGATGTAAATCTCCTGGGCAGTATATTGTGGTACCTGCGCCGACCTTGTATTCTTAGCGGGGAACGATGTTGCGCGCGATTAAAATTTAAAGCATTTTTTAAACAATACAGTTGCCAATAATATCAACTAGTTTCGCCTCGATTTACTTTTATAGTTACTTCTATTACATAAAAGAATTAGAAATTTGGTGCAGAATGAACAAAAAAACACAATGAATATGAAAAGGAATTTTATTTTACTGTAATTTTAACTTTTAGTGATTTTAATTTTAACTTTTCATCCTTCATCATTTATCGCACATATTTTTTATTATTTCATTGACATTCTGTTTGAAATTCCACGTATTTTGATTTTGATATCCAATGTACTTTGAATTTTAAGATATCTTCATTTTTCTTATTATTATCTACCGTGGTTTTTAAATATTATTTAAATGTATTACTTATTCTCTTAATTATTTTTACCCTTTTTTATTTCTAAATTATTTCCTAAAATAATTTCATTCTGAATTAATTTTGACTATTGTTTACTTAATTCCTCATTCTGTGATTTTTAAATATTGGATAAATATTAAATTGTGAAGAAGAATTATTCAGCCTAATAGGCAGGTGCCAGGCTGAATAATTGTAAAACTCTATGTTACGACACTATTATAAAATAACATAAATTAAATTGAATAAATTGAAATGAATTTAATATGCAATCCATAGATTCAGTTACGCAAACTCGACCTTAAACCGCAAGGGCGCCGGCATGCCAGTGGGACTTTTTCCTGGAATGCTTATCAGTTTTGGAAAAACTATTCCTTCCACTAGTTTGTAACGGTCCGAAGTCCTTGAGCGAACTTCTACCTGTAAGGAATTACAACCAGTGGCGCCCTTTGCCCGCTACTGCGGGCAAAGCATGACCGGATTCTACACCCAGTATCAGCTCCCGACAAGGATATTTTTCCACAGTCAAAAGCACAGACACAAAATTGTGTATACGCATTAAATTATGATAGCCCGTTTTAAATTTCACCATGACATAGCTGTACCCAGGGTTGGCTTCCGACGAAGGGACTCGTCAATGGTCAACAGCACAGCCACGACATTTTGTATACGCATTTAATTATGATAGGCCGTTTTAAGTTTCACCGCGATAAGGCTGCTGCACCCAGGGTTGGCTCCCAACAAGGGGACTCCTCAATGCTCAACAGCACAAACACGAAATTCTGTATATCATTCAATTATGATAGCCCGTTCTAAGTTCCACTATAACATGGCTGTTGTACCCAGGGTTAGTTTGGGACAGAGCATTTCGATAAAAGCTTTGTTATAATGAGTTTTTACTATTTAACCTAATTTTACTTTATGATAAACACATCCATCTTGCAAAATAGGATACATACACAATCAAATCTACCAATATTTGTTTACTATTATATTAAAAATGTATCTGCGGTATTATAATGAAGGTACCAAATTTTTGCGTGTTTCTTTTTTTGGTTTAACTCCAATTTCTGTGCTTGGACCACCAACCGAGTGTACAAATCCGCGCGAAGCGAGCGAATCGCATTCGCTACATGTGACAGGCAGGCAGCGAGTACTCGCTGCGAGTTGAACTCGCAGCGAGTATACTCGCGGCGAGCGAATTCGCTCCGTGTGACCGACGCTTTACTCGCAAATGCAAGAGCGAAATTTGTGTTATAGATACACGTGCACGAGCTAATTCCTTTCGGCAAACTCTTTGTATAATACCTTGGAAATAATAAAAGTCAGAATATTTTCGTGAATTTCGTCGAAATATTATTTATTATTTTTCATCATTCTTTATTTATCATTTTGTATAAGTGTATGTATGTATGGAAAATGAATGTGAGAAAACTAAATAAATTAATAGTTAAAAAAAAACACTAAAAACACGCTTTTGGGATATGATCGATATTCACATACACACGGCTATGATACGATATTCCATCATGGAATGCCAGTGCCTACCTTCCCGCTTCATCATCAGACCTTGAAACCTAATCGTAGTCAAAGTTCATTCCAAGACTTTTCTTACAAGTCCAAACACAGCTATGATACGATGTTCCATCATGAAGTTCCAGTTGAATGTTCCGACTCCATCATCAGATCAGTTCGACAGTACCATATTATTGTATTGTCATCAGAACTACATGCAGCTGCCAATTTTTATGACGCTACGATCCTTGGAAGATGGTTAAATTAGTTACCTTAGACTCCATTACATAGTTACAAACAGGTCGACCTAATAAAAGCGTGTTAAAAAGGATGGGCCATTCTCCTTTTTCCCTTTCTCTGGTATACAATTTAGGGTGTCTGGAGTGTAAATCTGTCCGAATAATTAAGATTTGTGTTCTTTATTAAAAAAACCTAATATAGAGCCTCTATAAACTTCGTCTTCTTCTTCTGTTTCTTATTCCTGAAGCTGTTACACCACCACTGCCACGTCGAAAATAATCCTTAGTTACCTTTATGATAGTTATAGTAATTATAGTATTGTTTTATAATACAAAGCTAATATAAAGCTATACAAGATAATACAAGGCTAGTAACTGTTTTCCTTTTTGGGCAATACTTCTTAACCAGTGTCAATATGTGAGCTTGCGTTGTCTCATGTTTTTTGTCTATATAATTTATTTATTTATTTATTTATTTATTTATAACGTACAAGAACAAAAAAATACAAGGACATGCATACTGTTGTACATGAGGAATAATTAAGAACAAACATTATAATAGCGAAAAACATAGCTCTATGGATATAAATATGCTAGCATATCCGAATGAGGCGAAATCGCACAACCAACTAGACCTAGAAGGTCTGTCTCTGGCTGTGCTGTGTTATACCAACAGTAACTGTATTTTTGTAACTCGCGAACTGACGAAGGTGATCAATTTTAAATATTTCTAAATCTAACAAATGTGTTGTTACACAAATTAAAGTAAAATTTAAAGTAGAAAAAAAAAATATATATATGTATGCAATTAAGGGCTAAAAATAAAGTAAACTTTACATTATATACAATAAATTTAAGTGGAAAATAAGTAATAATATATACAAATATATGAATAAACACTACATTCTAGTATATATATTACAGTATTAAACTGTTTGTAAATTCTTCCTTTGTTCTTATTCACGAGCAAAATACAGGCACTGAATCATTCGTCAGTGACCTCGCCTTCCGTGAATTACGATTTTTAATTGGTTCTCATATTAAGTATAGTTAATGACCATTAATGTTTTTTTGCCAGATTTTGTCGTAAGTAGGTTATTATTTTAATGCATAGATTAAAATATCTATGGACATCTCGTTTATTCAAATTCATAAGTTTCTTTTTAACTTTCGATTTAAATACAACGGTGGGAACAAAAACAATAATTTAAAAAATCCAAAACCCACTGCCGTTACAAAAGTGAACTATTGATTTTATAAATATTTGAAATTTAGTTTATTAGAGAACAACGTTCTCCGTTGAACCAGTATTCGTTAAGATAAACGTCAATATAAGGAAGCTCCGTTACGGCCTCGTTGACGCGAGTTATCTCAATAAACATTCGGTGATTAAAGACGATCACGCATTCTGTGAGTCAGTCGACGGGCCGTGTCGAAAGCCCGAGCTTTACAGGTATAAAACGTCGCGATAGGCGCACGATCCTCATGATACACCTGCCGCAGACCAACGACTCCACACGCAGAATGCCGGATCAATAAGCCCGGCACACGTGAAGCTCCGCAAGGAGCAATCGCCCGGCGGAAGAACACGACTTTGGGGTGTTTTGAAGTTTAAAGGTGGGTATAAATTAGGTTCGCGCATCTGCAACTGCTCAAATGGAGACGGTTCGCGCATCAACTCAAGAACAACGAGTTTTCAGTTTTCGTTCGAACATCGAGTAAACATGTCGTCGCCAAAATTTATTTTTAAATTTATCACCCTGCGGATTCCACAGCACTGTATAATTTACCCGGTACCCCCCCCCCCCCCCCCCCCAGTTAGAGCTTGACATCTTCGGACCACTTCATGGATTCGCGTTTACTCAACGTCGAACGTGATCCGCGAGACGTATAATATCCACCAACGTCTCACTTTGCTCGCGTCCACGACACACTGCGCACCTCTTTTTGCGCTCGCCGCGGAGCGTGCAACGTTACACGCTCCAGGGGCGCTAACGTATCCACTACTGGAGCAGTTGCAGATGCGCGGAGCAGAGTTGATGCGCGAACCTAATGGATACCCACCATGGTCAACAATCCCGCGAACACCTAATATACGCCTTGAAGGAGATAATTGAGCGCTGTATAAACGAAATTCAGCCACATTTATGTAAAACAGTCATGTAAAATTTCGACAAAAGAGTGCGTAGGGTAAAGGTTGGTAATTCGCTGGTATATGTAGGTAATAGGTACCGTGATAATTTGTTTGAAATGGTTCTATATATTACCCCGCGTTGCATTCGTCCTTTCTCACTCGACTGCAACGAGCCTAATCACAAACGCTGTGGTCTCGCGGGGTAATACTCGTATATATATACAACCATTCAAACTAATTATCACTATATTACCGATATCACCGAATTACCAACCTTTGCCTTAAATGCGAGCAAAGCCGTGGAGGCTATTTACTCGATATCTTTACTAAATATTATTGACGAAAGAAGTGAGAAAGTGGAAAAAAAGACAATAAATACTAGTTAATGTCATATCCTTTAATCTGGTCGATTGATTTACCGTCATCCCTTCTCAGGTGCTCCTCAACCGTGAAAATATATCCCTTTTACATTGTATCACATTCAGAGGCGTAGCTACCGCCGTATCTGCCGTATCAAATATACGGGGCCCCCGGGCCACGGGGCTCCCCAACGTGTGTAAGCAAAATTTTTTTTTATTTCAGAAATGACAAAAGTCAAAAAAGCAATTTCTTTTTTCCCGCGTAAAACGTGCGTTCAAAAGTTGGCAACACCCTACATCGGTTATCGCGGGCTGCGGGATTTCCCCTTTGATTAAAAAAATACCTAAGAACTTCGATGGGACATGAACGCCTGTCAGCCTGTCTGACACCTGTCACTGTTGTCCATAGAGGCAGAAACTTTAGAAAAACTAAAAGTCATCATCAGCTATAAATGATTTAATAAATTAGTTTGCAGAAAAAAGGCAAGGAGAGTGTATATTTAATTTGAATTGTTTGTAAAAATTTTGGGAAAAGTGACAGATAGATAATTATGATGAATAAATATTTCTTTTAATTTTATGCAAACATTTTTTTTTCTTTTGTTAGAAATCTTTACCCTTTCTAAGGACCCCCAAACAAATGTTTATACGGGGCATCGCCAAGGCACGCTACGCCACTACATTACATTATATTCGTATCCAATTGGCGAATTTACCGCTCTTGGAAGTATCACAATATAATACAAGCTACTGTAAGTAACAGGCAGTTATTACAAGATTTTTACATGATAGGTGCTCCTTTGAGTATCTTACCTATTTTAATGACAAATAGAACATCTAATGAGTTCAGTATCATAACTGAATAAATTGAATAAATTTGTTAGAATCCCATCATATAAATTCACAATATTAAAAAAAAACAATAAATAAAAAAATAATCAAATAATATTATTAATACAATAGCCTTAAAACTTCGAAACTACCAAAATATCAATAGATAGGTTCTTTTATAGATGCTGTTTTTCAATATCTGTTGATTTGTGTATAATAATATAACCAGAGAATTAATCAATCCATGAATACTGATATAAATATATCATATATATCAGTAGATGAGAAGGCATAACGGGTAGATGAGAAGCTATGTTGGGAACACCAGATTGCAAATTTGAGTTCGAGAATTAGAAAGCTGGTCTATGTATTTCTTCGGCTGCGAAACATTCTGTCCAAAGCAACCATAAGAATGGTATACATGGCATTGTGTCAGAGTATTTTGTCCTACGGAGTCGCGGCATAGGGCGCTACTACTAATGATAATCTGGATAGATTGACAAAAGCGCAGAAATTAGTATTAAGAGTAATACACAAGAAAAGCCGGCGTCATCCATCCGCCTTGTTATTTTCTCAATCCCATGTGCTATCAGCTAAACAGATATTCATTAAGCAAGCGCTTCTTGCATTCTACAAATCTAGAGATGACCATGCACGAACTCAATCTGTACACAAGAATGTCCGCGAGTATCAAATATATAATTCCGTCAGTCAGGACAACATTTGCCCAGAGACATATATTCTACATAGCCCCAAAATTATATAATTTCCTAGGTGAAGACATGAAAGATTATTCTAACATAACATAGATGGCTACTTAACAAGGGATATGTAAAATCTGATGAACTTCTTCGCAACGCAAGACAATTTATTTAGTATTACTTATCTATTATTCTTAATAAAATTTTATAAAATTTGAACTATAAATGTATTTATTTATTACATAACTATATATTGTATAAAATTGGTATATTTATGTGTATATACAGGTGGTGGGTCCAAAATATTTATTGTTAAAAAAACATTTCATTTCTTAAAATTGCATAAAAATATGCACATCTAGAGACGGGCCAAATTATCGCCTAGTTAGATGTGCTATTGGCAGGAAAGGTCATGTAAGATGAGCTAAACCTGCCTATATTAATTATTAAATAATTTATATAATTATTATAAGAAGCAAACGTTACATGGTCAATGAACTGTATACCTAATCATAATTATCTCAATAAATAAATAATGAATGTACAAAAATATTAAGTATTCAAATAATAGTATCTGTAAATATCGAAAAGAATTTAAAAAATCAATGTAATCAACCGGTAGCTACTTTTATAGATGCTGTTTTTTTTATATATGAATACTTATATAAAACTATCATTTAAATGGGTACATTGTATTTATAATCATGGCCCTCGCATTCGGTCAAATCATAGAAAGGGCGGCATCAGCATTTCCTTAATGTTTTTTTTATGTTACGTCCTCTAGGGAGAAGATTATAGAATTTAATGCTAAGGTATTTTTTTTCTGCTTTCCTGTACTTTTGTCAGTCTTATTCGTACGCATAAAAGGGAGCTACCGCGGGTATAGTGAGAGTGATTATCGGTATTAGTTGCAGTTTCTGTTAGGTGCTGTCTGGCTTGAATTGTATGTCTTACGGCTGTTTAATAGTGGTAGGAAGAGATTATAAAATTTGATGCTAAGTTATAAATCTCTTTCCTGTACTTTTGTCAGTCTTAATTGAGGTACGCATAAAAGGGAGTTACCGCAAGTATAGTGAGAGTGAATATCAGCATTAGTTACAGTTTCTGTTGGATGCTTTCTGATTTGAATGTACGTCCTCCAGCGGTTTAATAGTGCTAGGGAGTATAACACAGTATTTAATGTTAAGGTAAAGGTAGCCTTTCTTCTAGAAGTTACCGCGTGAAGTTTGTAATACCCGACGCTTCAGCGATGTTGCAGCCGCCGTCGTCTATAACATAGTATAACATTGTATAAGGTCATATAAAATAGTATTTAATGTTAAGGTATAAGTAGCTTTTCTTCGGATTATATCGGTACTAATATATTCAGTTTACTTTCTCAGGATCAGTCCTGGCGAGTAGCATTCTTTAAGTTATAGCCATTCAACGCATTCAAATTCACAATCACTATTGAAAAGATAGTATGTAGACGCGTAATAATGACCTGCGAGCGACTGAAGCTTGACATTAAAACTAGAATTCAAGCGCAAGTCGCAGCATCATAGTATTATATTTAATGATGTAAAAAGTGCATTTAAAGACATCATAGCTCGAGATTATTGGGTAACGTTGTTACCGCGAATCGACTCGATTTACCGTTCTGAGCGAAGTGGTAAAAGCGGTGTAAAGGCCGATTCCATGTCGCAACGGATGACCACATTCACAGTTACCAGTCGCAGCCGTCGGCAAACGGAGCTCGTCAATCATTTCGCCTTCTTTAATAGCCACTATGTACCGCTCCTCACATCTGTCATTGTAATCAAGATATCGTCCGCAGAAAAGGCGGCGAATGATCGATAAGTCCTACCCGTCATAACGCCCATTGCGAAAAAAATTACTATACTTCGATGAATTGGAGCTGTGTGGGTGTGTATGCGTCACCAGCGATCACCAGCGATACAGTCTCTATTGTATTTTTATTTATTTTTATTTTATTTTCTTAAGGATAACTTACAGCCAATAATTTTATAGTGAACAAAAATAGGAAGCTTAGAGCCATTTACAAGTTCCCACTGATAATGACAATAATAATAACGTGAATTTAGCTGATATTAAGCATAAAGAAGATATTAAACAAGAAGATACTAAATTGTACAGTAGAAAACATGTTGACATAAACAAGACTGTAATAAAAGAAGAAAATTCTAAGCCTGGTCATCACAAAATCGCCCTACAACCTGCTTCCTTATAGTATCTATATTCATGAAAAGGGGTCAATATCAATGTCAGCATTCAGGGTGTTGAAAGTTTCGCACAATTTGATACAATATAATACAATATAATTTAGTTCTGCTCCAGTAGGTAGGCTTTCCTACACTTGGATGCGTCTTTGCCTGTAAAATTTTAAATAATGTAATTAATTGAAGAATATTAACTATCATGATATAGTTGTGGTAATATAAATTAATTTCAGTAAATTATAATTGGTTTGGAAACCATTGATATATAAAAAATAATCTAATATTCAAAATTGCTGATCAAAAAAAAGAGCTCGTTGTCTGTAGTCATAATTATCAAGGCAAATAATATGATGGTCAGAAAAATAGATAAGCGTATACTAAAAATATTTAAATTTAGATTAATTGTAAATTAATTGTCAAATCTAGCAATTTATATAGTTACTGCGGCAAGTTATGGTATAAAAGGTGGGAGATTAAAACAATCGGTTGTGCCGCCAAAAAAACTTTCCCGGCAAGTAGCCAAGGACTTGTGAAAGGAATTTGAGCGTGATGTCCCTTTGGCAAGGAGGTTGACCTGATCGAAAATAGTCGGCGAAGAGCGAGGAAAGTGAAAATGCAACGCATTAAACACTTTAAATTCAATGGTTTACGTAAATATACTGACCGACGAAAATTCTATGTTCGAGTCTATAGCGAGTCTTTGGTGAAACTTGGATTTATTTATTTATTTAATATATTTTCGGAAAACATACAGCGCTTCTTTAATTATGGCTAATTATCTTAATACAGTGTTTCGCTGGCTGATTAATTGTTTCCTACATTATATTTTATAAGGTAAAACAAAAGTTGCATTGCACTAAATTAAATTAAATTACAATCGAACTATTGCAAGGATAGGAAAGGAGAAGAATGGGATATATGTAGGATAGGATATAGGTATTCAAATTATACTCTTTGCTATTCCCATTCGTGAAGCTTGAGCCATAGGATCCATCGTTTTGTCGGATCGGTCTATTTCACGATTCAACTCCTATTCAGAAGCCTTCTTGCGTGGAATGATACCCCAGGTAAGATTCTTGCGTCTCAGACCCCACGGGGATTGCTTCCCGACGCTACTGGACGGTTTGCGTACCGTTTGGCGACGCCAATCGGTTGTGCACTCTGACTAATTGCTGAAGGAGTCTGGATACTATGGATATATACTGTCTCCTAAAGAGCGGTGTGGAACCTGCCGTCAACCACTCTCGAAATGATCATTAGGCTACCTAATCCTTAATTCAGAGCCGAGCAAAAGATGCCATTGGTCCGCGATATATTCAAACTAAATCACCGCTGAATTAAGGCAGGTAGAAACCGCGCAAGCGACCTCGGTCCCGTAACCAGTCGGGTGGAAGGAGATATCCTGAAGGTTAATTCAAGACGGAGATATTTTGCCAAAACTGGTAGCCAGGGGGCGAAGTGGCCCCAACGGGTTACCTTTCTAGTGCCTCGCCGTAAGACGTTGAACCTGTCGCGTTGGTGTCTTTGCTGGACGGTATATCGGTTTGTACCGTCCCAAAGTCTTCTACGGTCACTAAATTGGATTTTTATCTTATTTATAATGTTATTTCATTACGTCGTTCCTTGGGACCTCGCTTCTAACATGACAGCATGTAGTAGTATACGTACGGTTATATTTGGACACATGAATCATGTTGAAACTACACTACACTACACTGTTGTTTCCATATTAACCGTAAGGAAAATGTTGATACATATTGGGTCCGTACCTATGAAGTTGCTATTCTATAAAAGAAATTTAAAGCCAAAATTTTTTTATGAAAAATATATATTTAACTAGCTGACCCGTGCCCACCTTGTTGGGCGGTAAACTTTTTACTTGTGATGAAATTATGAGTGTGGTTTGGTTAGTACTGAGTGCTATGATTTATTTCCTGACTGCCAAAAGAAGGGTTATATTTTTACATACCTATGTCGTATTATCTCTTTAACTATTTATGCATCTTGAGGTGTCGACTACAACGGGCGAGCCCGTCACCACAGGAAGTTTTAACGATTAGTCGTTCTGTCGACCTGCAGTGAGCGTAGAAGACTTTGGACAAAACAATCCGACGTCTAGCTACGCCACAACCCGTAAGAGACCAACGCCTTACCGCGAGATAGCCAGGAATGCTACCTGACGGGCGACACTCGCGCCCTTACTTCCAATTGTGACCAGACTTCTCCGGTCTCTCGATTGGTTCCGAGTTCGAGGTCGCTTGCGCAATCCTCTCCCTTACGAAGCGGTGAAACGGTGAATACCGAATCTATCGCGGACCAAGGCGTCCTTTGCCTGACTCTGAACCGGGATCGGATGGCCAATGGTCAATTCAAGAGCGGTCGCCGTAAGGTACGCAACCACCCCCGCTCTATAGGAAACAATACAGCTTCCAGACTCCCCCGACTGTTAGTCGGAGTGTACAATCGATTGGCTTGCGCCGCACGGTGCGCAGACCGTCCAGGAGCGCCAGAGGTTTGATTCCCAGGGGAAACTGGTTCGCTGGCCAGAGTCCTACCTAGGTTCGCGCCCCGTACGTGGAGGCCGTCGGATGGGTGTTGACCCGTGAGTATGACCGACCCAACACATGGGTCTGCGTGGCCAACCCATCATGGGCCCGTTAGCTCTCAACTATTTATGCTGTAAAAGGGAAAAGTCTTTTGTTTTAAACACTTGAGACATTAAATTTACTTATTTTGATAATAATTCATAATTGTTGATAATATGACCAATAAACATGACCTAACGATTTAAATAATTTTTTTTAATATAAAATACTACCTACTGTTTGTTACTTAAATATAAAAGTTAGACATATGCTATCTCTGACTTTTTTGTAGGCATTATCAAGCTCTACAAATTTTTTCTAGAACTTAATCATATATCTCTCATCGTTAAGGCAGCGTTCGTTAGAAACGTTTTCGTTCGACCGTTTTATCCGACTTACTTTGGAAATCCGACCACCACGAAAAAGTCTTTCCATTTTTCGGATTACTTTATAGCCTATGACACTCACAAATAACGTGGCTTTCTGTTGGTAAAAGAATTTTCTAAATCGGTTCAGTCGATCCAGAGATTACTTCCTACAACGTCACAAACTTTACCTCTTTATAATATTAGTATAGATTATTAGAAATATTGACCCCTATTATATATGCAGATTTTTAATTTTAATGGGTTTTGTCTAATTGGAACAGGAACCAATATAAAGCTATGAAGGCGTTATTCACCGACTGTTCAAAGTAGATATTTTTCCCTTTTAAAAAAATATCTAAATTCTGAAAAAAATGTAACTCTATTGAAGCAAGGTCTGGCAAGTACGATGGGTGACCAAGAGTCTCCAGCCGCAACTCCTGTAACTTTGGAACTGTTTACTGTGAAATCTGTGTTTATACGTTGTCATGTTGAAGCAGTGGCGATGAGCGATTGACCAGGCTAGGTTATTTAATCAGGAGTGTCTCAATCATTGTTTGCCGTTCTTAACAGTACACATTTACGGTAACTGTATAGCCAGACTGCAAGAAGTTGTAATAGAAAACACCGGTACAGGATGTCATATTTGAAAATAATGCAAATTTTCAACTTTACCATGGTGGCACAAACGAAAATACTTGAGCAAAGACAAACAAACGCAGGGAAGACAAATAAAAAGCTAATTCGATTACGATTACGATTAAGCTTTAATTCGATTACATTCAAAATTATATTATAACTAGTAACATGCACATTTTATGTATAATTGACTATTTCAATTTGATAATCCTCTTACTATTTCAATTTAATTTTTTGACTATTTCGAAGGGGGACTATGACTGGCTTCGAAGGGGGAGTGAACGGGTGGTAAGGTGCACGCTCACATGTGGCAAGACAGCTTTTTTTATTAGGCTACGCGGTGACAGACGGGGGGAGAAACCCCGCCCACCACCCGGGCAGTTCTAACGACATGGGTCGTTTTATCTGCCCGGGATATTGTGCATCGACAACCTCACGCGTACCAGAAGGGTATTACGTGAGGGGTGAACGAACGGAGATATGGAGGAAGATTCTCCTGGTTTCTACCCCCTCCGGCACCCCGTGAACCGTTTATTTAATAATAGAAAAGAGATATCAACAATTCACTTACTATCTAACATTATAAAGTATACATGTTATGGCAAGACAGCTGTCCTAAACCTACCACAGCCGGTTCGTAAGTCCGGAATCCACTGCTCACCCCCCAGAAGTGTAAAAAAATAGTATTATGATAGGCCCGACTCCGGTTGGTGAATTCCATGGCAGCTCCGTTTGTATTTATTTATTGTATAATTCCTTTTTCCTTCCATAATTATTTCAATTTGATTATTTCACTATTCATTGCAATTCCTATTTATTATTTACCTTTTTCGTGTTATTGAAATTATTTTTATTGTGTTTTATGATAGGTATTTTACAAATATTATTTGCAGACTGACAGACTGCCAGACGCATTGACATATCAATGACCTAGTTTTTAGAGTAATGATTAATTTCTATATACATTGTTTATTGCCTTAAGTTAATTCCTAATATTATAAGATACATTTTTTTTTGCTCTTTTAACATATGTAGTTTGAAGTATGCACAAGCCGCTATTTTCTTGGTACGCTTGCCTTAGTACGGGCCTAGGCCTAGTTAGGCAGCGTTGATCTAAAGAAGGACTGGGCTGCGGTACTCTCTTTATTGCTACTATTTACAATGGAGCCTCTAATGATAATATGTAATGTACTGTAGTTTTAAAAAATACGCATTTCTTTAAATAAATAAATAAATAAATAAATAAATAAATTCTTAAAAAAGAATAACATGGCATTGAATTAGGATTTATTTGAATTTGAAATTCCAACTCAATCTCAAGTTATAAATAAGATAAAAAACGAATTTACAGCGTGAATTTTGTAGCACCCGACGCTTCGGCGACGTTGCAGCAGCCGTTGTCTAGGGTAGACTGAAAGAGCTGTCAATTCGTTGTTCCGCGGGTAGGATGCATATCGCTGCCGCCACTGAGCAAATTATAACGGTGGTGGGTGGGCGGGCTCGGAATTGTGTAGCACCCGTCGCCGAAAAGTCGGGTGCTGCAAAATTCACGCGGTAAATTCGTTTTTTCTCAAACAACCGCGATAGTCTCCGACTTCAATCCCAAGTTATCCAAGTTCAAAGTGGCCAGAGTGAAAAAACAGCAATTACAAAGTTAAGGACCCAAGAAAATCAAGTAATAGATTTTCAACAAAATTACGATTGAAACATCGTTATTCTGTATAAAACCATAATAACCAAATGGTAATTTAAGAATCGATGCAATATTTTTCTCAGCTACAAATATATAATCTGTTAAATTTGTAATCTCCACAAAGGAGTCTAAAATTTAAAAGCGTGCCGTGTCGCCGCTATCCATCACCGGCCCAGCCCATCTTGTAAAACACGATTATCAACAAATCCAATTAAGTTCACGGTTTGTTACAAGTTTTCGCCGGGGATGTCTTTGTAGTGCTCCGTGTTTACGAGCCACGTGGTTAATTTCTTTGCTAAAACTTTTGCTATTTGCCGTATCTTCTGCCGCTGTTTCGCAGTCGCCGTGCCGTACTCGGCTTTCCGCCAAGTTTCCAGCTTTAAAGATGAATAATGCCGTGACACGGCCACCGGATGAAAGTTTAATTCGTTCCTCTTATTTTACGATTCAAAAAAGAATACATTATAGCATGATGAGCGATGTTCTGTTGCGCGATGCTCATTTTACTTCATCTTTCGCGAAATCGTATAATTCTCGTATTCATCACAATGTAATTTTATAATACGTTTGCCAACAGGTGGTGTTGGCAATATACGGGCCGCGATTCGTCTACCAATTTAGATTTTTTCAATTGGATTATTATAATATTATTTTATGATTATGGAATTTAATTAGTTGAAATTATACATCAGTATAATTTAAAATTAAGTCTGAAGTAGTTAAAAATAAGGATCAGTCCAACTGGGGACCACTTTTTGGTTCTGGGGACCACTTTTCCTATTATACATAAACGACCCAGGCCACAAGAATAGAAATATATCCCTTTTTTTGGTCTTTTAACACCAAAATAAAAAACAAAAAGTATAAGTCTGAAAGCCAAAAATGTGCCTAAACTGCGATGGCTCATTAAATAAAAAGATAAAGATGAAAGTATTTATTTCCAATACAACCATAACAATTGTGTAGTATGTCTAGGAATGACATTAATTAATCTTAAACTAGTTACTCAATTTAGCCAAGAGATGATATACAATATGTAACTTTAAACTTAACAAATTTACAAAAACGAAGACTATATCATAACAGTTTACAACAAAACAAATGACAATAAATAATATATAAAATCGAAGACTATCGCGGTTGTTTGACATTATAAATAGGATAGAAAACGAATTTACCGCGTGAAATGTGCAAGACGGATTTTAAAAATTCCCGCGCTCCGAGCCCGGCCCCCCACCACCGTTATAACCTACGCAGTGGCGGCAGCGGTTTGCGGCCTACCCGCAAAACAACGGACTGACAGCTCTTTAGTCTACCCTAGACAACGGCGGCTGCAACGTCACCGAAACGTCGGGTCCTACAAATTTCACGCGGTAAATTCGTTTTCTATCCTATTTATAATAAATAATATGTATTAAATTAAATGGTTCATCTATGTATGTTTTCCGTTTCTTTATTCCACCATGATTTCTAAACACAAGAATCGATTCAGAAGTGTGTGGCATTGTTAGGACCATTATATCATTTTGAGTGTCATAGGCTACCTTCACTGTCCAAATATCAAGTAAGTAATTATCTAAATGTCCAAATGTCCAAACGACAACAAATTAATATAAATAAATCATGTTTAGTTTCAAATGAAAAGTCTGATTGAGTATAATCCGGAAATATAAATATGTCTATATACATAAACCAAAATCATTGTATAAAAAACCGTAATAGTTTTAATAATAAATACGATAGTTCACTTTCTGTAACGGCAGTCGTGTTTGTTATTCTTTATAATACATTTACTTGTAACATTCGCAATTACCGGAAATCGAAGACTATCGCGGTTGTTTTATATTATAAATAGGATAAAAATTAATTTACCTCCTGAAGTTTGTAACACCCGACGTTTCGGCAATGTTGCAACCGCCTTTTTTCCAGAGTAAACAGTCTAGTCGGCCAATAGACAGTCTAGTCTTACCGGCTAGTAGACAGTTAACTCTAACGGCCGCGGCGGACACAAAATTGCCGAAAGGTCGGGTGCTACAAAAGTCACACAGTAAATTCGTTTTTATCCTATTTATAGCACTGTGATGAGGTTTAGGTTTAGGTTTAGATGATGAGGTTTAGGTTTAGGTTTACTTCTGCAAATTAGAACAACATGGTAAAGTTTATCGGCTAAAATTTAAATGGCTATACATCTACCGCGTTTCGTGTGTGGATTGCCAATTTATACGCCACAATGCGCATTTTTCCACCGGAAAAAAAGAAAACAATTGTAGCCGTAAAAAGTTCAGATCAATGATTGAATTCGTAAGCACTACGATTTCACACGTTCCTTTCTGTACTGCCTTTTTCACGAATAGGAAGTCGTGAAAATCTGCGATATAGGCCTTACTATATAAACCAATCGAAATGATTTATTATGACTAACTATTTTATAATAACATACATTAGACAAAAATGATAATTTGGTAAAAGCTAACCGATTAGTACTGTAATGGACTTTAAGTCCACTACATCACGATCAACAAACGCATCGATTTCCAGTGAAATCCACTGACACAATTCAGCTATTATTTTGACTCGTGCAGCTATGAATCAGCACGATGAAACAATACTTTTACTCAGAATATTTCAAATTGCATCATTGCACGGCCTATATAAACCGGCCAAAAAGCAACCAAATTATCAGTCCCCGATTGATCACCTTCCCCCAAGGTTGCGACGGCATATCCGTGACCCCTCTACGAGGTCGCTCAACGGATCCGGCTCCTTGGTTTCCTTTCCTCATTTTTCCTGAGTCTCGAAGCATCAGTCTATAATCCCACAGACTCGACCCGTGCCCAGTACAAGATACTAGGAGCACACATACAATCCTCATCCCCTTTCCTACATAACCGCCGTCGCGCAACCCTCGCGTCTCGATAAAGTAATCCGGGCACTCGTTAATTCGGCAAGCGTTATAACTGGCAATATTCAATCGATTCAATCAATAAATATTTTCTGCTTCATCAAGACCGCCTTTAAATACGGAGATAACTCGTAAGTTGACACCGCCACCTCACATCGAATAATTTGGAGTCTTGTGAGGGGTGGTCCCTCACAGTACTATTAATTAAGGTAACTGTAACTGTAAGTTTGATTTCGAAACGGCGTTTGGCGTTTAGTGCTTTTGTTATTTCACCACTTAATCATTAGTAATTAATACGTTCCCTACTGATATATTTGTTAGTAAGTAGTATAGATAGATACTTCAAAGCCTCTGACCTTTGATGCAGTCAGTTTGAGTGGTCAGTTTGTGTCTATAAAACGTTTGTTAAAGTGTATGAGAGTGGCCACCCCTCACTAGACTCCAATTGTTTGCGAGTGAAGGGTGGTTCTCATCAATAAGTTTTCTCCGTATTGAAAGTCGTTGTTGTTGAAGTTGAAGTATTTATGCAGAAGGTATGTGTCGGTTGCCAGTTTGTAACGCCTTGTTTGATATTTCGCCGGTGTGTAGGTAGTGTGGGCTCGAGGTGATGTCGTGGTTGTGTATCCGAAGTGTGAAACGCCGCGATAGATTTGAAGCTAATGATGATCCCGTATACTATGCGTGGTTGTTGTCGACTCGAAGATAATGAAGAACGCGAGTACTCGTAGCGGGCGCGATGACTACTGTGTAGAGGATGATGAAATATGTGTCGAATGTACTGCTTTTTATATGACATGTATGATGCAATATCCACCGAGTGGGGTGAGAATATGTATGTCAATTCGTATCGATCAGAAGAAATGACATTAGTCATCAGCTGTGTGTGCAGTAAATGCCAAATCTAGTTGGAATTCAATTGCAGTTGCTTCGTGTATATTTGAGCGATATGCGGTTTCGATTCTATAGAAATTACTTCTTTGTTGTGGGTATGTTGGACGAAGTCTCCAACAAGTGTTTTATGTAGGTAGAATCTATCTCATGCATGTAGATTTGGCAGCTACGATTTTACTGCGAAACAGAACGTATAGATGGCAGTCATAGTTCTCAAAATGGATTAATATTCTCGTATGTCCAATATTTCGGCGTTAGTGGTATGGCAGTATGGCGGCGCACTATAGACGACGCTCTAAACACGCCTATATGGTATTCTATCTCGAAACTATTTTAATATTGGGCTCGATTGCGTTTCTCTTTAACTAAAATCGGAAATTAGTTCATGTGAACGAGACAGAGCAGTACGACAGATCGGAATTCGAGATGAATTGTTGTCACTTTTCCGCATTAATACTACCAACCGAAGTTAAAGCAGCTAAATCTAAAACCGCTCGAAATTTGTTTAGACATATTCGGGCGTCTATAAGTTCGACAGGTAGTTTAGGTGCAGGAAAATCTACGATAGTTCATTTCATATTCCGTTCTAACGTATTACTCTGTCTCGTTCGGTTGAACTAAGTTCCTATTTTAGTTCACGAAGAAACGCAATCGGGCCCATTGTTAACATAAAATGTCATTTTTTTATTTGGTATACAGGTTTCATTATATAATAACATTGAAGTGAACAGATAGACTAATAGATAGCCTTTTATTTGCTGGCATTAATAATTGAAGTTATTATTGTTATCGAATGATACCAATAATTTTATTTAACCAATGTTAAATTATTGGATTTTTATAATTAATCTGCCCTTTATAAAATACCATTCATTATCAATGTTATTATAGACGGCCAATCAAATTGCTATTATTTTTGACAGACAATGCTACCAGCGCCACCTTCATGTCTCCGGCATAGAAAGGTTGCCAAAACGTACTATGGCACTGAGTACTATGGCACTGAGGGAGCTAATGGGCCCTTGCTGAGTTGGTCACGAAGACCCATTCTGTTTCAGGGTCGGTCACACTCACGGGTCAACACCCATCCGATGGCCTCCACGCATGGGGTGCGAGCCTGGGTAGGACACTGGGTCAACCAGTCTCCCCTGGGAATCAATCCTCTGGCGCTCCTTGACGGTCTGCGCACCGAGCGGCGCAAGCCAATCGATTGTGCCCTCCGACTAACAATCGGGGGAGTCTGGGAACTGTATTGTTTCCTATAGAGCGGGGGTAGTTGTCTACCTAACGGCGACTGCTCTTGAAATGACCATTGGCCATCCGATCCCGGTTCAGAGTCGGGCAAAGGACGCCTTGGTCCGCGATAGATTCGGTATACTCCGTTTCATCGCTTCGTTAGGTAGAGGACCGCGCAAGCGACCTCGAACTCGGAACCAATCGAGAGACCGGAGAAATCTGGTCACAATTGGTAGTTAGGGCGCGAGTGCCGCCCGCCAGGTAACATACCTGGCTACTCGCGGTAAGGCGTTGGTTTCTAACGGGTTGTGGCGTAGCTAGACGTCGGATTTGTTATGTCCAAAGTCTTCTACGCTCACTGCACGGTCGATAGAACGATGAATCGTTAAAACGTCTTGCGGTGACGGGTTCGCCCGTTGTGGTTGACATCTCAATATGGCACTGAGTAGATAGCGAACGGTTTAGTGAAGCTTGGGCCACAAGATCCATTGCGTACTCGGTCGGTCCAACTCAAGATTCAACTCCTATTCAGTAGCCTCCTAGCGGGAAACCGATCTACCAGACGCGGGGTAGCCACCCCGCGTCTGGTAGATCGGTTTCCCGTTGGGGATTGCCTCCCGGCGCTACTGGACTGGTTACGCACCATTCGGCAACGCCAATCCATTTTGCACTCTGACTAATTGTTGAAGGAGTCTGGAGACTATGGAAACCTACTGTCTCCTAAAAAGCGACGGGGGGGGGGGATGTTAACCTGTCGTCAAACACTCTTGAAATGACCATTTGGCTACCTGATCCTGAATTCGGAGCCAGGCAAAATATGTCATTGGTCCGCGATAGATTCAAAATGAATCACCGCTGAATTTTCGGCAGGTAGAGGCCGCGACTTCGGTTCCGTAACCAGCCGGGATAAGGGACGTATGCTAAGAATAATTCCAGACAGAGATATCCTACCAAAACTGGTAGCCAGGGTGTGAGGTGGCCCCACTATATTACCTTCCTAGTGCCTCGCCGTAAGGAGTTGGGCGGGTTCGTGGCTTTGCTGGACGGTAGGTTTGTACCGTTCCAAAGTCTTCTACGATCACCTCACGGGAGACAGAACGATTACATATCGTTAAAACTTCCTGAGGTGACGGGTTTACCCGTTGTAGTTAACAACTCAAGTTATGGCATTGGGCAATCTATAAGGCTACCTAATCAATGGTAGTACAAAAAAATGTTTTCTGGTATCGCAAAAGTGTCAAAAGTGTCTTTTGCGGTTCTTTAAGGAGGAGAACTAAAAAACTGTCAAAAAATATACTCTCATTGTCTATTGACGTTCAGCATGTTTGCGTAATGTATTTACAATGGTTATATTTCATTTGATATTCTGGTTTTAGTGTCTCGTCCCAAAATAGTGACCATTATGCAAGTGGGAATAGGGTGGCGAAGACCCCCTTGTGCATGTTAAATCTATGCATTTCTGAATAATGCATAAACCTGTTCGGACCGCGCTACTCGTTAACTAGCATAATCTCCTTACTGCTGCTTTCAGCAAAGTCCAATTAGACCAGGTCGCCTACACTGCACTGCAACGCTTCTTGGTCTACGGCTTCTCATTTCGGCGCATAACACAATCAGGTCGGCACTCTAGCGTGTGGTTGTTACGGCATAAAGCAATCGGTCTTTGCAGAGTTCTCCAAACGCGCCGCTGACACAGTGTATGTATCTGTTATATAAGGAAGCGTCACTGCGAATGCGTTACTGTAAATGTATGCGTGAGTATTGGGGGGCGGGGGGGGGGGGTGCCATCTGCGTTATTGTTAAAGAACTGTGGCAAAGACTGATCGAACGTTAACATTTAACGCGGCATCGTACTTATCCAATAGCAAGATAAAAAGAAAGCCCAAACCTATATAACTACAAAAGTGCCTAAATATTTAAAATATTATAGTAAAGGTTTTATGGTAAATAGTAAATAACTAGAGTATAATACTCGATGATAGCTATTCTTTCATGGTCGTTTATAATTGGATTACTGCTACATAGGTAGTAATAATATGATACCTGGAAAGAACCATATCTAAAAAACTTCCGTTTCATGATTTTTTGAAAAATATGAGCACTAATTTTTAAAAAAATATAAGCTAATCCGTCGATAAGGAAACAATGTATAATTTAGTCTCAAAAAGTTGCTCATTGCCCTGGACGTTCAGGCTTAAAACAGATTTCAAAACTTTCAGGCGGGATTACTCTTACAATGTAAGCGATGATTATGACTTATTTTAATTTAAATATATTGACTAGTTAATTTTCTAGCGTCAAGTCTAACGACATTTTGGGCCCTAAATTAATTACAATGAAATAAAACATGAGAGCTCTCTGACAGTTACGCTTACGCTCTCTGACAGTTACAAATATGCTTTACCGCCAACACCATACCACCACTGCGCAAATACAATTTTACTGTATTAGCGCTGCGATCGAACGTCAGTTACCGCCCGCTCGCCGGCGCGTACGCACTTGGAGTCGTGCCTGACGCTTCATCGACGCTGGATTTTTATTGGCCGAACCCCACAGCTGTGACCACGCCTATTTCTTCGCGGGTCCGCCTATTTCAGATATTTTTCTTAGGTCTTATATCGTCTTAATATTAGACTTCGAGACCGGACTACGAGACCGGAGAGACGACCGATCAGGTAGCTGATTTGTCTCTGTCTAACAACCCTCCAAACGCAATTTGACAAAAGAACTGACGAATGGTTGCCGACAAGAATTTTGTGAATCCGATTACAATGTCTTCTCCCTGGCCACAGCATGTTTAAATACATACCCCAAACATACTCACATTCTTGACTTCATAAAAAATTCACACTAAATTATCAAAAAACATCTTAATACGATATATTTATGTTAATTTATTAACATTTAGACATTTAGACAACTACTTGCTTGATATTTGCAGTTGAGGTACTATGTGATACTCGGGATGACATAACGGTTATAACAACACCACACACTTCTATATCGGGTCAAGCGTTTCGAATTTATGGCGGAATAAAGTAACGAAAAACATGCTTAGATGAACCCTGAACAAATTACACTCTTAATTTGTTGGGCAGTCCTGTAAAAAAAAGTTAACCTTCAGAAACGTAGGTGTTTGACGCTTCTTTAAGCGCCTTAATCTCACTTATTTTACATTTTTATTTCCATGACCATGCTATATCAATATATTAAATATAATTATAAGTTTAATTTTCATTCGCTTATCTATTTTATATTTTATTATATTTTGTATTTTTCATTTTAATATTATGTGCACATGAATAAATCTTTGCCATACATAGAGTTTTCCTTGGTACGGGCTATGGCCTAGTTAGGTAGATTCTGCAACTAATACAATTGTAAATTTATATTTTTGAATGAATAAAATTATTATTATTATTATTATTACTTATTTTTTTTCAGATTCGGAATTGCCATGAATATAGTGAGGGACATTATGATATCTTCAATTTAAAAAAGTGTACTAAACTGCAAAAATACCATTAGTCCGGGGCGTATAAGGATATAGTGTAGGTAATAAGTTACAAATCAGTGGCTTCTGCGTTACTTGTTGGCCAGCCGTGTAAAAAGAAGGTCAAACACAACAATAACGCCAACGTTTCGATTTCTATACCGAACAACCTATTATCAACATTATGTATTTTAAAAGTCAACGATCTTGTGTTATAAGTGAACGAACTCATCTTAATTCGATATTCCCCGCTCGTCTTCGTATTGACTTAGTGTCAACGTATAAGGTTTGCATAACTAAGTGTTTCCTAATGCAAATTAAGCAGATGCCTAAACAAGCCGAGAAAGTCGAGGCAATGGGGAGCTAGGAATTTGAGATAGGAAAAGAAAGTATAGTCAAATGTACTAAACGTTAGTTCCAATTCCAATTCAAATTCTTTATTTTACAAAAAATCATAATATCAGTTACAAATAAATTAAACCTAACCTAACTGGATCGCACGAGACGTCCGCACTAAGGTAGGCTCAGACTCGTATAATTAAGTACCTACTGCCTAATGCTAAGTAAAATAAATAATACGCTGAAGAATGCCGTGAAAAATAAAATCAAGTAAACAAAAATTTTTGTATAAAATTCAATTAAATTTCAAATAATCTTAAAAGGTACGTGTTAATAATAATATACAGAACAAAAAGCATGCCAATCTTAAATATATGGTAGGTGAATAATAATGTGTTAGGAATGGTAAGTTAGCTAGGAATAAAGCAAATTAGTTTTTCAGTTTCTTTCCCTCCCTGGGTGATCAACCAGTGGTTTAGTCTTTTTTTGTTTATATTTATTTTTATATTAGTTGTTGTTGTTCAACCATTCAAGAATTTAACCCAATATATAGGGCTTCAGTTACCCACTACCTACTTAGGCCACAAAATGAAATTAAATGAATGAAAAAACTCTTTATTGCACAATAAAATCAAGGTACAATTGCGGATTTATTGCTACATAACAATATTTTCCAGTCAACCAAAACCATGCTAGCTGGCGAAAATCAAACGACATCAGTGGGAGATTATCCAATAGGCCAAGTAGGCATTACACCCACCCAAGGAATTATTACACTCGTAATATGTTATCAATATATTTTTACTTATTTATTTATTTACTAGCTGGCCCGGCGAAATTCGTACCGCCTAACAGTCAATAAATGTCGTGTTACAGATTAGCTGAAATTAATTTATGATTTTATGAAAGTAATAAATGAACACAAAATAAATAAAAGTACAAAAATTAAGTATATCAATCGCATGTCAGCAAGATATGATTGAATTAAACTATTTAGATATTGTGCAGCATAGGATGCACTCGTTTTAATTAATTGGTTGCAGCTGTCATACTTTAGAAAGAGTGGAATCGACAAAATATCTAGGCATCACCGTAGATAACAAACTAAGATGGCAAGAACATATAGATTTATTAGCATCTAAAGTTCGTAAACTGGGATATACCTTCAAAGAGGTAAGAAATATTTTAGACCCGAGAACTCTAAAAAGCGTTTATTATGCATTGTGTGAAAGTATCTTGAGCTACGGGGTGATAGGATGGGGCGGTTGTTCTAAGACCATTCTTTACCCCTTAGATATTGCACAAAAGTCGATTTTAAAGATTCTCATGCGAAAGCCGTATCGATATCCTTCGGAAGATCTTTTCAAGGAGTATAATGTGTTGGATACCAAGCAACTATATTTAAAAGCCACACTCTCCTATACTAAGTTTGACCAAATAAATATTTTTTCTCAAAGTACCATAAGAACGAGGTATTCCAAAGACCGCAATATAATAGTACCCAGAAGGAATACTGCTTTTGGTCAGCGCTCCTATACATTCATAGCCCCAAGGTTTTTCAATGCTCTTCCTGGTGATATAAAATCGACGCAAAATAAGACCCACTTTAAAAGGCTACTTACAAAATGGCTTATAAAAGAGGGACGACAAAAAATCACAAAAATATTGGACATTATATATTAATATATTAATTCGAACACATTAATATTTAGAATTTTATGTTATACTATATTTTATATCATATTAAAATTACTTTTTATTATTGTATTTAATATTATTATTTTTAAATATATCTGTATGTGTATGTATGTATGTATATATGTGTATATATATTCTTAATCTTAGTTACATGTTTATTTTCTACTCCTAATTTTAAGTATTTATTAGTTTTTAAGGTAGTTGTTACATGTTTATTCTTTTGTGATCAAATAATTAATTTATTACGACAATTTTTTTTTTTTTTTGTTACAAAAATATTTTGTTTTTGTAATAATCACAATTATCAACAAGCACGCACAAAATTAAACGTTCACCTTAGAACAGGTCCCGGCCTAGTTAGGTGGCGTTGTCACTGGACTTTGCTATGTATTCATTTTCTGCTATTTATTCAATGTTTAAAATATTTAATGCATAGTTCCTAAGATAAAATTGTTTTAAATTATTCTTGAATTACTTAAATAAATAAATAAATAAAATTCTCTTCATTGAAGCACCTTGTGATATACCACATTTTTTGTTTTTTTATCAGGCGCAAAAACAAATGAAGCGGATGATTTGCCGACACGTGAACATGCCACGTACAACTGACCATGAGAAAACACAGATGTATATTTTGTATGGGAAAATGTTTTTCTTTTATTTTAATTTTTCGTCAATTTTCCAATTTTCGTTTTAAATAGTTATTCTGCTATTCGGGACGGAGACGAATACAACAAATTAAAAACCATGAAAATCGGTCCAGCCGTTTTCGAGTTATAAATGTTCGAACAAACCCGACTATGTTTTACATACATATATAGATTATTTTTACTACGTTTTTTTTATGAAACATATATATACATATATATTTTTGGAATGTACTCAATCAGGCCTTTCATTTGATACTAAAAACGATTTATTTATGATAATATATTGACATTTGGAGATATGGATATTTAGACAAGTATTTATGTTTGGAGAGTAAAGGTACCCTATAGCACTCGGGATTACATAACGACTCTAACAATACTACGTGCTTCTAAATCAGTTAGAGCGTTTATAAGTCATGGTGGAATAAAGAAACGAAAAAAAAAATGATAGATGAATCCTGAACATATAACACTTCTTTTTTGTTGGGCAGTCATGTAAATGCATCGCCTGCAGTGCAATAGGAGGGGCTCTCGCCGCCCCTCAAACTCTACGGCATAGGTGTTCCGCTAAAGCTAAGCGATTAGCTAAAGGTTCCGTTTCCATAAAAGTTTTGAAACCAGTGGTAGGTACAGATTCTGCTCGAAAGTTAAGGGCTCTCTAAACGATCAAGCATGCTTGTTAAGCATCGCGTCGCGGGCTGGGAGAGCGCAGGAAATTGCAAATATTTTTTTCAAAATATTTATTAAAAATGCCAAATGTTGTAATTTTATACCAGGGAGTCACGTCAATCATCAATCAATTACGTCTAATTAACGTGATTCCCTGGTATAAACTACTAAATTAAACATTTTTGCTAAATAAATAAAAATGATATTTGCATAATTCCTGCGGTTTATGATCCCCTCCCAGCCCGCGTCGCGATGGTTGACAAGCATGCTTGATCGTCTAGAGAGCCCCTTAAAGTGAATGTTGACAGCTGAAGGCTTTATTGCTGACTAGTCAAGACTGAGCATTCCTCGTGCCGAAATATGATCGCTCGTAAAGCAACCGTCCCTTCTACGAGTATCTCACTCTCGCTCTCTATTTTCCCATAAAAATCACTTTCTAACTTTTTTAAATTATAAAACGTTTTTAAGGTTACGACACGGCGACACTCAATTTTACTTTATTATTGAATAGGAGTGGAGGTCATCAAATATGCAAATTTGGAGCATAAGAAACTTAGAATGTCCATACTGCCCGCTGGGCGTGGATTGCGTCACTTCACGTGGCTGTCCCGGGTTCGAGTTTCTCTTTCGCGATTTAATTGATGAAACTATAAATATTTTAATACATATTAATTGAAATTATTTTCGTTGAAAGTAGAATGTCATAGCCAAAGTGCTCGATTAGGTTTGTTGCTACTCTTTATTGTGACATTTCCCGATTGGCGGGTTTATTGTCATATGACAATCTCTCACAACCAACCCTACTATGACGTGTTTAGATGTATGTATGCGTTTAACATGTGTGTAAGTTTGTGTCTTGTTACTGCATTCGATCGACAGTATTAAAAATGCAATTCCGTTAATGTTATGTTTACCAAGCCGGGAATCGAACCCGGGACCTTACAATGTAAGATCAGGCGACCTAACCACTATGCCACCGGGCGCGTAATGTTAAGTTCCCTTTGCTCAGTTTCTATAAAGCTATATGAAGCTAGCAATGTTTGTGATTTTTCGTGATTACAAACATGACGGAGAAGACACAAAAATCAGTGAACGCGCAACAATACTTTTAAGAGGTGTCTCAGTAGGTCAAAGAGAGATGTTTCAACCCCCAAAAGTAAACACGATATCCAGTCAGGTGGAAAGCTTCCGAGTACCGAGACGATATCAGCCTGTTGGACAACGTTAATACATAAGGCATACGTGGGGGTACACAAAAATAACCGGAATTTCATCATAAAAACCTGTATAATATTAATGTTTATGAATCAAACTTATCTCCTTCAATATAAGTTTGATTCATAAACATTAATATCAACATCATAGTTCAGGTGAGTAAGGGGCACGGGGCAAAGGGGCATGCTGAGTGAGCCAAAAACTGACGAACTGATAAGGCTCTGTGAGTGGATGCATTGTCATGGTAGAAAATCAGTCCCCCGTTTGCTATAAATTGGACGACTTTCGTCGCAAACTGTTATGCAGTCTTCTGAAAAACTCCAAATAGAATGCCCGATTAACTGTCTGTCCTGGTCGAAAGCAAAATTGCACAACCGCACACTGTTCACTCAAGTCCAACCTTACAGAAAACGAGGAGTAAACGAAAATGGTTTTACAATCAAATGCACTGCAACACAACAGACACAACCTTATTCGGCGAAAGCAACAAGTGCATTGAACGCAGAACGAGTTGCTTCACGCGCACCTAGGGGCAGGAATACGTACTAGACTACAACGGGCGAACCCGTCCACCCAGGAAGGTATAACGATATATAACCGTTATTTCAATCTGGGCTAAGCGTAGAAACTTGAGGACGAAGCAGTCCACCAACTAACTCCGCCGCGACCCATCAGAGACCAAAGCATTGCGCGAGGCACTAAGAAGCAGCCAGCCTCGCTATTGACTACTAGTTTTGGCAGGATTTCTCACGCTGTTGACGTGTGGTAAGAATGTTAGTGGTCTGCTGTGTTTCTGAGTTTCGTCTGTATTGGATTCACGATTTCCGAACCCGCTGCCCAACCACCGTTATAATCGGCGAAGTAACACCAGCAGCATGCCGCAGAGCAACGGATGATGATTGACAGTACTTCAGTCTACGCTGGACAACGGTGGTTGCAACGTCGCCGAAGCGTCGGTCGCTACACACTTTATACTATAAATTATTCGTTTTTATCCTATTTAAATAACAGACTGAAAGGTTTCCATACTTTTAAAATATCGTTCGACCTTGAGGAAACGTCGATCGCTAGCGTTGAGGTAAAACAGGCAAAAGTATTTTTAAACTTTTGGTATTACTGCATTATAGGAACCTGTTTGACATTGCTGATTTTTTTTATATCACCCGACCATATAAACCGCGCTGATTCCGAATCTGCAATAATCTTTATTCTCTCTTAAACACGCGATATATAGGCATTCAAAACGTTCATACAATATGTCAACAAAGCGACCATTTTGTTTCGGAAGAAGTGACGTGAATATAGCTAAGATATAGCAAGTTCTATAACATGGAAAACAATTAGCGATATTACAAAAATGATGACATGTCGTGAAATAATATATCCTTAATATTAAGAAATATTAAGAAAAGGACTATTTTCAAGGTCTTTTCAATGACTTTGCGTATTGATAACAAAAAGTATCCCGAAACAAACTTCTTAAATATGGTACAAATACCGCAGGAAAAAAAACTTTTTTTGAATTTCGCACGAAGTTCGAAAAAAAATGCCTGCGGCTATGGATGTTAACATATAAAAATAAGATTTACCTGCGCCGCTATGAATATTAACTTGTATTAGCGATAATCCTAATTAATTGAACGATTTACGAGGTTTTACAAAATGACTTTGGGTGAAGATGACAAAAGGTAACCTAAAACAAAGGAAATATCACGATAGCTTTTGTCATCAATACGCAGTCATTGAAAAAAACCTCGAAAATAGTCTCATTTTATTTTAATATCGTAATAGATATGTTTTTCCACGACCTATATTTTAAAATATTGCATTATTGTAAAAACTTTGAAAAATGTATTTTTTGTAATATCGCTAATTGTTGTCAATATTAAAAAACTCTAGATATATCGACCATATTCACGACACTTCTTCAGAAACAAATGGACGCTTTGTTTACATATTGTATGAAAAATTTGAATGCCCATATCTCGCATAATCGAGACTTATTTTGATCTCATTATCGGTCTCTTTATTCGGTCTCAATAAATAATTATTGAGACCGAATAAAAATTGTTGCAGATATCAATATCAGCGTGGTGAATATAGTCGGGTGAAATTAAAACAGAACAGATTGCTATACCTAATGCAGTTATACCATGTATGTATGTAACTTTGAAACTTAATTCTCTCAAAATATTGGTAGTTTCATGTGTCCGAGGCTATTTTATTTCAGATTTAATAGTGTGTTTTTTATTCTTTTTGAGGAAGGTTTCTAGAATGCATGGAAATTTATTATTATCCATTATAGGAACCGTTCTCAAAAAAAAATTGCTGCTAGATTCGATCATTGTAACGTTAAATGTGATGTGTGTGAGAAAAAACAAATTTGCATAAAAAAATATATATAAAACGCTGAGTTTTAACGATTGTTTTTGAAAAGACTAACTTAACATACCGCCAAATAGGTGTATATGTACTATTTTTAAATAAGCTAACTTAACCTACCGAAATGTATGGGTTTGACGCTCCTATGAATGCCTGTATCTCGCTTATTTATTGAGGCCGAATATAGATTATTGCAATTCGTAATCAGAGTGGTGAATATAGTGGGATGACGTTAAAAAATCAACATTGTAGAAAAGGTTCCTATAATGCATTAATAACAATCTAATAAACTTTTTCACTTACTTCATCACGTGATTCTCGTAGTAAGCTACATAATTCGTAAAATATTGCTGCAATTGTGATTCTACGAAATGATATTTTGCAGTGCCGGCCCAGAATATATAGGTGTCAGCTGATAACTACGAGGAGAGCCCAATATCGGCTTAGATTGACAGCCGAGTGACGTATTGTGGCGTCAGCAATTTGATGGTGACAGAGCTGCCTCGCCGCTCTTTGCTAAAGTGACGCCGCTACAGTGTGTCACTCAAGACTGTCTCGCTTCTCACTCGCAACTCAATATCACAGCTTAATTCGGTTGGCGGATCGACGTCAAGCCTGTCAGTCCAGGAATAAGGTGATTTCATAGTGTAAGTTCGAAGTAGACTGCGGAGGCTCACCACCAGGGAGACGAAACTGGTTAGAACTATTTGCCTGTTATACGCAGAATCATCGAGAATGGCGTTCCGCTTTATCTCACCGAAAGGCTGACGGCTGAAGTTTGAGGTCAGAGGGCAATAACCTGTTATCCGCGTCACAGCAGAGATTTTGTCTCTAAATTTTTTTCAAAAAATAAGAGACATTGTCTCTTATTTTTCCGTGGAAGCTGCATGACTCTGGAATGCTTTACCGGAAAATAAAATGCGCGTCCACAATACTTTTCGTGCCGGAAAAGTCACAAAAGTAAACGAGGGAGAGCGCTAGTGGCCGGTTCGCGAAGATCCGTGAGTGATCCGTTCGCAAACAGGAATCATAGTGAGTTACCGGCTCTGCGGAATAGAATGACTCGTGAGATTACAGGTAAATATATTAAAAAGAATAAAAAAACACGACTGCCATTACAGAACGTGAACTATTCTATTTATAATTATTTTTACTACGGTTTTTTATGAAATATTTTAGGTTTATGTATTAATCCATATATATATATCGATGTATATTTCCGGAATGTACTCAATCAGACCTTTCATTTGACACTAAACACGATATATTTATGTTAATTTATTGACATTTGGATATTTAGACAAGTATTTTTTTGATATTTGGACAGTTTAGGTACCCTATGACACTCGAGATGATTCTCACAACATCACACTTCTAAATCGGTTTAAGCGTTTAGAAGTTATGGTGGAATTAAAAAATCTGTGTTTTATTATTAATACATACCGGTTTTTTCCGGGCATAATTGCGTAGTTTTATAATTTTCCAAAGTTTCAAGATCTGATGACGAAGACAGGAATTGGCATTCCATGATGGAATATCGTATCATAGTCGTGTTTGCACTTGTGATAAAGGTCAAGTAATGAACTTTGAACACGATCAGGTTTCAAGGTTATAACAAGCCTATTATATATTGACTTGTAAATATTGGGTGTAAATAGTGTATATATTGACATAGGTGCCTCTATAAAATGTATATAGACCTGTACATGGAGAGTGTAAAAAGAATATTTTTTTTGGTTTTTACGTGCATTTATAAAAGCGTGTTTTAGTGTTTTTTTTAAACTATTAATTTATTTAACGTGATACATCATGCTTTAATAATCTTTGATTCTAGTATCTACTGACAAAGTTTCTATGACAGCGATGATGTTAATACACAGACATATTATGAGATAATAATAAAGAGACACTACCAAAGTACTGGTCATTTGTCGTGTATATGAGTCGAGGAACCAATTATTATAAAATGACAATGTTAAAATTACAAACGAAGATTTAGTCAAAGCGATATTTCTACTGCAAAAGTATCGTTTTGATAACAACTCGCACTTTTATAACTAAGCTATTGTAAAAGAAGATTTGCATTTATGAACAATTATTTGTTTAATTTATATATTATTCTTAGGAAACGTTTTATAATTAAAAATGTTTATCCTGTAAAAAAAGATTTTTGCTAATGTATCATTTAGAGAAAACGGTCCTTAATTTGGAGCGCAGCGGTCAAAATGACCCATTGCTACGATAAAAGTAGAAGTTCTACTTAACTCTATTGGATATTACTGGAATCGTTGCTTATCCTATGTTTATCGTCTGTGTTATGGCAGCTCGAGGCCACCGTTGTATATCTTCCTAACTACAAGATTATCGTAGTGCATATAGTGCCTCCCAAAGGCCACTGCGCCACAGATAGAGACCATACAAATTTTCCACTTTTCAGATAGTTTCTACCAGGAAGTCACGTTTTGATTTTCACGGAGATTAATCGTTTATTTTTATTTAACTCCTTATTTGCGTAATCAATTTAGACAAAAAAGCGAGCTTATTTCATCTTTGTCTTTGAACTGTAACCATTCTAGTGGATATGGAGGGGTGTCAATTGCAACGGGCAAACCCGTCATCACAGGGAGTTATACGTACGTGAGTAAACGTAATAGACTGGACAGTACAATCCTCAGTAAAACTACACCAGCAGCTCGTAAAAGTCCAACGCCGCTTAACCCCGCTTGCGCGGCCGCTACCTGACGTTAGCGGTAATTCATTTCGAATTTCTCGCGGAGCGAAGCGCCCCTTGCCCAACAAGCAATCAGGTTTCAGTTCAAAAGAACTGTGCTTGGCTGCAGAATCAAGCTGCATGTAACCAGGCAAGAGAACTACAGCCAAAGTTGTGTAATTAGCAGACCAAAAGATCGAAAAAATTAAATCTCTGCTACTGTAAGACCATACAGCCCTGAAAATTTTCAAAAATCGACACCAATAGTGACATATTTAACTGGATGCTGTTATCTTCGGACCTACCTATCTACTAAGATATCATTCCAAAACTGGTAGATAGGGGGCGAGGCTACCAGCTGGTTACCTTTCCCGCTGCCTCGCCGTAAGGCTTTGGCCTCTGTCGGGCGTTAGCTTAGGTAGACGGTAGATTTGAATTGTCTCTACGTCATCTACGCTCACGGGAGATAGAACGATCTCTTCCGTAAAACTTCCTGAGGTGACGGGTTCGTCCGTTGCAGTTGACAACACAGGTTACCCACTTCAGCCCCCCCCTACCTTTCGGGAAAACCAGCGAGAGTTTGATAATTTACCTTTTTTAATTTTGTTTTTAGGGTTTTGGATTTTTTTCAAACATTATTCAAAATCCTCAAAACAAGCTTCATATGGTAAAAGGAAGTTTCTGTAGGTTATGCTGTAGTTTCTGTAGGTTATGCTGTAGCATGCTACAGCATGACCTATAGTTTATGTAGGTCATGCTGTAGGTCACGAGTAATCTTAAGATGCCCGCTTTGGGCCCCTTTCCCGCAGAATAGTTGCGTTATGTTTCAGCATGAGTTTTCAATTTAGGCAGAAAACAAAAAGCTTTTCGATCTGCCTCTAGCCGCAAACACCGCTCTCCTAGCCAATGAATAACCAATATCTGGAGCAGTCGCTGCGACTTGCTTGTATATATCAAGAGTACGAGACAACCGGAGCATTCCGATAGATTTATGCAAGTCGCTCATCCTAGAGGCCATCCGGACGCCTGCGACGCCAGGACGGCTTTCCATCCATCTATCTGGCCGCTATAACTCGTATAGGAAGCGCAAAGCGGTGATGCTATTTCTGACCACCAGACACACCCTACATTTCTCATTTCATATGCAGCATCGCATTAATATGAATGTGGAATAGCATGAGATGCTGTTTTTGCAAACGTTCGCCGGAAACAATGACATAACGATTTTAAACTGCTCGACTCGCGAAGTAAAAATTCCGCCGTACCTTTTGCGCGCAACAGTTTCGCGCGTGAAGTCGACGGCCTTAAGAAAAACGACCATAACTTGTAAACCACTGTACGGATCATTAAAAAAAATACCGGAAAATGATCGCATTGAAATTTGAAACATTATAACCTTAGTTAGGCTTGCAACCCGAGCCGGTCGCCTCAAAATAGAGGGGGTGTACGTTTCACTGACTTATCTCAGTCAATGTAGATCGTCATACAAGCTGAAATGAAAGCAATGGAGGTAGCTATGCATGTGAAAACAATCTCTCAGGTACGAAAGATTTATTTATTTATTTTATTTCATTTCATTTCATAAACAAGTCAACATTATACACTGAGAAAAATATTGGATTGATTCTTACATTACCATTCGGTTATTACGGTTTTTTACAGAACTAGCTGACCCGGCGAACTTCGTACCTCTTAACAGTCCATGAATGTCGTGTTACAGATTAGCTGAACTTAATTTATGATTTTATGAAAGTAATACAATGAATACAAAATAAATATTAAGTTCACTACTTTATTAAGATAATAACATAAAAAGAAATATAAAAGTACAAAAATTAAGTATATCAATCGCGTATCAGCAAGGCATGATTGAAATTAACTATTTACATATTGTGCAGCATGGGATGCACTCGGTTTAATTGAGGTGCACTCGGTAAGAGGCCAACGCCTTAACCGCGAGATAGTATTCAGTATTCAGTATTCAATTTATTCATTCAGAATATACAATAAAAGCATGAATTATGAATTAAAGCTAATTATCGCATATTAGAATTCGTCAGTTTATATGTAGATAAATATTAATTCGACAATAGCGTTGACTAAAGTCGGCTTTACACGGCAGACAAATAAAATTTAAAAAAAACAAAATAATAGAGCTGAATCCATGTACATGAGTATACATATAAAATAGATAATTATTATAAGAATATTAATAGTCATCAATCAATTTATACAAAAAATAATCACACAGTAGGAAGTATCAAAACAAAATTGGTATGTTACATTACACATTGTAATCTAAATACTAAATATTAAATTCATAATATTATAATTAAACAATAAGAACTAAAATGAGGTACCTGAAAGTTACATATTAATGTTATTCCCATTTGAAAGAATTGGCATGCTCAAAAAAATCACCCAGCTTATAGACAGCATGTGTGGATTGCAGCTTTTGTTTAATACATCTTTTAAACGCCTTTGTTTCCATCTTTCTTGTGGAGAGTGGTAGCTGGTTAAAGAGCTTATAGCTCAAATATCCAAAGGACTTTTGTGTCTGTATAAGGCGTACTTTAGGCAGGATAACGTCATCACGTCTGCGTGTATTGTGGGAGTGCATATTCCCGCCAGGAATGTTACCCAGCGGGCTTACACTCACGTCCTTACTTCCAATTGCGACCAGATTACTCTAAGTCTCTCGATTGGTTACGAGTTCGAGGTCGCTTGCGCGATCCTCTCCCTTACGAAGCGGTGAAACGGTGTATACCGAATCTATCGCGGACCACGGCATCCTTTGCCCGGCTGTACACCCAGGATCGGGTAGCCGATGGTCGTTTCAAGAGCAGTCGCCGTAAGGTCCGCAACCTCCCCCACTCTATAGGAAACAGTACTGCTTCCAGACTCCTCCGACTGTTAGTCAGAGTACGCAATCGATTTGCTTATGCCGCACGGTGCCCAGACCGTCAAGGAGCGCCAGAAGGTTGATTCCTAGTTGAAACTAACCCTAAGGTCAGAGGCTACCCAGGCTCGCACTTCATGCGTGGAGGCCGCCGGATGAGTGTTGACCCGTGAGTGTGACCAACCCTGAACAGAATGGGTCTTCGTGGCCAACTCAGCAAGGGCCCCTTAGCTCTCGACCTGATCCTACACCCAGGATCGGATACCGACGAGGCTACTATTCCACGGTCAACAGCACAGACACAAATTTTGTATACACATTCAATTATGATAGCCCGTTCTAAATTTCACCATGACATGGCTGCTGCACCCAGGGTTGGCTACCGTCGAGGGGACTCCTCAACGGTCAACAGCCCAGAAACTAAATGTTGTTTATCCATTCAATTCTGATAGCCTGTTCTAAGTTTCACCACGACAGGGCTGCTGCACCAAGGGTTGGCTTCCAAGTCCTCAACGGTCAACAGCACAAAAACCAAATTTTGCATACGTATTCAATTATTATAGCCCGATCCAAGTTTCTCCGCAATAAGGCTGCTGCACCCAGGGTTAACTTCCAAGGAGGGAACTCGATTTTGTATACGCATTCAATTATGATAGCCCGTTGTATGAAAGTTCTACTATGACATGGCTGCTGCACCAAGCGTTGGCTCAGGACATAGCATTTTAATAAATGGTTGGTTTTAAAAACTATGTTTTAACTATGAATTATTTTTTGTTTTTTTTCTAATTTGTTTTCCTCTTGGTATTATATATTCTTTTCCAATTTTTTGATTATTTTACCAGGTTAATTTTTATTTTGTACTAGCTGCGCCCCGCGGTTTCACCCGCGTGGTGATGGAAAATTGTGATAATGATGACAGAAAACTATATCTTATCTATCAAAGATCTTTATGAGTTATAGCCTATATGTTATTCTGATGTGTGAGCTATATTATTGTAAATTTTCATCAAAATCCATTCAGTAGTTTTTGCGTGAAAGAGTAACAAACATCCATCCATACATTCTTCCAAACTTTCGCGTTTATATAGTAGTAGGATAGCCAACGCAAAACGTGTAGGTTTAGGTTAGCTGATAGATATGGGTGCAAGTCAGATAGGCTCGCCTTTTAATTGAAAATCGGGTTATTATTATTATTAATGGAATTTAGCTTGAAGTTAAAAAGCGTTTTTTTTTATTATAGCATTTGTCGGTATAATCGTATAAGCATGGGCTTTGGGTGTACAACAGAGCTATGGCATTCGACTGCGACATATACGCTATATCCTATATATCGATATGTCCTATATGTCGATATATACGCTAAATCCTCTATATAAAAATTAAAAACATATATTTAAAAAGCCTAACATTTCTGATTTTTTGTGGAACAGTTTCGAGGGGATAAGTTAGGGAAATATATTTTTTTCTTTTATATTTATAACCATTGCGAAGTTTTAAGAAAATACAAATAATTGAATTATGTTTTTAAAATACCTTATTTTCGTTTCCCCCGCAGCAGATAATCCGCACCCCAAAATCCTGAAAGTAAAAAATAACCAAATTATATGAAGGGATAATAATTTGGGGCGTCGAAACCATGCAAAATTCTCAATATTAGTCATTTTCACGATATACGAGGTAGAGATATCCAAAACTAGGTATTTTCCCAGGTAGACGTCGAAGACTGTATAATGTTTTTTTCCTATCCCGGCAGAGGGGAAGTATTGAGAACGTACTTCTGTGTATGTGTGTGTGTGTGTGCGTATTACTCTACGATAGCGCCCATGCGCATAATCCGATTAAGTTGAAATTTAGTATGTATGCAACATTTGGTCATGGCAAAAGTTGAAAAGCTTGTGGTTGAAATCGGTCCATCAGGGGGCGCGGAAATCTTACTGTTATCCCGAAATATTGTACTTAGAGACTTAAAAATTAAATTCGGTAAACAGTTGCGTCGTTGGTCTGAAACCACATTGTAATTATTTGTTTAATTCCGCCGTATTTAAGAAAATACACAATCACACTTTCGGGGTGGTGGTAGGGGGGTAGGGGATGAGATGGCGGCAGGGATGGGTAGGGGGGGGGGCATGTCTGCTTGCCGGTAAAGTCTTGGGGTGACACAACCGATTTTTTTCTAACGGTAAGAAATGTATTCAAACAAGTATCTTGCAAAAACCTAGTAATAACTACCTGTTGCTTACAGTAGGCTGTACATATATTACTAACTGTAGTATGTTGTGACACGTCCGAGAGCGGTAAAGTAATGAAATTGTAAAGTAATGATGTATTGTAAAATAATGGATTTGTGGACATTTCCATGTGCAGTTATGGTGGTTTAATCAAGAATAATAGGTCTAAGTTCGTCTTATCTTCTTTATTAGGAAATATACCCACGTCTAGGTTATATTACAATGAACTTAACCCGTCGTGAGAGACGTGAGAAATTGTTACACCAACTGTAAAGTGGGTAAGACATACCCGAAACTTTGATGTTGAATTTTTGATACTATAATTAATATTATGTACTTGTCTTACTTGGGATATTAATAATACAATATATACAACAAGATGAGTAAATGAAATGCAATGTTTAAGGTTCACAAGTGTTTTTTTATTGAAATAACTAAGCATCTACATTTTCTTTGAAAAAGAACTGGTTATGGTAGTTTAATATATTTTATATAAAATTTTAACAAAATTCCAACTTTTTTCGTAAATTAACATAACGTATTCTTATTATAAAAATAAAAAAACAAGTTAAAAAGTCTTACGAGACCAAGCAGCACAGCACCAAAATTAAACCTACAAAACAGCAAAATCTCCGCACATAAAAATCCCATGCTCCATGCATATTGGCTTCCCACACTTCGAACAGCAATGTTAACTTTACCTATCTTTTTTATTAGTTGAGTAACTACATCTGACATATGTACCACCCATTTTTTTGGGAACTGGTGATAAAGGTTCTCACAGGTGATCAGCAATCCTCTTTCGGGTATCCCTTGGAAGATGTACGTTTTCTTGTCTAATGCGAAGACTATCATTTCTCAGATTTAAACCTAAATTACGAATGCAGTCTCGGCGCTTCATAATTGTAGCAACGCTGATTCCGGCTCAACTAAATCATCCAGAATACCCTCTTGCTCCGAATCACTTACTTCACTTCTTTGAGAAACGTTGTCAAACTCTTCTTCGCTCTCGGAGTCACAGGGACGGACTAGCATTTGAAGAGTTTTTAATAATTATTTTAGCCGACGTTCATTTTCTTCTTATCTTGAGAAATATAAAAATAAACCAAACAATACTATAAATAACTATAAATCACAACTTAACTGTCAACTCAAAAATGTAACACCGACTGCGAGGCCGGGTGTGACGTAAGCGAGCTAACTTTGCGCATTTCTATCATCATCATCATCATCATCATCATCTATTCATTCCATAAAAGCATTTCACAATACTGAGGAACATGTCAAATTTTACAATTAAAATTTACCGGATGGTGAAACCGCTTTGATTAATTAAAAGAAAAAAAATGTAATCAGAGGTGATTACTTAAAAATAGTCAAATTTACAAAATAATCAATAATCAAACAATAAATAATAATCAATACAATGAAAAAGAGAAATTCTGAAACATGCGTCAATAAAATCTAAAACTTAGTACGAAAGTATAGTCCAACTGATTTTTCAAGCAGATTTTATATGCTGCCATCTCAAGTCTTCTCGTCAATGATGGCAAAGCATTGAACAATTTAAAACTAATATATAAAAATGTTTTTTATATTTAGTCAAGCTTACTTTAGGCAATAACACATTGTTTTTATGTCGCGTATTATGGCTACGTCGAGTGGAGTGAAACTCGCAATTTAAAAGATTCTCTTTCGCGTATAAAAAGCACTGATATATGTACATGGACGACATGGTAAGGATACCAGCTTTAATAAAAAAAGGGGCGCAATGTGTTTCTCTGCTTAGACCAAAAATTGTCCTATCGGCTTGCTTTTGTAGCACAAAAACGCGATGGATGTCGGTTGCATTACCCCATAGTAGTAATATATCTTACGCTGACGCGACACTAAACTCAACACTTCACCTCGCCCTCCGTTTCCTTACCTCTAGCTACTGTGACGGTGGGATTCGCATGGCAACAATAACAATAAATAATCAGGAGCTAAAAATTTCTCGGGTATTACATACCCGACCTCACTCACGCCGGGTTAATAAATACATAAATAGGAAAAACGATCTTTCGCCTCGCCTGGGATCTTTCGCCAACTGCATTGCGACACCACGAAACCAAAATATGCGGTGCATCGTTTCACTCTGTTCTTGCTCGTCGACTTTTTCACCGGCGAATTTCACCGCGAATGAATGTGAAACTTTTACGGTCCGTTTTCCGCCGCGCAGTGAATGTGGAGGAGGCCAGTTATATTTTATTTTGCTATCCAAGCTTGTATGTTTGGTTTCGTACGTAGAGTCGACGAAATATTATCTAACAAAATTGTCCTTAAAATGGTAATAACTCGGTTGTGTCATTACATCACTTTTCCGAAAAGTAGCGAAAGTCTAATGGAAGAATTTTAAGTTTGATATCCATTCGGGATGGCGGTTGACCTGATTGAAAGGGATTGTCGGCTACGAGTGTGGATAGCGAGAATGCAATTATAATTGAAAGGTACAAGAATAGAAAATAGAGGGGTTCATCGACATTAAGCAAGTTTTGAATAAATTGCAAATTAAGGTACAAATCCTTTATACTAGCCAGAAATATCAAAATGTGATTTTATGTGTACCTAGTATGATATTTTATTATTTGACCGTAATAAATAATTTCATAATTAGTTATAATATTTTTCCGAGTGCAAGTAGAAAAAAAATCCTACTAGCTCTTGAAAACATATACAATTTTCTGGAATTCTTTCACACAATATGGACCAATGACAGTGCCACGGTTGCAGGAAGTAGGTGAGTGGAGGTGTCTAAAGACCGTTTGTCATGACATTATATGCGGGAGGCCTATGTCCACCAGTGGACATCTAATGGCTGATGATGATTGATTGGCTCGTTCAACTTTTTTTCAAAATGGCTAAAATTTTGTGTGATAGATATCTAAGTCTTGACCTAAGGCTACGTTATAACCCGCTGCTATATTTTCTCTGTCCTACTGTATAGTGTATTAGTATGGACTCTTACTCAAAACACGACGAAAGGGTTAGAGGCTTTCGAAATGTGGATATACCGCCGTATCTTGAAAATCTCATGGCGTGACAGAGTTACTAATATTGAAGTATTGAACCGACTTAAGGAAAAGATGGAACTTCTGAACACCATCAAACACAGAAAGATGTCGTACTTTGGTCACGTCATGAGGAATGACAAATACAAATTGCTCCACCTCATTATCCATGGCAAGATAACTGGGAAGAGAAGCGTTGACAGGAGGCGGTATTCTTGGCTAAGGAACCTTCTGGACTGGTTTGGCTACAGTACCACCTCGCTGTTCAGAGCAGCAACCTCTAAAGTGAAAATAGCTATGATGTTGTCCAACCTCCAATAGGAGTGGAGCTCGAAAAAGAAGAAGAAAATGATGATTATGATTTTTGACCTTTTTAATTATCCTACCGCAAAATACCTCCAATCCTTCTTTGACTCCATAAAGGAGAAGGAACCTAAAGAAGAAGCCTCGTAAATTTGTCACGTCGACCGTGAAAATTCTCAGCGTCTTACGAAGCACCAGGTAAGCGATCACAAAGGCACATAATAACAATAATTGAGTTTATAACGCATGAGATTATGTGGGTCGCCGAATAGCGGTATCTTGCCAGCCAATCTGACTCATTCGGCTGCTGCGTCGTTCTGGTACGCCTTTAAAAAATGCTCTCATGCGGATTGTAGGAAGCAATTCTTATATCAAACCAGGGCCGCATTAAGGTGCAGATATAGTTGTGTGAAATCGAAGACTAACGAGGTTGTTAGACATTATAAATAAAAATAAAAGTTTGATCTGACCTCACCTCTAGTTATCATAACCTCCAAATTCGAACCAATTCGCTATGTCGACGTGATCTTCTGTATCCTGGAGGGTAATATAAAAAACGGTGGAAGAATTCTTGGATATTGAATATTGCAACAAAAACTAAAGAAAATAAACATTATATAACAATAACATTAAAAACCAAGAATTCATTTATGCAACGATTTTTTACTTTTCTAGATCTGACAGTTTAAAATCATTACAAGAAGAACAAAAACACTTGGAGGTGTCACACTGGCATACTTGGAGGGGTCAACTACAAGGGGCGAGCTTGTCGCATCAGGAAGTTTTAACGATATTTGATCGTTCTGTCTCTCATGAAAAATAGCCTAGTAGACTTGGGACGAAACAGTCCACTGTCTAGTTACGCCACTCGCCCGTAAGAGACCAACGCGGCCTAACCGCGAGAAGCCGGGTATGCTCCAGGGGGTCCGACACTCATGCCCTTACTTTCAGTTACGGCCAGATTTCTCCAGCCTCCCGACCGGGTTCGAGGTCGCTTACGCAGTCCTCTTCCTTACATAGCTGTGATTCAGTGTCTACCGAATCTATCGCGGACCACGGCATCCTTTGTCCGGCTGTTCACTCGGTATAGGGTAGCCGATTGGTCGTTTCAAGAGCAGTTGCCGTAAGGTTAAAAAACACCGCCGCTCTATAGGAAACAGCGCCGTTTTCAGACGCCACCGGTTACCAGTGGGAATGCACAGTCGATTGGCTGATGCCGCAGGTCCAGGAGCGCCAGAAGGGCGAGTCCCAGGGGAACTGGCCCGTAGGCACGGAGTCATATCCGGGCTTACACTTCTGCGTGGAGACTCCCGGAGAGATGTTGACCTGTGAGTTAGGCCGATCCTAACACATGGATCATAGTGGCCCATGTGCACTGGGCCTATTAGCTCCTTAAACGGATTTTAATCACAACTTTTCATTTCTTGCCATGATCAAATGATGCCTGCATGACAAATTTCAGCTCAGTCAGATGAAGCGTTTGGGCTCTACAGTGGAGGTTCACACACATATTGAGATGTCAACCACAACGGGCGAACCCGTCACCGCAGGACGTTTTAACGATTGATCGTTCTATCGACCGTGCAGTGAGCGTAGAAGACTTTGGACATAACAAATCCGACGTCTAGCTACGCCACAACCCGTTAGAGACCAACGCCTTACCGCGAGTAGCCAGGTATGTTACCTGGCGGGCGGCACTCGCGCCCTAACTACCAATTGTGACCTGATTTCTTCGGTCTCTCGATTGGTTCCGAGTTCGAGGTCGCTTGCGCGGTCCTCTCCCTTACGAAGCGGTGAAACGGAGTATACCGAATCAGTCGCGGACCAAGGCGTCCTTTGCCCGACTCTGAACCGGGATCGGATGGCCAATGGTCATTTCAAGAGCAGTCGCCGTAAGGTAGACAACTACCCCCGCTCTATAGGAAACAATACAGTTCCCAGACTCCCCCGATTGTTAGTCGGAGAGCACAATCGATTGGCTTGCGCCGCTCGGTGCGCAGACCGTCCAGGAGCGCCAGAGGATTGATATCCCAGGGGAGACTGGTTGACCCAGTGTCCTACCCGGGCTCGCACCCCATGCGTGGAGGCCATCGGATGGGTGTTGACCCGTGAGTGTGACCGACCCTGAAACAGAATGGGTCTTCGTGGCCAACTCAGCAAGGGCCCATTAGCTCCCTAGGTTCACACACAGACAAACACACACAAAGACACACAGACACACGGACAGACTTTAGCTTGGAAATTGTCTTAATCGTCTCGGGGGGGGGGGCAAGGCCGTAGCCAAGGAGCCAAGGAGGGGATCAAGGGGGATTGATCCCCTCCCGAAATAAAAAAATATATGTATATTTCTTTATTAAGTACCAATGAGACTGCAGACTGCAGTTACATATAACAGTGCGCCCATTTCACCCTGAGAGATACGTGCGACTCAGATCCAATAAAAATCAATGATCTTCAGCCAGAAACAAATGATGAGAACTTTCGTGCTATCTTACGAATGAGAAGCAGTTTTGGAGACGCAAATCTGATAAAGTACATGGAAAATATGACATTGAACGCAACCTACCTAAGCCCGACCATAGACAATGAAGCTATTGCAATTTGTGGTGAATTAGTTAAGATAAAAATGTGCACGGATTGAATTCTGCAAAAGCTTTTTAAATCATTGTTGACGACACTACTGATGTTTGCCGACAAGAGCAGATGTCCATGTGTGTGAGATATGCCGAGCCAAATGATAACGGGTTTATCTTGCGTGAAGATATTTAACTTTTGTAACAGTTGAGAATACAAAAGGAACGTATTTAGCTAATGCAATTTTATCTCAATTAAAATCTTTGGGAGTAGATTGCGAATATTTAATCGGACGAGGATATGATTTACTTCTTGGATGAAAGAAAGTTTTAAAGGTGTACAGGCAGTAATTCGTGATTCATATCCAGAAAACGTATACGTCATTGAAGGTCACATTCCTTGAATTTAGCTCTAGGTCATCCTTGACAGGTTCAGCCTATTCGAAGTAGGTACTATTGGAATTATAAAATCGGCTGGAAATTGTATCAAGTCCTCGGCAAAAATGAACCAAGTGCAATGAATCAAGTGCCATAAAGTGCAAGTGTAATGAATCAAGTGCAATGAAGTGCAATGAAGAGAATATCGAAAAAAACTTCCCCGAAACACAATGCAAAGACCTTACGGCAATCTGCGATGGGTTGTTAGGATTTTAAAAAATCTATTATGCTATTGTTTTCTAAGATCAGTCATTTAAAGTGATTTTGTTAAAAGATTATGTTGCTTAGGAATATTGTTCTCATACACACTACCACTATGCAAAATACTTTAATCTCTCCTATGCGATTTGGCAGAAGCTTTACAACATGACGATTTAATTATAAAGACTATTGAAAATGTTCGCCAAAATATTTATTAAAAATTTGCTGAACTTTTCAAGAATGCACAGAATTTGCTCAGTACTGTAAACGAGGAAATTAAAATCCGCAAATAACGTCACGCCAAGAGCATAGCTGGGCAAATTGCAACAGAAAGATCCAGAAACTTATTTAAATAAATATACCGGGTGTTTCGACTGGACGGGCAATTTTTTAGTGGGTTATCAGTACACTGTAATAAGCAACTTTTGTTTTTTTTTTTTGGATAAAAACAAAAAAAAATATATATATTTTTAGTTTTTTTCTAAATATTTTATCAAAGGTTCCTTACTTCGTTGTAAATTCCAGTCCAGTAAAAACATCCTGTATAGGCCTTAGAACAGGCCTAGACCTAGTTAGGCGACTGTGTCAATCATAAAAATAATGTCGCATCAATTTCTTGCTAACATCTTAATCAAATATGACATTAACTTTTTACTAGATGTGTTACTACTAAATAAATAAATAAATAAATATGATAAGTAACACCATTTTATTACTTTTCATAAAACAACTTGTGTTTCTACTGGCCCACCAAACCAACCCCCCCCCCCCTCCCCCTGAAATCGTTTTCTGGCCACGGACTTGGGGGGGGGGGAGAAGGGGGAGTTCAAAATGGATATTTCCGTGTTAACCTCAAAAAAATATGCGCGTTTACAATACTTTTCCTATTCGTTGGTAGTTTGGGAAAGTGTACTACAATCATAAGCATGGACTTTTTGAGTCTACCTCGATAAAAACTTATGCCTAGTTAGACAGATTCTCTATATACAATATTCTAAAATGTAAAGCCTAAAATATATATTTTTTTCATAATAAACTCATATTTTTATTTATCAGTTCAGTAAAATCGATAGAAAAACCAGCACATGAATCCGGCCCTGTATTATACAGAACTGGACCAGAGAATTTCGCGGCGGCCACGATTTTACTGTTAAACAAACACTTTCTGATCGGCTGTTAAACAGAGAAACACGAGGAGTAAGTCAAGGATATATAATATTGCCTTGTGACCATCCCAATTGGAATCGCCCACTTTGACCGTAACATTGCTATATTTCCAAATTATTTCCATGTTTGTAAAAACTATTGTAAATTATTATATTAAAAGTGAACATTATTAGGGTACAGTAACTGTAGTGAATAGGAACTTCATGGTAGCTCGAAGGTTGATCATTGACGAAGCCAAGACTCTAAACGAGAAAATAAACAAAACACATTTAATCCTGATAAATTATCAAATTGGAATAATAGGTAGATATAAAAATATAGAAATTCTTTATTGCATATTTTAAGAAAAAAAACATACAACAGGCGGACTTATTGCCTAAAGTACAATCTCTCACAGCCAACCTACCTAAGTGTAAGAATTTAGGTGCCAATACATAAAATGAAGAAAAAAAACTGATTACATAACAAAAAATAATCAAGTAACAAAATGCCTATTTTAAAACATAATTAGAATTTGTAGAATATTCGCAATGAGCGAAGGATAGTAGAAGATGGGATGAGACGTAGGATAACTTGGAATTTAGGAACATAACATGCTTTTTCAGAGACACTTAAAAAGCAGAAACCGTTGGTGCGTTTCTGATATTTAACGGGAGCTGGATCCATAGCCTAGCTGCATTAACGGCGAAGAAATATGTAAAATAGAAGAATTATGAGTTGGAATCGCAACTTTACTATCCAGACTGGAACGCAGTGGAGACTCATGCTGCCCCCGATAGTAAAAAGGGCGCAACTAACATTTTTTCCGAAATAGAGTTATATATATATTGCCGTGATCAGCAAAAAAAGACGCATCTGCTCATATTTTTTTTATTTTTCTAGCTCGACTGTACACGAAGTTACAGTAACGTCAAAGGACGTAAGTACATGTATTTTTCTACGAATACTGAGCTAAAAGGACGCATTGAATATACACTAGAATGAAAAGGCTTATTTGCGTATATGTGTTCTTTTCTTTTGGAAAATTTCCATCAGTTCAGAAATTGAAAAGACGCATTTTCTTCTGTACTAAGTAGGTAAGACGTTAGTGATCACTTGCGTCTTTGCAATCTATTAATTCACTAAGTAGTTTAAGCGCATGTTGCAAATGGGCCTTTTATATTTAGTAATTCCTTTAGATGTTTGGACGCTTAAGTAAGAATAGGAATATTGCAAGTATAGCCAATACTACATTAAAAAGGCGCAAGTAGCCAATTGCGACCTTTCAACTTAAGGAAAAATCTAGTGAGAACTCATGAACACTAAAAATAAAAGCAGTTTATTGACTATGCTTAGTTGAAAAGACGTAAATGGCTATTTACGACTTTTCAACCAAATATCAAGTATTTTCCTAAAATGTTTTTACTAAGATGAAAAGGAAAATTGTTAATAATTCAATAAATAATTAGGATATAGAAAATTATAAATCACACATTATAGTTGAAACGCAAACCCAATTTATTGCATTAACAGAATGTGTCTATAGTTTTTCTTTATGAGACAGCAAGCATTTAAATAATTTTTACACAAAACCTTTTTTATCTCGGTTTAGACTTTATGCTACATGCGCCCTTCTTATTATCGGGGGCAGCATGACTTCCTAAAAGATTGAATTTTTCGGTTTGATTAGGTTTATTTATATAGTTATATAAATAGTAGTTAATGTATTAAAGAAGGAAAACATAGAGCCCTAGAGAGAACTTCAGATGGGATTGTGATTGAATCAAAGTTGGATCTGAATCTGCCCACGGCTACAGCTTGGTGGCTTTTGTTGACGTTGACGATATCGATCTAGAGAGGCCGCCTTAAACTTCTAATATCTTTGATTTATCTTAGAAGTATGGCGTGGTTGACACGGTCGGATTTTGCAAGAAATGTACATTACTTGTTTCCAGTTATCCATAGGCTCTATGATGAATTTGGTGTATTTTCCCTAATGTTATACTACAGAGCCCTCCTTGAGAAACCATGTTGCTACGCTGGTAGGAACGTAGCGAGAAAAGGGTATAGCTCTAAGTAAACCACGTTTTCGATGAGTTTTACTCAGGACTGAGGAGATCGACACTAGCCTGTAGTTACTAACTTCATTTCTACAGCCTTTTTGTGATTTGGTACGTTAAGAGTTTCATTCCACTTCGAGGGAAATACACCCTAAGAGAGGGACAAGCCAAATATTAATGTAACAGGGTGTGCTAAATGGAGAGCGCAGGCCCTACGAAGAGTGGCGGCAAAGAGTCACTTCCCGCACCCTTGTGATCATCTAAGTTTCTAACACATTTAAATACGAACTCTAGTGTTATCTGAATAGATCTCAAACAATCGGTAGCATTATCGTGTTCATATATCGACGTTATATGTGAAGTAGAAGGACCTTGTGATAAGCTGTTTACTTCGTACACAGATTGAAATTAATGACGAAAATACTTACAAATTTCGGGCCCGTCAGTTGCAACATTTTCGCCATATATCATGCACTACAGAATGCTGTTGCATTTACGAATTGACTTGATACGGGTATATTACCAGAAGTGCTATAGATCTAATGTTACCCTCGGTGTTTGCAATAAACAAAGTAATGATATAATCCCTTGGTATTACAGGAAGATCAAGCAAACAAACCCCATACCAGCAGATGGTGAATAAAAGCTACAATCGAATAAACCTTACGTCAATAACAACGGAGAAACTACTGTAAACCAAATAAGTCAAGCATGGAGGGCACTTTTCTGACAAGTTCGATCTATTATTGACGCTTCGCTAACCAATTTCTCACAATATAAGCGTTGTACAGGTATATTGTCCAACTACATCGATTTTATAGTATATATACTGTCAATAATTAAAGAAGTCAGTAATGATTGCGATGCCTTTCAACCTAGACTACTAATATTAACCATAGTGTAGTACATATTTGGACAACGGCACTCCACTAAAGAAGCTTTGATGACTATAGACAGTATCTAGTGATATTCCGTTTCTACTCTTTCTAAATGCCATTTAGTAACAACTTGATTGGTAAAGGACCAGAAATATCTCACAAACTGCCATCATCGTTGTCAATATCAGAATCGCATAGGCTACCATATGAAAAAAAAGGAAGGACCGTTGCTCAGCAATTTTCTTATCAAGGTTTCACCCACATAAAATCTCGAAAAAATGAGTCTCCTCAACGTCCGCTCCCTTTCTCACCTCAAACATTTATATTCCCCTTTTGCCCGCACGCGACTGAACAGCCGACGTAAAGGCTGACCCGAAAATAAATTGACTGTGCAAGAAGTAATTTTTCTTCCACCTCTTCGCACTAGAAATTGGGTTTCTGACATTTTTCGCGGCAACTGATTGCGCCTTTCGGCTGTACGAATTTTATTTGATTTCGCAGTTTTGGTAGCGCGTATTATTGGTTGGATATTTGTTGAAATAGAAATAGTGCGCATTGTTTCATTTACTACTTTAGTTTTATTTATTTAGCAGGTGTTGTCCGCGGCTTCGCTTCGCGTAAAGTTTCGAATCGATTTGTTAATTTAAGTATAATGTCGTTTATTAGCCTTTTTAACAAGCTTTTATTTACCTTGCAATGTTTGTCAGTATGTTTGTTTAAGTCAAATCTTGCAAGCAAAATTTGAACCACTTCCTCTAATCCTATGACCTGATTCTGCAACCAGGATTGGCTCCTGACGAGGGGACTCCTCAGCGGTCAACATCACAAACACGAAATTTTGTATTCGCATTCCATTATGATAGCCCGTTCTAAGTTTCACCATGATATGGCCGCTGCGCCCAGAGTTGGCTCCCGGCGAGGGGACTCAACAATGGTCGACAGCACAGACACGAAATTTTGTATACGAATTAAATTTAGATAGCCCATTCTAAGTTTAACCATGACATATCTGCTGAGCCCAGGGTTGGTTCGTAACAGAGCTTTTTAATAAAAGGTTGTTTTTAAAAATGTGCTTTTACTATTGACTTATAGACGACGCTACCTTTAGATATATAGTGCAATAAGTCCCCATTAGATGCAAGCTACCTATCTCGTTGACGTACGAGTCTTGTCCCTCGCCATCCGGGCCGCCTTTCGCTGTTCGCTGACCTAGGTATTTCCAGGTGCTTGCAAGCGTCACCAATTTCAAGATAGCTCTAAAACTATACCACCAAAAACTTACAATAAAGGGCTAATTGTATGTCTATTTAACACCCGTGATAATGGAATAATATATTTTGATAAGGATTCTTATTTTATTGCTATTGTCCAACAAAACTGCCTAATTCTTTTTCTTATTTTTTTGAGATATAAAAGCAGTTATTGTAGCTTAAATATAAAAGCTGGATATATGCTGTCGTCGACTTTTTTTTAGATCTCTTTAAGGCCGATATTTTTGTGGTATATTATTTTCTCATATATCAAACTGTCAGCGCACGCCGATAAAACAACTCACCAGCTTATTTTTCTCCGACTTGATTTACAAATATCGTAACTTCGTATTGAAAACCAAAACGAAGTTATTCTGACAATGCAGAGATTCAAAGATTATCTATGGATGACATTTAACGCCTGCTAAAAAAGGGTATGTAACGGACCTTAAGTCCATTACATGCGATCAACCATGCATCGATTTCCAGTGAAATCCACTGACACAAATCAGATATTATTTTAACCCGTGCAGCCATGAATCAGCACGATGAAACAATACTTTTCCTCGGAATATTTTTGATTGCATCATTTATCGGCCTATATAAACTGGCGAAAAAGCAACCAAAGTATCATTCCCCGAGTGATCACCTTCCCCCAAGGTTGCGACGGCATATTCGGCACCCCTCTCACGAGGTCGTTCAACGAATCCGGCTACTTGGTTTCATTCTCTTATCCTCCCTAGTCACGAAGCATCAGTCTGTAATCCTACAGACTCGAGCCGTGCCCAGTACAAGATACTAGGAGCACACATACCATCCTCATCCATATATCCTCGTAACCGCAGTCGCGCAGTAACGTAAAGTATTCGGCAAGTGTTATAACTGGCAATATCAAACCTTCGATCAATAAAATGCTTCTACTTCATTCAAAACCGCATTTCAATACGGAGATAACTCGTTAGTTGATACGACCATCAGATTTTTGAAAATAAACCGAAAGTACCTACATCTTTGAGAAAACGGTCCTCAATTTATCATTGTACCGTAACCTATGCTACGTTGCTGCGTCGTATCAGTTACACAATAAGACCGCCTAGACAACATCGTCGTCCGCTGGTCGATTGTGGCGCTTCCATCTTGGGGCCGAAAAGAAAGCCATCACCGCTCACAATATTAATTTCTCATGCGCGCGCGCCCATACACACACACACAGTCGCAAGAACACATACACCGCACAAGTGTATGCATACATTTAAACGCTCACGGATTCACACATAGGCGCAATTAAGCGGCGATTTCGCAGTACCCATATATACTAGAAAGTGGCGGAACTAAGAGACTTTGATGCTATTACTGAACTGGTCACTGGTTCCGATAAATGTTGTTCTAACTTGCGAGCATACCGGAGAAGATGCCGGTATCGCTGTGCGATATGCGCGTCCAATGAAAGGGACTCACGCGTGGACGCAGCCGGAACCAGCCCGAGAGAAACTGGAAGCGTGTTTACCGGATTCCCACGTTTTGAGATTCTGGGCATCAAACAGGTAATTTCTGGAAAATGTCTGTCTGTGTGTGCTTCTGTGTGTGTCTGTGTCTGTCACTATATCTCAGATACTACAAGACCAATTAAGGACTAATTAAATATAAAAATCGGTTGTCTGTAAAGTCGGTTTACTGACGATAGTTAAACGTGACAACGTCATAAGAAAATACTGATGGAATGGTTGCATTTGAAGTAGTTTCATTTAAGATTCTGATATTGTTTATTACAAACACCCAAAAATATATGCTTTTATACTCACCGATTTGACTACAACATGTAAATGTATTATTGTATAGCAGTATAATTGTATAATTGTTTATTGTTTAAAGTTAATTCTTTTTTTTAATTTGAAAGTTTGACATCTCAAACTGTTAAAAATAACGGTTTGAGAAGCGTTTGAGCACGCTGCGCCATCTAGCGGTAGGTAATACGTCGTAAATAAACAATATCAGCGACATTTTACCAACCGCTAGATAGCGCATCATAATGATAGATTTTCATACTTTTTTATTTTTTTTTAATAAAAGTTGCTTACTTCGTTGCACTTCGTTGTACCCACAAGAAAATTGTCCGTTCAGTAATAACATAACGTAAATCAAGAATACATTTAAAATCATGTCAAGAATTTAAATCAATCTAGTGATTTTCATTCGTACTATTTTAGACTGAGGTTAGTAAATAATTCTTGTCGCAACCGGTAGATGGCAGCATTTATATTGAATAATAAATATAATAAATGGAACGCCTCAGAGCGAGGTAACGCCGCATGAGTCATGTTTTTTCGTGCGTGCAGCAGGCTCCATCGATTTATAAGACATTGTTACGTCAAAAATAAATTATCCTAATTCCGAGATTTCAATAGCTTATGATAGGAATCAAATTTCAGAAAAATCGTAAATAATGGACCCAGAAAAATAAATAAATATAACAGAATTCTGATGAAGTCACTTTTGACATTATCAGCGGGTTTTGAATTGTTATATTCTGAAAATTTAATACTTTATACACCGTTATTTTTACAAGCTTTTATTTACCTTGCAATGTTTGTAAGTATGTATGTTAGTTTGTTTAGGTCAAATCTTGCAAGCAGAATTAGAACTACTTCCTCTTATCCTAAGAAGTTGAAATTTTACATGTTGGTGCAGTTCCGATGACAATGCATTTTTATGGTAAGCATGACCTTTCTGCAACTTGGGTTGTCGACTACAACGGGCGAGCCCGTCACCATAGGAAGTTTTAACGCTTAGTCATTCTATCTCCCTGCAGTGAGCGTAGAAGACTTGGGACAAAACAGTCCACCATCTAGCTACGCCACAACTCGTAAGAGACCAACGCCTTAACCGCGAGATAGCCAGTAATGTTACCTGGCCGGCCGACACTCGCGCCCTTACTTCTAATTGTGACCAGATTTCTCCGGTCTCTCGATTGGCTCCGAGTTCGAGGTCGCTTGCGCGGTCCTCTTCCTTACGAAGCGGTGAAACGGTGTATACCGAATCTATCGCGGACCACAGCGTCCTTTGCCCGGCTGTTCACCCTAGGATCGGGTAGACGATAGTCTTTTCAAGAGCAGTCGCCTTAAGGTCCGCAACCACCCCCGCTTTATAGGAAACAGTACTGCTTCCAGACTCCCCCGACTGTTAGTCAGAGTGCACAGTCGATTGGCTTACGCCGCACGGTGCGCAGACCGTCCAGGGGCGCAAGAAGGTTGATTCCTAGGGGAAACTAACCATAAGGCCAGAGTCCTACCTAGGCTCGCACTTCATGCGTGGAGGCCGCCGGATGGGTGTTGACTTTTGAGTGTGACCAACCCTGAACAGAATGGGTCTTCGTGGCCAGCTTAGCTAGGGCCCATTAACTCCTGACCTTTCTGCACCTAGGATTGGCTCCCGACAATGGTACCCCTCAACGGTCAACAGCACAGACACGAAAATTTTGTATACGTATTCAATTATGATAACCCGCTATACGTTTTATCCTGACATGGCTGCTGAGCTCCGCGTTGGCTCCCGACAAGGCGACTCCTCAACGGTTAAGAGCACAGTCACGTAATTGTGTATACGCGCCCAATTATGATAGCCCGTTTTAAGTTTCACCATGACTTGGCTGCTGCGCCCAGGGTTGGTTTCCGACGAGGGGACTCCTCAATGATCAACTACACAGACACGAAATGTTGTATACGTTTTCAATTATAATAGCCCCTTTTAAGTTCTACTGTGATATGATTGCTGCACCCAAGGTTGGCTCGGGACAGAGCATCTTAAATAAAAGCTTGTTTTTAAAAATGTGTTTTTACTAATAATTTATTAATGCTATAATGGAAAACCAAGGTGTTTTAGAATTTTGAGAATATGCCTCTAACTTTGTTGCAAGTCATTTCTTAATAGCAGTGGTTTACAAGGTATATTTAAAATTTCACAATGGTGCGTGCAA